>CM053771.1:519451492-519480525 GCA_028658325.1 Potorous gilbertii | reverse complement strand
ATAGAAGTCATTTGCAAAACTACATAGATATGGCCTATATTGAATTACCTGCCTTCCCAAAGGGAATGGGTGGGGAGGGAGGGATGGGGAGAAGGTGGAACTCAAAGTTTTAGGAACAACTGTTGAGTATTGTTCTTGCTACTAGGAAATAAGAAATACAGGTAATGGGGAATAGAAAGTTATCTGCCCCTACAGGACAAAAGAGAAGATGGGGTAAGGGAAGGGAGAGATGAAAGAAAAGAGGGCAGATGGGTGATAGGGGAAATTAGAATGCTCGGTGTATTGGGGTGGGGGGAGGGGACAAATGGGGAGAAAATTTGGTACCCAAAATTTTGTGAAAATGAATGTAAAAAATTAAATAAATAAATTTATATTTAAATAAATAAATAAATAAATTATCCTTTCTAAAACTTCTCTGGGAATTAAATCAACCTTACCAGTATTTAATTCATCAGAATTGTTTCTCTTTGTGTCTTTTTATGTTCAATTTTTTTCAAATAATAAATATTCATTTTTCTCTTTCTTACCCGCCCCCAAAGAAAGTAGCAAAGACTTTGCACAGTCAAACAAAGTAATTAATATGCTGGACATATCTAAAAATGTGTGCCTCCTTCTGCATCATGGATCCATCGCCTTTCTCCTTGTGTCCTCAGATTTCATTCTTGAGAATTTCTCATGCCACCTGGGCTGCCTTCACCTTAGTACTGTAGTCCATGACATTGTCTCTCTCCTTTCTCTGTATCTGGAGATCTTATGCCTCTCTGCCCAGCACTTACTGTCTGTTTTGTTATATTGTGCCAACTCTTGAGCAAGCCCAGGAAACAATCCAGCTGACTGCCTATTCACTTCTGAAAAATCTCCAGGAAACATGTTTTAACAATTTCCTCTCAACATCTGTTTTTGTGTTTAATAACCCTTATAATTCAGAAGTTTTTCCTAAGTTAAAGCTCCCTGGTTGTATGCTAATATCAGCCTTAGCACCATAGGTGGCAGGAGGCCTGGTATGGAGCCAGAGTAGAGTAGGGTGCCCTTGGGCAAGATGGAGATAGCAGGCTAGATGGCATGAGCAGAATCATATATGATATGTATTTTTTAGATTTTTCTAAGGTTTCCTATTCCCTGTCATTCTATGGGCGTTCCTAAAAGGGTCTGAAGGGGGTGGCTGCTAGGGGGATGGGTGGGGAGCTAGGGAATCTGTTAGGTGTGTCTATAGTAGATAGCAGGTATGAAATCAAACTGGGGCCTAGCCAGGGAAATAGTAAACAGGATGGGGTGGAAACAGTCTCTAGATCCAAAGGGAATTAAAAGGGAAAAAAGAAAGGCAGCCCAGAACAAAAAGAAATGCTAATGATACCTTGCCCTACTCATTATGGGTGGCTAGAAGGGGTCCTCATCCCTTCAGAGCCTGAACTTAATGAAACAGTGTCAAGAGAAGACAGTACATCTTCTTCAGGGTAGAAGAGGGGAGGTGGAGGGAGAGACCAAGGAAACTGAAATTAGTTTTCTAACTTGTTTCCCATCCTGTTCCAGGTCTCTCAGCTGAGTCCTACCTTGCTCCTTATTCCGGCTTCTGTCATATTGACACAGCCTTTTCCACCAAGGGAACTAAACTTTAATGCCTCTGTTTTAGAACCTTTGGTTAAGTGAATCACTCAACACAAGTTAAAAGTAGCAAATATTAAGGCATATGTGTAAGAGTTTCTGAGATTAAAAGTATCTCACTCCCCTCCCAAAAATAGCCTAACTTTGTAGAATTCATTTAGAAAGGGCAAACAAAATTAAAAACCAAAGAAAGTTAAGAAAATATATCATTGAGTTCCCTTCCATTTGCTGATAATAACAGTAACTATTCCTTTAATTGCAGAGAACCTGCTTCCCCAGAGCCGTAAACTATGTGCTAGGGAACCAAAGGATACCTGTCTAGTAATGTCTAGCTGCTTTTAAATAAAATTGGCCCAGCTCATTTCAAAATAGACTTTCTAGCTCACACCTGGGAGAGCTGATTGAAGAGTCTCCAACTGAGGCAAGACAACCAAGGATCTGCTTTGTCAGCTCTCATCCCATATAATTCTTTAGGAATTCTCTGTGACTTTCACTGCATCCCTTCATACATACCCCAAAGCTATACATTTTTAAAGGAAAAATCACAGGCATAAAAGGGGGAACCTCTATTCCAGTCTCTCCACACTACATCTATTATTCGATATTATTGTTTCAAAATAACATTCCTGTCCACAGGTAATAAAAATGAAATTGTTCATTTCCTGCCTCTGGCCTCCATCACATTTATTGTCTATAATGCATTTCAATCTAAAAATTGAGCTGAAAACATTTACTAAACACCTTCTCTATGCAAGGCACTATAGCAGGCTCTGAAGATACAAAGGCAAAAAGGAAACAACCCTTACCCTCAAGGAACTTACACTCTACTGAAAAGATACCACACATGCACAGGTAGGTACAAAAAGTATATACTAGTATTAAGTATATGTAGGTAGATATAAAAAGTACATATACACTTAATCATAGCTCCTTATCCCCAATATTTACCTTGCATAGGATCTAGTACATGGTAGTTATTTAATAAATGCTTTTTAGTTGACTGACCATTTGACCTTGTTCTATGATCATTTCATATGATCATGTTTTCTTCCCCCAAAGACATAGTTAGCAACATGAAGGCAAAGTTCATGTCATCTGCTTGACTTTTTAGTAATTGTTGAGAAATATCTAAAAGCAGGAAAATGAGAATGAGAAAAGGTTTTTAAAAATTTAGACTGTTTTTGTCAAGTTCTTAAGTGTCCACAGTTACAGAACATAAAATCAGATGGCAATTATTCAGTCACACAAAAATCATGCCTTACAACAAATATTTTTGGAGTAAATTATGGATTATGAGATATTACAATGCATTGTCAATGGAGAAATTCTTTCTTTGGAATTACAAAAGAAGATTCTCCTTTCTACAAGGAGAATTAGCTGTCAAACTTTATGATTTTCTGAGGTGCCTTTAAGCTTCAGTATTCCATGGATTAAAATAATCATGTACAGTCGGTAAAAACCCAACTCTATGCCTGGGGAACTTGGTCATAGTTTTAGTACTGGAGGTCCCTAGCTCAATGCCTTCATTTTATTTTGTTTGTCTATCATGTTTTGTTTCGTGATAGCAGTCAGAGTTACCACACAGAGAGCTGGCCTTACAATCAAGAAGATATGGGTTCAAGTCCTACGTCTGACTCATGCTGACTGTGACCCTAAGCAAGTCCTTCTTAGTGTCTCCATCTTATGCTCTAAAGCTAGAAGTTACTAAGAGTGCTAATCTTTGTTATTAGAAGGAGTTTCCTCTCCAGCAGCTTTCAACACCAAAGAAATCACAGGTTCGGTCAAAAAGAGTTTGATAATAGGCACTGATGCCTTTTATTTCTAGATCACATTCTACCCACTCATCGCTAATGCCTTCTCTCTGAGATTGCCTTCAATTTACTGGGTGTATAACTTGCATGTACATATTTGTATATATGTATAGCATGCATCTACGTTGTTTGCAAATTGTCGCACTCATCGAAATGAGCTTCTTGAGAGCAGGAACTAGGTTTTTCATTTTGGTTTGGCTTTTTTTTGCCTTTCTTGGTATCCCCAGGGTAAAACATTTAGTGTGTCTTTTCAAAGTGACTGTTTGCCCAACTGATATGCATATTTAATTTTCCTTCTTAGTCTTCCTTTATTTTAAAAAAGAGAAGAAATTTCAATAAACTAACCAACACACCCATAGTGCCCCCTTCATCAAAACAAAGAATGTTCTTTTGATTTTTTGTCTTCTCCAGGGCCAAGCTTTGTCATCGTAGTCACACAACTTTAAATTTTGTCTTATCATTCATTTCGTTTACGGAGTTGTAGTTATTGCATATATTGTTTTCCTGGTTCTTCTGACTTCCACTCAGTTCATCTCTCTTCCAATTCTTTTCTGAAGTCCTCATGCTATCATTTCTTAGTACACAATAACATTTCATGATATTCATGCGCCACAGTTTGTTCAGTTCTTCCTCAGGTTCATGGTCAATCTTTTAGCATATTCTTCTTTCTGTTTCCATAGTCCATGTGTTTGCTGCAATGTGTGATCTACGTGGATGCATAAACTTGTCCCAAGGGGCAAAAAATATCCAGCTGTAACTACAAAGAAACTCTTCTCTGCCCATATTTTTGTATAGGCTCTCAGGTAATATGGAGTCTAAAAACGGTCAGTCAGTGAGTTTGAGAAGTTCTGACATATTCACTTATAAAATACTGGGCTCTTCATTCTCACTGCTTTCTTCCTCTCAAGGAACACCACTCTCTCTAAAGGGTTGGCTGGTGAAATACAGAGACTTGTCAAATATGAGTTGTCAAGGGACTGGATATCTTTGAGGAATATGGTTAATTAGGCCTCCCCAGAGCTATAAATCTCCCTTAATATGGATGCCTCCTAGAAACAGAATCTTGAATGCCAACTTCAACCACATGGGAGAGCCTCCAGTGCCAAAGAGAGCTCCTCGGATCCCCCAGCATTGGCTGGGGAATGGATAGTAGCAACCTTCTATCAGACAAAGATGAATCCCACCAACTGGAGAATGAATATTCTTGTGGAACAGGTTTCCCACTGAAGTGGAACACACTCAGCTACAAGATGCTGTTAGTTCAGTCACTGGCCTGAAACTGCTGCTAATGTAGCAGCACAAGCATGCCAAAGGGAGAAGGCTAAAGTTCCACTTCATCATCCTCACGCCTAACCAGGCGAAATAGAAATACTTCAGTGCCCAGTCCTCAGACACATGAGATATTGGAAGCAGCAACTGTTCAGCTGGAAAGAGATCAGAGAATCTCTGAGTTAGAATGAACCTCACAAATCATTTAGCCCAGCTGATACCCAAACTCCATCTGACAGGCAGCCATCCAGCTCTTGCCAGGAGACCTCCGCCCACCAAGAGGGGATCCCACTGCTATTCAACGCAGCCCATTACTTTTGTGTGTGTGCCTTATCCAGTTCCTGTGGAATGCCCCATCTCCCTCCCAGTCATTCAAGTTCACAATTTCAGTATCATCCCTGACTTCTCTCTCATTGCCCTCTTCTTGTATTCAGTCTGTTGCCAAGATTCATCTCTACCTCTGTAAGATCATATACATATATGTATACACACATATATATACATGTATATATGCATACACATATGTGTGTATATATTTACGTATAAATATATGTATATGTGTATGTATTTATATATTCACATATATATATGCATGCGTTGTATATGTGTATTGTGTATATATGTATGTGTATGTATTTATGTATACATGCACACACAAACACACAGACCATCATCATTTAGCTCCTAGGTTATCATAATGGCCTTGTGGTTGGTCTCCCTCATTCAGTTCTTTCCCCACTCCAGTCAATCTTCCACTAAGTTATAAAATGGATGTCCCTAAAGCACGGCTCTGACCATATCTTCCTCCTAGTCAATAAATGCTAATGGTTACCCATCACATATGAGATCAAATAGAAAATCCTCCGGCATTCAAAGTCTTTCAGAACCTGGTTCCCTCTTTTCTTTCCAGTCTTCTTTTATCTTTTCCCCTCTATATATGCTTCAGTTCAGAGACATTGATCTCTTTGTCACTCATCAGAAAAGACAGTCCACATCCAGACGCCCAGCATTTCCTCTGGCGGTCCCTCATGCCTGCAGTGCTCTCTCTCCTTATCTTTGCCTCATCACTGCCTCTTCCTCTTTCAAGCCCCAGTTAAAATTCTACCTTCTACTGGAAGTCTTTCCTAATCTCCCTTAATTCTAGTACCTTCCTTCTGTGATCATTTTAAACTTTTCCTGTAAATATCTTGTTTTCACAGGTTTTTTTTTCAATGTTGTTCCTCCCTACCCCACCCCTTATTAAGCTATGAGCTCTTTAAGGACTGTTTTTCACCTTTGATGGCCTCAGCACAGTTCAATTGGCATTTAAATCCTTACAGACTGACTTCACTGGATCATATTCTAGAGCCGGAAAAAAGCTTAAAAGCAATCAATTCACTTTAAAGATAAGGAAACTGAGGTCCACAGAGTTTAGTTGCTTTACCCAAGATCACACAGCTAGCAAGAATCTGAGGCAATATTTGAGCCTAGCTCTTCCTGAATCTACATCCAGGGATCTCTCCACTACACTATTCTGCCGGGTACACATTGTCTTTGTCTATCTAGTACATGGTCAAGAGCCTCACAGAGTAGGTGCTTAATAAATTCTCATTGACTGAATGAACAAAGATATAGGTTGAGGATTTAAGCATTTATTGTGGATCATGTGTTGTGTTAAACCCTGAGGATACAAATAGACACAAATAAGAAAGACCATGGCTCCAAGGAAGTCACATTCTAATGAGAGAAGACAGCCTAAAATGGGGACCTGGGAAGTGGGGGGCTGGGAGAGGAACACCATGTTGTGTCAATAGATATATACAGGAAGACAGGGAAGAGGCTTGGAACCAAGTAACATAAGGCCAGTGCTGACTTTTCAAAGCCAAGGGTGTTTCCAGGGTCCCTGTTACTATTTAGCTTGGGAGGATGTGGAAATGGTAGCCCCAGTAGAGTACTGGCTATCAAGTCTAATTTGTCTCTTTAAATGGGCACCCACTGGCTCTAATTCTGTCTTTTGACACAAACTAGAACAAAGATATCTTCCACTTGACAACCTTTAAAGTATTTAAAAAGTGTTATTATACCCATATCACTCCCAATCCCAAGTCCTCCCTTCTCTGGGTTCAACATTTCCAGTTCTTCCTTCAAGAAAATTTCATATGTCATGAGCTTCACAGTCTCTTCTGCTGGCTACTACTTCAAAATAGTAAGCAAATAAATATAAATATATATATATACATACATGAATGAAGGAATAAACAAATGAATGAATGAATGAATAGAATATATTTTTTTAAAAAAGATACTACTAGCAGTGCCCCAACTTGGCACTGCCAGTTTGTTTTGTAAAATATATAGGAAACCAGAAGTGAAAGAATCCCTCTGAAGCTACCCATACCACTTCTAGATTGACAACATTTACACATCACTGCTTGCGTGTTTCCAGGATTCAGGGGGAAAGCTTTCATTGCCTGTGAGAAATCTTACTGCTAATGCAACAGCAATTTGAGGTAAAGCAGGCCCTTTCTTTTATTCACAAGCCACCTTTCCTAACTCACTGGGACTGAAGCAATCTCTAATAGTTCTTCCTTGGAGCAGCCAGGAAAGGATGGTAAAAGGAAGCTCTAATCATGTCACAGTTAAAACTCTGAGACTCTCAAAACAGATATTAGTTCCACCTCTCTAGAGGACATCATGGATGGGCATCATTTCTCCCAAACCGAAGCAGGCAAGGAAAAGCAAAGAAGAAAACAAGAAGTTGGCAGCCATCTTGGTGGAAGGAAATGTCAAGGTTTTCTAGTCAATTCTTCTCATTTCTGAGATGAAAAAACTGATGTTAAGAGTAGTTAAATAACCAATTGAGAAACTGGAGAAATAGAAAACACCCAAGAGGAAGAAATTTCCATTCCAGAGCACCTGTGTATTTGCCATAGTTGTGTTTACAACGGAAGTCAAAAAGTAAGTGGATACCTTGTGAGCTAATGAACTGTTTGAACAGACTCTACAAGTTGACTGATCATCTACCCTATGCAGGTGGTTGGACTAGATGACCTATTTCCAAGGTCACCTTTATCTCTCCAGGTTTCACTCATTTGCGATATGCTGTGATGCTCTTAGACAAAGACAAGCCAGACATGCTTGTGCATATATGTTTGCAGAGGAGAAATTGATTTTCCTCTACATTCTTTTGTTTGGCTGTGCTGTCACAATGCTCTTTGTGTTCGTGTACTAATATTTCTTGGCATATTTGCCACCCATGAAGTTTTGAGCTAAATAGCATCAGTGTTGTGGGTCGGCAGGCATCATTATCCTCCAAAGCCTGCCTCCTTCACTGTTACCAGCAGTAAGCTGGATACCTTGTTAATGACCCTCCCACGGGTGGAACATTTCAGCATTTGTCTCATTTTTTCCTTCCCTTTCAGGCTCTCCTGGGCCCTGAGCAGCCAATCTGCCACACACCATTCAGAATTACTAGACGACTTTGGAACCCTCAGATCTTGAGGATGCCTCCAACTTATTTCACATTCCAAAGGAAAAAATATTAGCTCGTACCCCATTTAATATGCTGTGAGCTGCAAGGATCAGGGGCTTCACCTTGCTGGTTCAGCTCTGCTGGTTCAGAATGCAATATGAACAAGTGTGCTCACTGAGGCAATTTGGTTTGCCCTCCAATGCACCAGGCATCACTTTTATCAGTAAGGAAGCATTAGGAGAACCCAGGGGAAAGTAGCTGCATTGTACTTGGAGAAAGGGGTGGGAGATCCATCAAAGCCTAGTAGCTTAGGCAGTTTCCAGGCTGTTGTTCTTGGAATCAGGAAAAGGGACCAGTCCTTTTTGTCCCAGCTAAAGAGAAAACGGATCTCAGAAATAAAAATGGATTTAAAGTAAAAGGCTATCAAGAAAGAGACAGACAGACAGAGAAAGACAGAGAGACAGAGCTGATATGATCCAAAAAAGCCAAATACATGTTAGGGCAGCTGGGCAAAATGAGAATGTTCATCTGGCTTTTTGGTTCAGGTAAAACTTAGCCCATTTTCACAAAGTCTTTGATTTCCTGGAATGGGCTAATACTTCAGCTGCTGTTACTCAGGTCTGAGGGTCCTCCTCACAAAAAAGAATCACAAATAGCCCTGGGAATGAGGATAAGGGAGACAGAGAAGGGAAGCAAAGGACAAAGAGAATGAGGGGTACGTGATAAAGTGACTGTATCTATTTTGTATCTGCATGCAGGCATGGAGGTGTAATCAGTAGAGAGATGTCCCTATGATGATCAAGAAGACCTACATTCAAAACTTACTTGAGACAAATACTGACTGTGTTGTCCTAGACAAGTGACAAGACTCCTCCAAGATCTAGACAACTCTCCAAGACAGAGGCTGTTAACTGCGTGTCTTCTGGTTTCTGGAAAGATTTCAAGGAGTTCACAAACTTAAGATGGAGAAAAATGTCATCTTTATTTTCACTAACCTTTAAAATATTGCATTTCCTTTGATTATTAATTTTAAAAAAGAACCTGAGAAAAGGTCCATAGGTTTCACCAGACTGCCAAAAATGTCCACAAGAGGACAATGGCTAAGAATCCTTCCTCAAACACTCAAAGTTGCAGAGAAGGAACCAATGTATACAGTTAGAGGGAGTTTCCCATCTGGGATTTTCCTATGCTAATGAAATCACGAGTCCAGTCCCTTTCACTATACCTTTTTACACAACTATATCTAATATAGGTATTTGTGCCTACATAGCCTAGATGACAAACTGTCTGGGGTTAGAGACTTTTACCCTTGTCTTTGTATCCTGAGTGCCAGGCACAGTGCCTGCACATAATGAATTCTTATTGACAGAATTATTGATTAAAGGAGCATAAAAACACCCACAGATTTCCATGATACACATGGAATTTGTCCTGATTCTACCAGGGAAGAAAGAAAGAACCTTTTTTTGTAGTTTCCTCATCTCTGAAATGATCATGTTGGACTTACTGGTTCCTAAGATCTCTTCTAATGCTAATTTGGGGAGCAGCTAGGTGGAAGAGTGGCTGAAGAGCCAGACCGAGAGTCAGGAAAACCTGAGTTCAAAGATATGTACTAGTTTTGGGACCCTGAGCAAGTCACTTCACCTTGTTTGCCTCAGTTTCCTCATCTATAAAATGAGCTGGAGAAAGACATGGCAAACCACTCCAGTATCTTTACCAAGAAAACCCCAAATGGAATCCACAAGGGTTGGACATGACAGAAAAAGAGCAAAAACAAATAAACAAACCCAGTTCTATTACTCTATGAAAGATATGTAGACTAGAAAACATTCCCAAATGCCCTTTACCTACAAAGAGATTATGACTTTGGAACAACTGAGAAGGCAACACTGGGTCTCAATTTATAATGGGCATGTGCATTTGTTTATTTTCAGCTCATCCTTTCCTAATAGGAGCCCTCCCCGTGGTAGAACTTGATTTAGATTTTGTGTCCTCAAATTGAGCTCTTCAACTTAACTGTTATTTCCATAAATGCCAATACTGGAGCTCCTAGCCCTTCCTCTACTATTCACCCCATTCTCTATTTACTCTAGTACCTTCTCTTGGTGCTAGCACAGCAACAGATCAGATGTAAAAACCTATCCAGTCTACTGCATTCCCCCTTCATCCCCACCTTTTCCAAGAATCACACAATAATGGAATCTGAGATTTGGAAGGAACCTTGGAAGCCAATCTGGCTTGAGCAAGAAATTCATCTCTAACATAGCCATCAAATTATCATTTAGCTTCCATCTGAAGAGCCCCAGTGCTGGATGAGGGGTCCATGGCTACTAGTGAGTTGTGCCTTGGACAGCTCTAGTTGCTAGGAAATGCTTTTACATATTGGAGTCAAAATCTGCCTCTGAGAAGGAAAATGGGACTCAAAAATGTAAAGTGACTTGTCAGAGGTCATGCATTTCTTTCTCTCACTGCTGCCTTCTAGGACAAAAAGGAACAAGTCTGATCCCTCTTCCACAGAACAATACTTCAAATACTTGGAGACAGCTATAATTGGAAGGCAATGGAAAACAATGCTGGATTTGGAGTCAGAGGCCCTGGATTGAAATCCCATCTATTGTCTGTGTGACCTGGGACAAATCACTTACAGTAGTCTTGGCCTCAATTTCCTTATCTATAATACGTGAGGATAAGATTCAATGGCCTATAAGGTAACTTTCCGCTCCAAATCTATGATCCTCTGCCCTTTGCTCCAAATTTTCTTCTCTTCAGATTAAGTATCACATATTCCTTTACTTAATCCCCATATGGCATGACCTCTAGAGTCCTCACCATCTTAGTTTTCTCCTTCTGGAAGAGATGCCACTTGTCAATGTCCTTTCTAACAAATGGAGTCAAGAACTGGACATAATATTCCCACATAGGTTCTGATCAGGGCAAAGAACCACAGGACTCTCACTTCACTTTTTTTCTGGACAAAATGAACAATGCCTCTCTTAATGGGGTGGTTGGATGGAACAAGCATTTATTAATCAACTACTGTGGCACCTACAGTGCCCGATATCATGCTAAATGCTTTACAAATATTCTCTTATTTAATTCTCCTAACAACTCTGTGACCTAAGTGTTTAATATTGCTATTCCCATGTTCCAGTTGAAGATACTGAGGTAGACAGTTAAATGACTTTCCCAGAGTCACATAGTTAATATATAGCAATGGCGGGACTTGTGAGTTCTTCCTGGCTTTAAGGCTGTCTCTCTAGCCACAACTAAAAGTGACACCACAGAGTGGGCACATAAATGCTTTTTCAATTCAATTCGCTGTTAAACTGAGTAGGCACATTTACTGAGTGCTTGCTGGTACAGGGCAGTGATTTTCCCTCCTAGGGGCAAGCAAGTTAAATCACATTCAAATTATTAACACCCAAGCCAACACAACAGGTCAAAACCAGAGTCTGACCCAGGCCCTCAATTACCTGCCTAAGCCCAGAGATCTTTCCCAAGAAAAGTCGAACTTAACTGTCATGTAGATTTCACTCTTCATTCTGAGAAGGGACCCTGCAGGTGATAGGAAGCATCTCAGTGCAAAATAAACTCCCTATAATCATCCTTTGGCTTTTATTGAAATAGGCCAGCTTGATATTTCACTGGATTCATGTAGGTTCATTTTTGAAAAACATCTTTTCTCAGCAATCAAAATCTCTCCTGTTGGCTCAAGGGAAATGTTGCCCTTCTTTATGACAGCTACAAAGGAAAAATGTGTGCCTGATTTTCTTGGTTCAACCCTATAGCACATATAGGGATAGATTAGTCAATTAAGCATGCTTAATGATAGCATCATTGCATCTGATCAATATATTTGATTATATTGATATATGTGTCCAAAATAAAAATGACCCAGACCAAAAATCTATGTCTCTCCATCTTCAGGTGTCAAAAGACAAACAAATCTGTTAATGATCTCTGTTTTGACCTCTTGCTGTCAAGCTATTTTAATTGACTGGTTTCTAGAGTCTTTACCTGAGAACCCTTTGGTTCTAAAGAACCCATTTCAGACAGTTTCAGTATTGTATGCATAAGAGTATAAGGAAGCTCTGTGGGCTACTTGTCTGCTTGCAAAATCTCAGCCCCCCTGCAGAATCATATCTAGGAGGAAAAATTGGAAATAAATCTGATTCACAGCCTGACATGTAACAAAATATTGATTCTGATTTCTTAAAACAAGTAAAAGATGTGGACTTGGGAATGAACTGTATGAGGATGGGAAATGTATCTCATAAGACAAAAGAAGATAAGAGAAAAATGGATTTTTATAAAGCCAAAGCTTTATCACCTCAAACTATGAGCTGATCAAATATCACAGTTAAGTTCAATTGGATGGATAACCTCTAGGGGAAACCCATATAGCAATCACTGTCCCACCAGGTGGCAAGGCAGTGAGATTGTTTTACTCTAGTGTCTATTAAAGCTATACAATGGGGCATTATGGCCAAGTTTAGCTTTATCGTTATTGTACTATGTTATGGGAAATGTTTGTTTTAATAATTTCATTTAATTATTGTATTGTAAGTATTGTATTTGAGTTAAAAATAAAATTTTTACAAGTGAATGTAACCTTGGGATACATTAAGAGGAGAGAAGTAAGGAGATTATCGTTCCATTATAGTCTGTCCTGATCAGAACACATCTGGAATCTGGAATATTGGGTCCAATTTTAGGTGTCCCAATTCAATAAATACAGAGCCAAGCTAGACAGTGTTCAGAAAAGGGCAGTCAATAGTGAAGGTCTCTCATTCATGCCATCTAAGAATTAGTTGAAGGATCTGATGATGTAGAAGAAAAGACGAAGGTGGAAATGACAGCTGTCTTCAGGTATTTGGAGGATGTCATGTGGAGGAGATAATAGAATGGTTGTGCTTGTCCCTGGAGGGTGAAACAAGGAGCCATGAGTGGGTATCATAAAAGAGCAGATTAGTTCCTGTTGTAAGGAGAAAAAAATTTCTAAACTATTAAAGTTGTGTGGAAGGGGAATGAGATGCCTCAGGAAGCTGAGCATTCCTTGTTAAGGGGGCTCTTTGAGCAAAGTCTTAATGACCACTTGATGATTACTCCATAGTAGAGGTATCATTAGGAGAATGAATTGGACCAGAGGATCATGGATGTCCCTTCTATTTAAGATGTAAATTCCTTGAGAGCAGGAAATGTTTAATTCTTTTTACTTGTATTCTTAGTACCTAGACCAATGTCTGGGACATGCTCTAGTAGACACTTAATAAATTCTGGAAAAAAAATGGTTCATTGTTTGATGCCAACTCTGAATTCAATGATTCTGTGAAAGCTTCAGGAGCTCTAAATGCTATTTTCTATCCTCCCCCTCTCCAAACATTGGCTCTAACCCATGAAAGACAAAAGCTTATTTACTTCATGTAGGAGCTGTGAGAAAAGTAATTGCAAATCACCGCACACCTGCATGTTAATGAGGAAATGGTGTCCCATGACCTATTGAGCTACATCTTGAAATTCTCTTTTTAGTACAAGGTAAGTTCTTTGAGGGCAGGAACTGTTTCAGTTTTCTTTTGTTTGTGTATCTGTGACCCCAGCATGTAGCCCAGTGCCAGATACATATCAGGTGTTTAATAAATGTTTGTTGGAATTGGATTATTGAACATGGGGACACTGACTCATCAATAGGAGAGCACATGTTTGAATTGGATTTTGCCTCTTCTTCCCATGGCCAGGATGGGACTGCATTCATTTGTCTATATTTCTTCAATTCATTCTCCCCAAACAATGGCAAACATTTTTGAGATGATCAGTTATAAATACAAACTAAAGTCATCAATCTATTAATTTATTTATTAGCTATTTATTAGCTATTTACCATGTATGAATAGTATAATCATCTGATTTCTCATATGGTCTTTGGCCATGTTTTTCTTAATCAAGGAAACTTGTCACAAGAGGGTTAGCTACCAGGTGATGATTTTTTGGGGGGGTTTAGTAACTCCTGAAATGTGACTAAATGAAATCATAGAGTGTAGAAGTATGGATATACAGCTGCGAAGCATATCCAGTAGAGGAATGTGAATATGTAGAAGAATCAAAACTACAGCCATAGCCTCATCAACTCCAGCCCCTAACCAAAGTAGCATCTATGTAAAGTTAATACCATTTATGTCATTTAAAACATAATCCAGTTATTTTTATAGGATCAAGGGACTTGTTTGCTTCATTTCATTTTTGTATTCATATGCTCAGTACGTAGCACAGTGTCTAGATTCTTAATATAATTGCTTATTAATCTATTGATTTTTATCTGGAATTGCATCTAGTTGTATCCAAAATACCCTGTTCAGCTTTTCTCCCAGAAGGGATAGAATGGAATTCAATAGGGGGAGAAAGAAAGGTAAAAGGAGGGGGGAAGTGAGAAAAGTGAAGTGAAGGGGAAAGTATCAAAGAGAAAAGGGAAAGAGAAACAAAAAGAAGAGGGGGAAGGAGATGGAAGGGAAGGGAAGGAAAGGTAAAAGAAGAGATGGTAAAGAAAGAGAATGGAATGGAAGGAAAGTAGAGGACAGGAAAGAGAAGGGAAAGAAGAGGGAATGAAAGGGAAGAGGAGAGTAAGGAAGAGAGATGGATGGGAAGATAAAATGAGAAAAGAAACCAGAAGGAAAAGAGGAAAAAAGAAGGAAGGGAAGGAAGGAAAAAAAGGAGGAAGGGTCATAGGGAAAGAAGAGAGAAGAGAGAAAGAAAGGAACAAAAATAGAAGTAGAGAAGGAAAAGGTTGGGGAGGAAGAGAAGAGGAGAAAAGAGGAGAAGAGAGGAGCGGAGAGGGGAGGGGAGGGGAAGAGAGGAGAGGGGAGGAGAAAGAGGGATATGAGGATGTACAGAAGGAGGAGGGAGAGATAAAAGGAGAAGGAGAAGATGAATAATAATGGATCTTTCATTTCCTGGGTGAATAGCATGATTTCACACTTTTATTCTAGTGCACTTTGTTTGAGAGGTGGTACAGTCCTTTGTGGAGGAGAGCAGAGTACGAAGTAATGCAACAAGAGACTGGTCTGGCTATGGATTTTACAGAGGTGTTAGCTGGATGCACTATCTTTGGAGTGATTAAACCTAATAGTCTTTCTTATACGGCCTCTGGCTGCTTGAAGAATGAACAGTAGTAGAAGGCATTAAATATTTATAAGCACTCCTTCTCATGGTTTCAAGGTCCTAAAACTCGAGACATTAGGTGAGGCCTCTTAGTGAGTAAGAACTTTATTTTCTTTTATTTCTTGTCATCTAAGACAAGTCCAGACACTGACAGCATGCAATATGGGCACTGAACGGCTCCACTTACCTATAGTGTGTAGACCATTGAACCTCTTACCTGAAGCAGATAAGGTAATAAATAGTGCATATTTTTCGTGGTGATAAAAAGCTAACCATATTGTAGTATTTAATGTGCCATGTCTGCATTAAACTGAAATCAATCAGTTAATTGTTTCTGTGCATTCCCTGGTGACCTGTGCATGCAACCAATAGACAGAAATGAGCCCTGTTGAAAGGCTGTATTATATTCAATGGAGCTATATCTAATGAGCCACCAGATACCAACTCACAGAATTACTATGAAGGCTAATTATTTAATTGACACCCTCAAAAGACAGATTACCAAATCCACAAAAGTAATAATTTTGCATGCAATAAAACTTGAACTGGAGGTAATAGACATAATTTTTCCCCATTTTCCAATATTCTTCCAATGATGCTATATGGCTAAGAATCACAGAGTACCACAATCTACGACAAAAGTGACCCAGTGGGCTGCAATAAGCCTAAGTTGGCTGAGTAATATCACCAAGGACAATCTGAGGACAAAAAAAGAGCATAAAAATATGTAAAGGATCTGAAATTTCAATAGTGTTGAACTAGAACAGAACAGAGAACTCTGTATGGGAGATATCTCCACAAACACTGACTGTAACCCATCTTTTGCTCTGTAGATAAGTGCTAGAGTATTGCCAGGGGCACATAACGGGCAAATGACTTTCCCAGGATTATACACCTAGTAAATCTTAGACATGATTTGACAACAAGTCTTCTTAACTCCAAGCCCAGGACTCTATCCACTATACCATTTTGTCTCAGTCATGAAAGCTATTATCCAGGAAATACATGATTAGAAAAAGTAAGTGTGTAGTAAGAGCAGAGCAAATGGATGGCTTGAGTATTGCATTGGTATAGTAGAAAATATAAAAGCATGGATAGTTAGTAATTTGTGGCTTTGGCAGGAGTACTCCCATCAGTGAGATCACATATGTTGTAGCTTTGAAGTACTATCTTAACCCCTCCCATCCATGTGTCATGTTTTACAAAAGGTAACTGGAAGTCATAGATAGGCAAAAGGCTCCTGTGGGTTTTCTTCCACAAATGAATTTATGCATTTCTCTCAAACAAGATGTTCTACATTTCAGAACTGTTTGAGCTAAAATGGATGAGAGAGGAGAAGAAAGAGGATTTTTTATACTTTTTTGATACCAATCACTGTCAGAAAAATTGAATCAGGAACTATTTCCTTGTCCCATCTTTGCTGTCCAATGCAGTCACAGTTTAGGACATGAATGAAATGAAGGTGGGAGGGCAGGTTCAAAAGAATGAGGCAAACCTCTTCCTCAGAAATGTAAGAATAAATAAACCCTTAGAGAATCATTCTTTCTTCATGTATGACTTAATCATGAATGTATGTTCATCCTTCGTTGCTGAAGAAGACCATGCCATCAGAGAAATGATGACATGACTTGCACTTGACTTTGTTTTGAGTGAGAGGGGGTTGTGCCAGTCACTTCTCCTCCAGAGTCATCTGCATCCAGTGACCAGATATTCATCAGAATGACTGGAGATGACCCAGGATAAGGCAATTGGGGTTAAGTGACTTGCCCAAGGTCACACAGCTAGTGAGTGTCAAGTGTCTGAGGTGAGATTTGAACTCAGGTCCTTCTGACTCCTGCACTAGTGTTCTATCCACTGCACCATCTAGCTGCCTCAAATCATGAATGAAGTATTAAAAAAAAGAACTGAGTACAAAAAAACAGAGTTTGCTCATGCATACTCCCCCTTTTCTAGCAAATATTGAGTGGCAACCTGTGCATTTCCTTAATTTCCAACATTTCACCTCTAACAGCATTCTCTGATCAGCATCTTTGTGTGTGCGTGTATGTATGTATACATGTATTATGTTCTTTATTCATATATACACATATATGTGTGTATAAGATAGATAGATAGATAGATAAATAGACAGATAAATAGGTAGATAGTTGACAAGAAAGTTTGCCCACACTAATTGTGATGGAAAGACTTTCCCAGGATTCACTCAGTTATTTGAATTCCACTATTCACATTTATTCTTCAATAGTTATGGAGTGATTAGAAGTAATACTAAACCTGACCTTAAACTCATGCCTCTCTATGTATGATAACAGTGTGATCATGACACAGATCTTTATAGATCAAGAAGCTGTTCCTCAACTACACTTTGGGCTCTTGGGAGTTCATTATTTCCTTTGGACAACTGAGATGGCGTGAACCAAACTGCTTTGTTGGGTCTCTGAATGGGCCCCAGGAGTCTAAAGAATAAAAAGCAGTGTTCCATGATTTTTGACTGCCAGGTACCCACGACATCTGATTCATGAATACTTTTTTACATAATTTTCAAAGTGTTTTCCAAAATAATTGCACCTACTCAGAGTTCCATCAATGGTGTATCAATGTGCCTATTTTCCCACATCTCCTCAAGTATGTATCACTTTTTCTTTTAAAAATAGAGATAAAACTTTTGCATCGGTGTTTATTATAGATATTGGTTTATATGTTTTTCTGTTTCATATGTCAAGACCATATCTATTATCATCGAAGTTTTTTTGTAGGATACCTTTTTTTGCTGTTTTTTCAGGTAGTTTGTATATTATTTGAAGAATCATTCTCTTCCAAAGACAAGACCTGCTTCAGAATTCTTAATTTCTATTAATGTAGTCTCCACCCTCACCATCACTCTTACTTGAAACATTCCTGAATACTCTTTTCCTCACCCCACACACCCACATTTTTTCAGTTTTCAAATCTTCTGGAAATATCTGGGTTTTTTCTCTCCTGTTCCATTGCCAATGGTCTAGTCCAGACTTCTATAATTTCAAACCTGTAGAAAGCCTCCTAGTTGGGTATTTCTGCTTTCAGTCTCTCGTCAGTTTCGACTCATCTTGTACATCACTACCATACTAATCTTCATAAAACCACACTTGGATCATAGCTTCAACCTGCTTTAAAAGTCCCAGTGGGTCCCTACTATCTACATTTTATCCTGAAACTCAAGGCCCTCTACAATCTATTTCCAAACAATCTTTCCAGCCACATCTCCAAGGAGCCTCCGTTCTCTTTACCTAAATAAAAAGGAAATGATTCTGGAGATGTTTTCAGAGAGATAGCAAGAGCTGGGATCAGATATTCGGGTGATCACAGATCAATTCTTCTAGGAGATTATATTCTACTGAATGGAAAGTCAGTTAGTCAGTCCAACAAGCATCTAATAAGCACTTACAATGAGCTAGGGATTGTAATGGAAAGGGGAAGGAAGGAAGGTGTTCAGTTTCTAGCCATTCCATCTCAGTAGAGGACAGCAATTATTACACTTAAATTTCAATGTGTTGACCTAAATACCAGTGTGTAAAAATAACAGAAAGAACTTCAGAAGAGTGTTTTCATGCAGACACCATGGAGAAAATAGCTCCCGAGTTTGTTAATCTTTCAAATATATAAATATCTCAATGGATCTGTATATTCCCTCCACAAATATGAACCTCAAACCATCCATGCATACCCATCCCACATATCTCTTGTCTATGTTATCCCATAAGTAAATTAATTTAGGTAGTACTGTCACATAGGGACTGAGTGTACTATAGACCTTCCTCAGGATTTCCTAACAACTGGAGGAGACTTTGGCTGTCTATTCCTTCTATCTCAATCTTGTTATATGACCCTCTTAATTCTTTCTTTGTAATTCATTGCATGCAGTTCAAACCTATTGAGTGCCTCCCCTGTGCCCCTTGGATGATCCCCAACTTCAGTTCTTTAGAGGTTTCAATATCTCATGACTTGATCTTGACTTGTTGCCTTTTCAAATTGAAGAACTTTACCATCAGCACAGTAGTTGACCTTGATGCCGTGCTCATCCTCATTGAAAGCATTTGACAACATAGCTGAAAACATACATCATGGTAAAAAGCACGGGAGCAAGCATGCAGTCCTGTCTCACTCCATTGGTGACTGGGAAGGCATGAGAGCATTGTCCACTATCCAGAACCCGGGCAAACACACTATCATGAAATTGACATACAATATTGATGAACTTCAAACTAAGCTTCAGAGAGTGCAATTCCAATGGGCTGACTATGTTGTTCAAAAGCAAAATGTATGCTTGCCAAAAAGACTATCTTACGGAGAACTCGCATAGGGCAGGGGATTACATGGTGGTCAGAAGAAGCAATATAGGGACATTCTCAAGGTCTCACTCAAGAACTTTGGATTTGACTGTGCAACTTGGGAAACACTGGCACAGGACTGCTCAGCATGGTGTGCCCACATCAAAAAGGGTGCTGTGCTCTATGAGCAAAGCAGAATTGAGACAGCACACAGGAAATGTAGAATGGGCAAATTTGGAGTATCCACCCCAAATGTTCACACAGATTATCCATGCCCAATCTGTGGTAGAGCATTCCAAGCTCATATTGGTCTGATCAGTCACAGGTGGATGCTTTGGAACTTGAGTTTATCATGGTGATGTCATTTTGGTCCTCTTCCAGAACAAAGGACAACCACCAGTGAACTATTTCATGACTTGAAGCCATTTAACACCATAAAAACCTCGTTAAGCTAACCAAGGGTAGAAGATGGAGAAATATAATAAACTAGAAGGAAGCAGCATAAAAATTAACTGATCACGCAGGGCCAGCCATTTATTTTAATAGATCTGGCAAGATTCAGGCAACTTTTAAAGAGTAACTTACAAGACTTGGTATAGATTTCAAGTTGCATTAAGTGGTTAAAAAAGATTTATGTATGTACACACATATGCATCTGTGTATATATGCATGTATGTGTGTATATATGTATATATTTGACCATAATGAAATATTTATGTCTAGCTTCTTTATTTTTAAGCATTCCATCTGGATGGAAAGAAGAAAGTTGTTTCTTAGAACAACTTAGAAAGTATTTCTTGGCGCTGTTTGACAGTGGGTGACTTTGAAACTTATGCAAATTAGCTTTCATACTGACATGCAGATAAACCTCACAATTTATTTAGTAAGGAAGTCACAAAACAAAAACAGATAAGACATGACTGATTTGCTGTTGTAGTTTAGTTGCTAATTCTTCAATTCAGAACCATTCTTTGCTGTGTTGACTGGCCAGCGCTTCCATCCCAAGTTTGGGGGATAAAGAAAGAAAACCATCTGTGGCTTGCTTTTCTCACTGCAAAGTATTTTCCTTTTCCCCGCATTGGTATGCCCAAGACAACAAGCCCTTACCCCACTGGGGAAAGAAGGCAAAAAAGTGACAGTAAATTTGAGAGTCAGGTGTCATATAAGTTCTGAGACTAGATGATCGTCACTCTCCCATGTACAATAGAAAAGTAGCTCCGAGTTAAGTTGTGTCTTCTAATGGACAAAAAAATTCATCAAATGAGATCTGAGCTAGCTACCATGGAAGAGAATCACTGCCCACAAGAATTCCATTTATTTCCCTAGCCTTCCTCTGCAATTGCAAAGAAAGGTGACTGGTTTGAAAAGATAATAAACATACTCTTCCAATAAACATATTATACATCTAAATTTATGTAGGCCCCTTTCAACAGTGAGAGTTACTTTGGCACATAACAAGGCCTTGATTTGAACACTATAGCTTCTGTTTAAAACGTTTCTCGATTTCTTCTTTTGGAATTGCCTGAAGCAATCACTTTTCATCATGCTTGCTGATGGCACATGCTCATCCTTTAAGACTGGATTAGATTTTTGGAAACAGATAAAAGTCATTTAGAGCTAAACCCAACAAAAGAGAACAGAAATGTTGGGGCCAGGAGACCCAGGTTCAAACCCAGACTTTGCTTTTTATTGCCTATATGACCTTAGAAAGTCACATAAAACCTTTGCACCTCAGCTTCCTCATCAGTGAAAAAAAGATGACTGGCCTCTAAGAATAGATCCTGTAAAGCTATTACCTGATCTTGAATTGCAATTTCCAGATATTCAAAAGGAGTTGGTTGACACTTCCATAACAAATAACATTTGACTTTCAGATTTGCAAAGCACTTCACATATATTATCTAAAATTTTCTCTTGGAATTTTCAACCCTTTGCTCCTAGTCTCACCCTCTGGGGAAAACCAGGACCTAGAACTCAAAGTAGCTAACTAGGAAACAGGCAGGAACTTGACAGTTTCCTATCTACCTAAATCAGTTATTTGCCATTATAGTTCAAGTCTTTATTTTCCTTTAATGGGTTTAGCCCTTATTATGGATTAGTTTACTTAAAACAGCAGGAGGCTTAGAACCCACATTGAGCTTTTGGACCACTGAAAATTCTCAGCTCCATTGACTCCGATTCATTCTTTCTTTCATTCTGAATGGAAGCAGGGAGGCTAATTAAGTGTTCCTTTATGCTATCACAGCAGCGAATACAGAACTCAGTGCTGGCTCATCATCATTAGCCTTTGAGGGTTCCTAAATGAGGGACTTGGTACAACATGTCAACATGTCCCTGCTCTCTCCAAATAATTTTAAATGGATTTCTTAATTAGAAGCTGACTGTGACCTGTTACTCATGAAGCATGCAGGGGCAACAAAGTGGTCAAGAAAACAGAGATGTCTCTGATTTTCCTTCTCTAGATGCCGTGGCCCTGCATTTTATGGCAGTAAATGTGTCCACTCCCTGGCATATATTGTACTCAGCCACGATAAAATGTGAATTCTTTATCTCTGGGTTGCAGCTTTCTGCAGGCATCATAAAACGCAGATCCCGTTAACCTTATTTTAATAGGTTTTCCCCACAGCTGATTTCTGAAAGACATGACAGAAAGATGATTTCTTTCCCAAAAAAAGTGTGTATGTAGCTAATGTCCTCAACTCAAGGAGTGCCCCCACATGTTATACAAACTTATTTCCAAACTGATTAAAGGGAAGTGTTCTCTCGTTAGGAAGGCATGGTCAATTAAAATGGTGAAGAAAAAGTCAAATAACAAATCCAAATTTCAAAGCAGATTCATAGGATAAGATCTGCATTCCATTGGTCGAGGGAAATGGCAATGATTAAATTTCAAGCTACCAATTCCAAACTGCTCTTCATCTTATCTTGCATCTCTCTCATTTCTCTTTCCAGTTTTTCCTTCACCTGTCTAACTTGATTTTCAAAATTCTTTTTGAGCTCTTCCATTGCCTGAGCCCATTGGATATCTATTTCAGATGTTTGGGATACAGAGTTCTTGACTCCTATGTCTTTACCTGATGGTAAGCATTGTTCTTCCTCATCAGAAAGGAAAGGCAGAAACATCTGTTCACCAAGAAAGAAACCTTCTATGGTCTTATATTTTTTCCCTTTTCTGGGCATTTTCTCAGCCAGTTACTTGACTTCTGAGATTCCTCTCCACCCCCGCCCAGATCCGCCCAGCTAGTGCTTGGGGTCTGAGATTCAAATGCTGCTCCCCAGCTTCAGGGCTTTCAGCGAGGGGGTGGGGGGGCATAGGGCTGCTATTCACTGTGAGCTTAAGTTCTGGTGCTCAGGTGGGGGCAGGGCCACCTCCCAGGCTCAGTTCCCTCAGGGGGTTTATGCAGAGACCTTCTGTAATGGACTCGAGGTCCTGCCTGCTCCGGGAGCCCTTGGCCACCACTGCCTCTGCTGCTGCCTCCTGAGGGGTCCTGAGTTATGGAGACACGCCACTCCCCTCTCAGCTAGCCCAGAGGTCTCTCTCACTGACCTGTAATGCCTGTGGGTGGAGGGACCCCCGTGGCCACCAGAGATTCCATCCCTGAAGCCTGCTCAGATCTGCTCCTCCCAGGGCTGCACGGCCAAGGTAGGGCTGGGTTTGCTCTGGTCCCGTGCGCAATGGACCTTTGGTGAGGGTTTTTCAGGTCTTTCTGGAACAGAAATCTCCTCCACTCTGTTGTTCTGTGGCTTCCACTGCTCCAGAATTTGTTAGGAGTTCTTCTTTACAGATATTTTATAGGCTGTGGTTTCGGAGCTAGCATAAGTGTATCTTTCTACTATGCCATCTTGGCTCCTCCCCTGCTCTTCATCTTATAAGATTACTGAGTTTTCCAGGACACTGAGAGAGGAAGTTACTTACCAAGGTTTACACTGTCAATTTGTGTCAGAAATAGAACTTGAATTCATATCCTCTTGACTCCAAAACTGGCTTTCTATCCATTAAGCCAAACCACAGCGTCTATTACATAGATATACACACAGAGAAATATCTCTATGTGTACAAAGGTATATATGTATGTATGTATGGATGGATGGATGGATGGATGGGGCTACAGAATGGACCTTTAATTTTGTGATTTCATTGGTACAGAGATTTCTCAATGAAGAAACTCCTTCTAACAAAGGAAAATAGCACCAAACATTTGTACACATAGAGATATCTGTGTGTGTTGGTGCGTGTGTGTGTGATAGGCAGTGTGGCTTAGTTTAGTTTAGTACACATACACACATATGTATGTGTATACACACAGAGAGCACAATGGTGTATATTCAGCTTCTGGTGCTTACTACCTATGTTAAGCTGGACAAGTCATTTAACCATCCGTGGCCTCAGCGTCTTCATCTGTAAAACAAGGATGTTGATCTAGATGATCTCTAAAGTCTCTCCCTTCATACTTTTGATGAAAGATCCTATATGAATGTGGAATATGGAACATATAGAGATGTGGGAGACATCCAGCTCTGTTATGTTTCCTGGAGAAGTAGAAAATAAAACACCAGGTTTTATAACCTTGTCTAGCCAGAAAAGCCTGCTATCTACATAAAGGAGAGGAGCATTATGGGGCAGGAGAGAATAGTTTCCTCAAAATAGTGTTACTCAATTCTTCCACATGAGGAAATAGAGCTCTAACAATGTTTTCCTACCCGGCAGTGTGTGATAAGAGTTAAGAACTAAAATGAATTTCTCACCTTAATTTAGGTGAGAGTTGGACTGAGAGACCCAGAGGAGACAATAAAAGAAAAAGCAGTCAAGGAATCTCAGAGTTCTAAGGAGAATTCTAATAGCAGACTTCATCTTAACCTAGACCTCAATTACCCTTCTACTGCAGCCTGACAGAGGGCCAAGATCCTTAGCTATTGACTTAGAACCGTGACTGAGAACAGCTGAGGAGAATTTCAAAGACTTTGGCTGAAGCAGCTACCCAAAAGGAGTTGAAACCCTCTTTTGCAAAAAGGGTATTTGCTAATTCGAGCACCTCCAGGAACAGGTACATGTGACTGAGAATTGTCAATGAGGCACGAGATCAGACCAAAAGAACTCCATCTTGCCCTGAGCAACAGAGACTTCTTAAGCTCACTGTCCCTAGTGGACAATGGACAAGGTGTTGGATGATCCTGAATGTAGCTGGATAACTGAAAAGGAGGCAGAGTAGAGATGCGATGCATGGCCAGGCTTGGGGAAGAGGGCTGAGAAGAGCTAAGGTCTATTGATGGGACCAGCAGAGAGCAATACCTCACAGGGGACAGGTCTAGACAGGAGCTCAACAATATCACCGGAAGACGTTGGTGGCCTTGCGTTCTCAGAGGCATGAGTTGCCATCCCATGTGTGCATCCCTGTCCTATGAATTTCTTCATACTTACCCCTTCATTTGAATGCTCTTATCTCACACAGTCCTCATTTATGGAGTTTCACACATAACCTTTATACTGGCCCACTTTTCTTATTAACAGGGCATCTATGTATGGCCAGGAATTCAGTTTCAGAGAGGATGAGAGGGTGATCTGATGCTCTTTTATTCTTTTATTTATAGAAATAGCTTCTCATGTAAAGAAAGCATGTCCTCTGGCTACCTTGTAAAAGTGAACTCTCATCATTGGGATTTACAAACTATAATTTTGAGAGAATTTTGATTCACAAACCTAGAATTCACAGTGTCTCACAGCAGGGAAAGGGAACTGTAGTGGAGGAGTCTCCTAATAATAACACACATGCATACATTTTGTATGTTGGTATGTAACTATATATAGGTATGCACATTTAGATCACCATGATGAAAGGACAACGTTTCACGTATGTGTGATACATCTCAGACAAGAGCAAGTTCATTTTATTACCATTCATCATGTGGAGAAATTAACTGACAACATTTTTCTGTCAACCAAGTGAGCTTTGAACAGAAATATACTCTGTGGTTAACACAGTAAAGAATCTGGGAAAAATTAAAAATATAAACACCAGGAAAGAGTGGAAATATGACTGCTACTTTTAAAATGAATTAGGGACCATCCCTTCACTCCTGAGACCCTTATCATTGGGTTTCTATTCTTTCCAAGCAAATGAAATTTCCATTTCTAAAGGCACCAATGGTTTTGAATCACCAGATGCTGCAGACTGTCCTCCATCTACACTCTTGAGTTCCTTGGAGCATTTGACATGAAACCCTTGTCTTGGAGTTATTCTTTTCTTTGAAATCCTCTGTGTATTTCCCCTTAGGCCACTCTTTCACAGATCGTCTTCCTCCTCCCCATCCACTTCTAAAGGTCAGAGTCCTTTCTAAGATTCTGTCCTCAGTTCTCTTCTCTTCACCCTCTATATTCTATTTCTTGGTGATTTCAAATATTTCCATGACTTCAACTATTACCTCAACAGTTTGCTGTTGTTCAGTGGTTTCCATCATGCCCAATTCTTTTTGGGTTTGGGGGTTTTTCTGGCATCCTTCTCAAGCTCTTTTTACAGATGATAAAACTGAGACAAACAGGGTTAAATTATTTGCCCAAAGTCACGCAACTAATAAGTGTCTGAGACTGAATCTCAAGACTTCCTGACTCCAGGATCTCTATCCACTGTGCCACTTCTCTGTCCCATCCCTATGTAGTAAGTCTTTATGTCCCTGGGATGCAAAAATTAGCCACTACTATCTCAATGAAAGTGGATTCTGGGGCCAGGCCTCTATGTTCTCCTCAGTCAGATGGAGAATTTGTGTCTAGAGTAAGTGAAGCAAAGAGAAGTTATTGAAATGTCCATCTCGCTTCAGTGAGTCAGTACAACCAGACCAAGAGAAGACCTTTCCAGGATTATTTCAGGGAGCACCAGAAGATTTTCTCCTAGGATTGGAAGATGGAGGAGACCCAACTGGGCATGTGTTGGTTGTTTTCATAAAGAACAGGAAGGGACCTTGACAGTTATTCAGACCAAACCCTAATCAAGCCAAATCCTCATTACAACATACCCAACAAGTGACTGTCCAGCTGCCACATATGGTCCTCCAGTGAATGGGAATTTCTTGCTTCCTGAGGCAGCTCATTCCACTTATATACACCATTCATTGCTAAGAAGGATAAATTTGCTTCTATAACTTCTATCTTGGTTCTTCTATCTGAGATTAAAAAGAATATAGTCTGGTCTCTTACACATGACAAACTCACATACCTAGAAGACACTTACTATTTCCTCTTCTGAGACTTCTATTTTCCAAGCTAAACATTTTCCCTTCCTTCAGATACAGTCCTCAAATGACATGGACTCCAGGTGCAGCACTCTCTTTGTTGCACCTCTCTAGAGGCTCTCTGGTTTATCTGTGCGTTTCCCAAATTGTAGCATCCAGAACTCTATGCTTGGGAGTTGAGCATGGGATCTAGACTAGTAAACAAGAATCCTTAGAGAGGAGTTGTGGTCACAGCTTAGTGAACCAATGGGGGGCATTAAAGCTAGCTCTGAGACCTACTCAGAGTCAGGGCTTAAGACGGAACAATGTTCAGAAGGAGGAAATGGGGGAAAAGACATGCAAGTGGAGATGCTTTGCTATTATACCATATAATGCTGTCAACCCTCATTCACTCAAGTCCAACTCAATGATGAATAATGTCATCATCTCCCTGATATCATGGTCTTTTTTGGGAACAAAGGCCAAACCACACAATAATGTTGTATTACCATATTATATAACGTTGTATTATATCATAAGCTTTGCAGGATAGATGATAGGTTGCAGGCAAAAACCTATACTGGATATTTGAAGGTACAGATCAAAGTATGGTCAACACCAATAAGGAGGTAGGATCTCTTCATCAATACAATCATTGCAACAAGTACTCGATCCATCCCTGCCTTTTAACATGCATATTAAGGTTGTACTTTATCTTTCTCAGCTAGGAAATCTCTAAATCTAATGCCACAGGCAGTGCCTTGTCCTCTGGACCAGTGTTGGGGTAGCACTAGAGCATGTGACCTTCTCCCAAGTCATCCTTAGGGACATTGATATATAATTCATTTCCCATGGTTCAGATCCAAGGACTCAAAAACATGGTACTGTCCAGGGATTCCGACATAGATAAGTTGAATAACCTGTATAAGATGATACTACTTAGTGGTAGAAGAGAAACTGGGACACATGTCTCCTGACTCCAAGCCAAAGGACAGTAGCTTTGAACATTACAAACCTTAATTCAGAGTGATTTTAAGTCAGGAGCATATTGTTACTGGAGGGTACATTGCAAAGTGCCTGGGAAAACACATTAAAGATTAAGTAATCAGATCTGAAGAAAAAAATCTTAACTGAAATTTCAAAGAGTGTTTTATCATTTTAGTCTATAATTTACTATGACGTCCTACTTTCCACCTATACATTTCATATAAAGGCAAGCTTTGGAAATATGTCAACTTGTATTGCCAGGCCTTACATTCATGCTTTTCATGCTACAACTTGGAGACAATTCAAATGATTTCAGGGTTTCTCCTGGCTCATCAAAACCAGAGGGAAATTATTCTTGCTGCTTGGGAAAAAAAATATTCCTTTAACAATAACTCTTCTACTGCTACTATTGCTTAGGTAGCAATAATGAAGCCTGCCATTTGTATAGTGCTCACAGATTTAGAAAACATATATGTACATACATAAACACAGATATAATCTCACAGGCACCCTGAGGATAGCTATTGTGGTCCTCATTAGCTTAACTGTGACAACTTTAGAAGCAAATAATGAAACTGCAAGCTTTCTCTTCCCAGAGTCCTTTAAATGCCTCTAATTTCATTACCTACATATATATGTATACATACACACACACACACACACATGTGTGTGTATGGTGGTTGTTGTCCTTTGTTTTTGAAGAGGACCAAAATGACATCATCATGACAAAGTGCAGATTCAGTGTGTCCAACTGTGGCTGATCAGACCAATATGAGCTCGGAATGTTCTACCACAGGTTGGGCACAGATAGTCCATGTGAATACTTGGGGTGGACATTCCAAATTTGTGCATCCTGCATTTACTTTGTATTGTCTCAATTCTGCTTTTCCCAAAGAGCACAGCACCCTTTCTAATGGGGGCATGCCATGCTGAGTGGTCCTGTGCCAGTGTCTCCCTCGTTGCACAGTCAAATCCAAAGTTCTTGAGAGAGAACTTGAGAGTGTCCTTGTATTGCTTCTTCTGACCACCATGTGATCATCTGTCCCATGTAAGTTCTCCATAAAATAGTCTTTTTGGCAACTGTGTATTCCGCATTCAAGTGATGTGGCCAACCCATTGGAGTTGCACTCTCTGAAGCATAGTTTGAATGCTTGGCAGTTCAGCTTGAGCAAGGACTTCAGTATCTGGTACCTTATCCTGCCAGGTGATCCTTAGAATCTTCCTAAGACAGTTCAAATGGAAGCAATTCAG
>CM053771.1:519290820-519450992 GCA_028658325.1 Potorous gilbertii | reverse complement strand
GAATGCTTGGCAGTTCAGCTTGAGCAAGGACTTCAGTATCTGGTACCTTATCCTGCCAGGTGATCCTTAGAATCTTCCTAAGACAGTTCAAATGGAAGCAATTCAGTTTCCTGGCATGGTGCTGGTAGACTGTCCATATTTCACAGGCATACAACAGTGAGGTCAGCACAACAGCTCTGTAGACCTTCAGTTTGGTAGTCATTCTAATATCTCTTCTCTTCCAAACTTTTCTTTGGAGACTCCCACACACTGAGCTAGCTCTGGCAATGCATGCTTCAACATCATTCTGAATGCATACATCCCTGGAAAGTATACTACCAAGGTAAGTGAACTTATCCACAGCATTCAAAACTTCTCCATTTGTTGTAACTGATGGTTCCACATATGGATGGTGTGGTGGTGGCTGATGGAGTTTTCTCCTGTGTTTTCTTGGTGTTAATTATTAGGCCAAAATGAGCACAGGCAGCAGAGAATTGATCCATACTTTGCTGCATCTCAGCTTCAGAGGCTGCATTGAGTGCACAATCATCTGCAAACAGAAAACCATGCACCAACACTTCTTCCACTTTGGTCTTGGCTTGTAGCCTTTTCAAACTGAAGAACTTACCAGCAGTACAATAGTTGACCTTGATGCTGTGTTCATCCTCATTGAAAGCATTTGACAACATGTCTGAAAACATCATGCTAAAAAGCATGAGAGTAAGCACATAGCCCGGTTTCACTCCATTAGTGATATTGTGTATATATATATACTACACACATATACACTATATCTATATGTATATGCGTATATATATACATACACACATTATATATGCATACATATACATACATCTATATATGGTGTATATATATATATATATATAATTTGTGTGTATAATATTCTATAACCCTAACCTATATAACCTTGAACATGTCACTAAACTTGCCTAGATCTTGGTATCTTAATCTGTAAAATGATAGCTTTGGATCTGAGGTCTCTTCCAACTCTGAATCAAAGATCATAGAGTCATAATTCTCCAGATGTGGGAAATTATCATCATTGCTATTACCTCCAATAATGAAGACAAAAGAGAATCTGCATTTTAGTCCTATATCACTCTTGTTCATGCTCTCCCATATATCCTCTATAGGGAGATCCCTCAACATATTGGGAGCCTTCATCTAGATCTCTTCATGTTTCCTAGGTAGCAATGGTATATATTAGTTGTCCATTAGCTGCTTCTCTTAATGCTTCTTTATTGGTTATGTGTTACAGTCTATTCACATCCATCAAGCTTTCTTTTATTTCCCTTGAAGTGATCCTGAGGTCTACTTTTTCAGAAACTGGTATTCCATGGCTCATACCTACGCATCATCCCTGGAATAATATCATTGCTGGAACAATAGGCTGTTGTCTTATCTAGAAGTCTGAGGTGGGGGAGTGGGAAAATCACCCTCCAATTTCCTAAATGAAATCCAACCTATTCTTATCAACTTACTCAATTCTGGCCCCAGATCAAAGTCCATCTGCAGGTTAAGTTAAAGATGTTAACTGATTCCCTAAACCTATGCACTATCCAACGCCGATTGTAGAAGAGACATACGTCATCCATTTAGTTTTTCCTGAGTTTCCAGCTAACCTAGGCTCTGCCGAATATTGAGATCATCTAGGTGATACTGCAGTATTCTGGAGTCTGAGGCAATCATCATCATTTCATCCACAAACAGGAACTTCTGGAGAAATTCACCATCTACAGTCAGCCTTTTTTCAATGTGGATTCTGCAATGGATATGAATTAATTAAATGAATGAATGAAAAATCACTTCTTAGGAGCTTATATTATTATGTACTTGGAATACAAAAACAAAAATATTCCTTGACTTAAAAAATATATATAACATTCAATGAGGGAAATAATGCACAAAGACTAGGGAGAGACACTTTTGTTTAAAAGTTATAGAGATAGAGAATGAAGTCAAAGGATGCAGAATGATGCATCTCAACAATAGCATAATTGGTCTATGAAGATCCAAGTTCAAATTTGAGCTCAGTCACTTACTAACGTGATCTTGAGCAAGTCCTATATTAATCTCTGTCTGTCTCAGTTTCCTAATCTGTAAAATGGAAATAATTATAATTCCTATCTCCCTGGGCTGTTGTGAGAATGAAATGAGATAATATTGTAAAATGTTCAGCATAGTGCCTAACATTTACTAGACAGTGAATAAACGTTTGTTAAATCTAAATGGATCCAGAACTGGCAGGAAAGTGGAGTAGTGAATACAAGGTGGCAAGATGCCTGATGAGGCTGTGGGAGAGATGACCAGAGAGAAGGAAGTGAAGTGAAACTAGGTGACTAGGGATCTGTTGAAAGAGTGGACTTAGAGAGGCAGTCATAAATCACCCAAGCAGAATTTTCCCCAGTGCAGTCAGTTGGAAAGATGGACATCCTCAGTTACAGTGGGAATGGCTTTGACAACCAAGCAACTTCCTGTTTTGAGCCTTGACTGATATTAATAATCAGAACTTTAAATTTTATTAAACAACAGCAGTCACAGTGACAGACAACTCTTCTCTGCGATGTAATGCTCTAAGACAATTCCAGAAGCTTCAGGATGGACAATGCTCTCTACATCCAGAGAAAGAACTATGCAGTTGGAATGCAGATTGAAGCAGGCTATTTTCTTTCCCTTTTTGTTTATTTTTCTTTCTCAGGGTTTTTCCCTTTTATTCTGATTCTTCTTTGTTAACATGACTAATATGGAAATATGTTTAATATTATTGTGCATGTACAGACTATATCAGATTGCTCGCCATCTTGGGGAGGGAAGAAGGGAGGGAGGGAGGAAGAAAAAATTTTGAACTCAAAATCTTATAAAAGTGAATGTTGAAAATTATCTTTACATGTCGTTGGAAAAATAAAATACTATTAAATAATAGCCATAATCATAGCTAAGCAAAAGCAAATGTGCTTGGACTGTAACACATTTAAACAAGCAGTGCCAAGGACCAAAATAAAGATTGGCATCAAATGAAGGTTTAAAGAAGACGTCTGCTGGCTGTGCTGATCAGCCTGTGTCTACCTCTAGAATATTCATAACACCTGGAAAAACCCTGCAAAAAAAACCAGCACAATCAATGGTCAGTCCCTTCTGGTGGACTTATGGGAGAGTATGGGACAAGGGCAGCAAAGGATAGACAGGTCTGATGGGTTGTGATCTGCATTGTTGAAAAGAATACTCAAATCAATGAGATTACGCTGGAACATTTTAGTAATAACTTATTTATATGACATATATCTAGTGCTTTCATTTGGAGAGTGTTATGAGAATATCTTTCATTTTATCTTCAAAACTTTGTGAGACAAATACTATAGACATTATTGCTATCCCTGTGTTACAGATGAGGAAACAAAAGATGAGAAAATTAAGTGACCCGCTTGTGACCATATAGCTATTATGTTTCAGAAGCAGAATTTAAATCCAGTTTCCTCCTGACTCCAAGTTCAGTACTCTTTCCAATGAGTTAGTATTTAGGAGGAGGCAGTATGGTGCAAGGGAAAGAAGGCTGGCTCAGACCTTGCTTCTGCGCAGCTTTGGACAAGTGGCTTAATCGCTCTCTGTAAAATGAGTGAGTTGGACTAGATGACCTTTGAGTTCTTTCCTGTTCTTGTTCTATGATTGCATGGAAGTCTCATGTGATTATGAGATCCTGTTAGTATCTTTGGCAGCAGTTCTCCCCCAACCCCACCTCCCACAATTATTTTGCACTCTCTCCCTCTTTGCCTGAAACTAGTATATTATTGTTTCAGCCATTCTTTCGGGGTGTAGCAGTGTGCTGAGTTGATGATGCACCACAATAAATCCAAAATCGTTTTCGTGATCATTGTGCTCCCAAAGCATTGACAAGTTAAAGATCTGAAATCAGTTGTGGAGATAGAGCCAGGCCAGGACGCAGCAAAATGCTCCCAACATTCCCTGCCAAACAACCTTGAAATAACTCCTGAAACCAAATTTGGAAGCAGCAAAGCCAACCAAAGTTCAGAGGGATACCTTTTTAGCCTAAAACAATTTATTACTTTACTGACCATGGAGTTTTCTTGGCAAAGATACTGGAGTGGTTTGTCATTTTCTTCTCCATCTTTTGTCATACCTCTCCACTCTGATCTGTCCATCTTGAGTAACCCTACATGATATAGCTCATTGTTTCATTGATCTATACAAACCCCCCTGTTATAACATGCAAAAACTGACATGATAAAAGACAAAAATGGTAGGGATTTAACAGAAGCTAAGGAGATTAAGCAGAGGTAGCAAGAATACACAAAAGAACTATAAAAGAAATGTCTTAATATCACAGATAACCACAATGGTGTGTTTGCTAATCTGGAGCCAGAGATCCCAGAGAATGAAATCAAGTGGGTCTTAGGAAGCACTGCTAACAGTAAGTCTAGTGGTGATGACAGAATTACAGTTGAGCTATTTACAACCCCAAAAGATGATGCTATTAAAGTGCTGAGCTCAATATGCCTACAAATTTGAAAAAAACACAGCAGTGGCCACTGAATTGGAAAAGGTTCATTTACATACCAATCCTAAAGACAGGCAATGCCAAGGAATACTCAAATTATTGAACAACTGTGCTCACTTCACATGCCATAAAGTTTATGGTTATGAGTCTGCAAGCTCGGCTTTAGCAGTACGTTGATCTAGAATTACCAGAATAACAGACTAGTTTTTGAAGAGGCGAAGGAACTAGAGACCAAATTGCCAACATTCACTGGATTCTAGAGAAAGCAAGGGAGTTCCAGGAAAAAAAATTGACTTCTGCTTCAATGACTACACTAAAGTCTTTGACTCTGGATCACAACAAAATGTGGCAAATCCTCAAAGAGATGGGAGGACCAGATCATACCTGTCTCCTGAGGAACCTGTATGCAAGTCAAAATTGCTGTTGTTATTGTTGGTTCTTCATTCTCAAAGAGGACCATGACATCAGGGAAAGGATACCATGACATGCCAGTGAATTGGATCTAAGTGAGGGAGGGCTGTGCAAAGTACCAGTCTCACTTTCTTCTCCAGAGTCATCTGAGTCCAGTACCAAGACATACATCAGGATCACTGGAGATGGCCATGGATGCAATGGGAGATCTTGGCCTTTTTAAGCTAAGGTCTTTCTCAGGTCTCACTTTGACTGAGGCAACACCTATTCAGTGATTAAGTCTAGGTAAGAAATGAGGCAGAGAATGGCATGTTTTACCTAATCAAAATATATCTATCTATCTATCTATCTATATATATATATATATATATATATATATATACACACGTATATATGTGTATGTATATACATACACATATATACATATAAATATATATAAATCTGGGACAGGACCACCCTCAGGGTTTCTGGTCAAAACAGAAATAAATGTTATTTACTTCACTCTGAGCCAATCAGGGTCCAAACAATGATCATGTGACCTTGGCCTAGGACCTACTGTTGGCCAATCAGTGAGAGCCAGAGTGATTTGAGCTTAACACATGGTCCTTAAGAAAGAAATCTAGCCCCTCAAGGTATCTTGTGGATTTTCAGTGATAAAAATTTATATTCCTTTGGGCAGAGCATCCTCAGGTAAGGTTATGATACCCTATGTGGACAGAGGGGAGGGAAGGGAAGAAAGAAAAAGAAAAAGGGTAAGAAAGAAACAAAGAGAGAGAAAGGAAGGAAGGGAAGGAAGGAAGGAAGGAAGGAAAAATAAACAAAGAAAGAAAGAAACAAAGAAAGAAAAAAGAAAGGAGGGAGGGAGGGAAAGAAGAAAGAGGAAGAAAAGAAAGTTAAGAAGCAACAGAATCAAACATAGAACAACTGATTGGCTTACGACTGGAAAACGAGTATGACAAAGCTGTATGTTGTCACATTGTTCATCTAACATATTCAGAATACATCAGGCAAAATGCCAGACTATATGAACTAAAAGCTGGAATTTAGGTTGATGGGAGAAATATTAGCAATCTAAGATACACAGACAATACCACTCTGATGGCAGGAAGTGAAGGGGCAGGAAGACTCTTAATGAGGGTGAAGGAGGACAGCGTAAAAGCTGGCTTGAAGCTTAATATCAAAAAACAACTAAGATTTTGACAAGTGGTCCCATCACTCCTTGTTAAATAGAGGAACAAGAAATGGAAGTAATGTCAGATTTTATATTCTGGGGTTTAAAGGTCACTGCAGATGGCAACTGTAGTAACGAAATTAAAAGACATTTGCTCCTTTGAAGGTAAGCTATGGTAAATTGCATAGCATAATAAAGAGCAACAAAGGCAACCTTTGCCAACAAAGGTCCATAAAGCCAAAGCTATGATTTTTTTCTAGTAACAATATATGATTGTGAGAGTTGGACTATAAAGGAAGCTGAGAGTTGCAGATCTACGTTTTCAAATTGTGATGATAGAGAATTCTGAGAGTCTCTTGGACAGCAAAAAAAAGATCAAATCAGTAAATACTTAAAGAAATTAATTCAGGTTATTTACTGGAAATAAAATACTATACTTGAAGCTTAAACACTTTGGTCACATAATGAGATGGGACTTTTTAGAAAAGCCTTGATATTGGGAAAGAGTGAAGGCAAAAGGAAAAGAGGACAGCAGAGTTGGATAGATAGTATCATGAAAATAAAGAACACGAACTGGGACAGACTATAAAATATAGGAGAGGATAGAAGGGCTTAGCATACTATGGTCCATGGAGTCAGTTAGAGTCAACCCAGGTGGACGACTGAACAAGACAATTGACAAGTTCTACAAGAGAGTTTTGTAACATAGAGTGGTCCTAGGACTTGAGAATGGAAGGAGCATCAATGATGAGTCTTTGAGGTAGCCACACAGCAGTGGCAGCAGCTCCAAGGGAACAGCAACATTAGTATCAGCTCCAGGGCAAAGAAGAGCACTAGCACTTGCGACTGCAGAAAAGGTAGGGACCAGGTCACAGCTCCTGGGTCAAGAGGAACGCTAGTACTTGCAGCTATAAGGGGCAGGCACCCTTTCTGGGTGAACAATAGATGTAGACCAGGAAAGCAATGACCACACCTCTCCCAAGATTACACTACCTTGAAAGCAGGGGAAACTTAAAGACTTCCAGAAGTAGCTCTGAAGTTCGGCACAATGCCCCCTCCATCTGAGGAGCAGAACCCAACCTTAACATAAAGTTCAAAGTGAAGAAATGGGCTGAGAAAGTGAACAAACAACAACAAAAAAAGAACTTGACCATAGAAAAACCACCACAGTGGCACCACTGGAGAAAAAAATGGCAAAACACTCCATAAACTTAGAAGACAATAATGTTAAAACAGCTACAAGTGAATTCTCAAAAAAAAATGCTAATTGGACCCAAGCCCAAGAAGAATTCCTGGGAGAGTTAAAGAAAGAGGAAAATTTGGGAAAATAAATTATGACACAAAAAAATTATGAAAAAGAGAATTGATTATTGTCCTTCATAGTCAAAGAGGGCCAAAATGAAATCATTGTCAAGGTCAGTGTATGGTATGTCCAACTGTGGCTGATCATACCAACATGAGCTTGAAAGGCTGTACCATAAGTTGGGCACAAAGAGTCTGCACGAATATTTGTAATGGAGATGTTTTTAAATTTGGTCATCTCAATTTTCTTGTGAGTTGCTAAATTTTTACTTTGATTATAGAGCTCAGCACCTCCTTTGATGTGGCCATGCTACACTAGGTGATCCTGCGCCAGTGTATCCCATATCTTACAAATGATTGCAAAGTTCTTCACAGAGACCTTGAGAGTGTCCTTGTATTGCTTCTTCTGACTTTCCTGTGAGTACTTGCCATGTGAGTTCTCTGCAAAATAGTCTTTTAGGCAAATGTATATTTGGCCTTCAGACGATGAGGTCAGCCCATCAGACTTGCACTCTCTGTAGCAGGGTCTGAATGCTTGGCAGTTTAGCTCAAGAAAGGACTTCAATGTCTAATACCTTATCTTGCCAAGTGATCTTCAGAATCTTCCTAAGACAATTCAAATGGAAGTAATTCAGTTTTCTGGCATGACCTTGGTATACTGTTTAGGCTCCACAGGCACACACCAAAGAGATCAGTAATCAAAACTGCATCCCTTTGAGCAAAGCCCTAGGGGATAAGGGGAGGAGTTGTGCTCCAAATATCTGAAAGCTGCCTACTCCTTTTAAGTTCCACAGTTACCAACTAGCCTGAGTGACTGCAAGTCATGGTGCCCTCAACAGAAAAAGGAAAGTCAATTACAAGACTACTTGTAATATGATAAAACATTCAAGTATTTCCATTCCCTAGAAGGTGATGTGAATTCTCTACAGGCAATTCTGCACAAATAGATGCTGAAAAATTAGAGGGTTATTTGATTTATTTGAGTCATGACTCACATATTCTTATTGACATTTGGGAAGGCAACGGGACAGTATGACCCACCATGACATCATGAATGTCAGGGCACAAGTGGTCACCTCAATCAATAACCCACATTCCATTCCCTCTTGTCACGGCCTCTGCAAATCCAAGTAAAGGAGAAAAATTCAATTTCTTCCTTCAAAACATAGACCTTATCTCCTACCTATCCCACATCATTGAGTCATAGATTTAGAGCTAGAAGGGACCACAAAGAGCAAAGGTCATTGGATCTAACCCCCTCATATTACAGATGGAAAAAACTAATGCAGGGAGGAGTGATTAAGCATTTATCTAACACCAACTATGTACCAGGCATTCTACTAAGCACTTTACACATATCCTCATTTAAACATCCATTTGAGGGAGGTGCTCTTATTATTTTGATTTTACAGTTTAAGAAATTGAGGTCAAGTGGCTTACCCAAGATCACATACAGTTGTTAAATACCTGAGGCTAAGTTTGAACTCAGGCTTGACTCCTAGCCCAGTACTCTATCTACAGCACCAGTTTGCTAGCTACTAAATAATTGAGGCCTACAGAAGTGAGTTGACTCACTCAGGGTCACAGGAATAGTAAGTGACTGAGACAGAATTTAAACTTGTCTTCCTGACTGCAGGACTAACACACCTTGAACAACATGGAACCACTTTGAAATGCCAGGTATTGGTCTATATATAGTTGTTAAGCTTGGTAGCCTTTCCTAGAATGGAGATTTCAGGCTATTTGTTTCAGCAAACATTTATTAAGTACTTACTGTGTGCAAACTACTGTACTGAGTTATGAGGTTTAGATAAGATATAGATTCTACTTACTTTCAAAGTGCTTATGGTTTACCACGAGGATAATTCACGAACAGATGTTTATATAATGATGCCATCAATAGAGTGTCAAACACCATGAAATGCAGAGTTATACCCGGACATTGAGCCAGAAGGAGAGGAATTTAGAAGATCCAGATAACACTTGCAGTCTTTCAACAAAGAAATAATAAAGCTAAGAACCCACTTGGCTATATAAGTTAAGTGGAAACTATTTAATTAATTATCAGCTATTAAAGTTAACTATTAACTAGGATATATAATAGTTAAAAGGGGAGATTCCAGATGGTGTGCTGGCACCAGAAGGACGGTGCTCTAGCTCAACATCTTCCTCACAATGGTGTCCTCAGGTCTGGGTCTCACATAACAGGGGCATATTCCTTTCCGAGGTAGTGTTCCCCCACTTACACTGGGCATGGCCCTTGTCCTAGACAAGGCTCTGGGACTGTGCAGGTCCAATGAACCAATTATTAAGAGCTCACTATAGTGGGAATTTAATAAATGCTGATTGATTAATTGTCAGGTACTGTTCTAGGCACTGGGGTGAAGCAATTCCTGTCCTCAAAAGGCTTACATCAGGGATATCCTCACTCTATTTTCTTCTTCAGTGAGGGCTCATCATTATTCCAAGCCTTCACTCAGTTAAGCCTCGGCACCCAAAAATATGCCCAGAACAACTCCTACTAAGCATTCCCTCCATGACTGGCTGGCTGGCATGGCTGAATGTCTGGTACTCCTTTTCCATATTAAAATAAATGTCTGTTGTAACCTTCAAAGGATTGATATAGAGTTTTGAATTACACATCAAGTGGGAAAAAATTTAATGGATAAATGTTAAAATCATTAAAGTCTTTTTGCACAGCAAATAAAGAGCAAATGACTCATCTCCGGGCAGTTATCAAGTGTGTCTTTTTCCATATTTCTTTTCCCTCCACCGGTATGCATAAGTCTTTTCTGTCTACCTGCTTGTCATCCTCCTGTCAAAAGACTTCTCACATCATATTCTTCTTAACTCTCTCAAGACATCCCACTTTAAAATTTTATCACAAGACTTTTTTTCTAGGTTTTTCTAGGTTACAGCACAAAGCATATAATGTAAGAAGTTCCTATTTTTAAAAAAGCCAGCCTTAATGGGGGGTGGGAGGATGGGGTGGGGAAGGGAGGGATAACAGAGCATCCAGAATCTCTTTTCTGAACTGAATCTATAATCATTTTCCGAAAATTCCTCCTCTAAGTAGCAAAGCTTGATAGACATTCTGTCTCATTAAAGTTAATGTGACACAGCTATAGAAACACATAGGACAAAATGATAGATGAGGGTTTTTTTAAGTCCCAAATCCTTTGCCTGAGGCTCATCTCTCCTCCTGTGAACTAAAAGAAATACCACGTTCAAGTTTTTCAGAGGCAAACAGTTCATTTACTTGGCTGAACCCCCCAATATATAGCCATGGCCACTTGACTTCCAATCATTCCAAAACCCCACTCTTTCCAATTCATTCCTTCAACAAACATTTGCAGTGTCTAAAGAGTGGAAGTTGAGTGCCACTTGGGGCACAATAGATAGGCATATGGTAAGGGTGAACAAGCTACGAACTTAACAGACCAAATACTGAATAAGAGGAGAAGCACCCAGGATGCCATCACAGAATGGGATGATGGAAAACTTAGGCTTTTCCTCATCTCCCTCCCCAGAAGCTAGTGGCTTCCCCCACCCCACATTGGTATTATCTTATATTCATTTTTTTAGCTATTTTGCATCTACTGCATATATGTAGAATAGTCAGCTAGGTGGCTCAGTGGATAGAGGGCAGGGCCAGTAGTTAAAAAAAAAAAAGTCCTAGGTTCCAATACAACCTCAGATACTTACTGGCTGTATGACCCTGGGCAAATCATTGCTTGCTTGCCTTAATCCACTGGAGAAGGGAATGGCAAACCACTCCAGAGTTTTTGCCAAGAAAACCCCATGGACCATACTGTCCCTGGGGTTTTCTTGGCAAAAAGAGTCAGACCCAACTGAATAACTGAACTCAAACAAGAAGGGGCAGTGTAGTACAGTGGGTAAAGAGTTGGTAGCCTCCCAGCCAGGAAGACCTAGGTTTGTGATGCACATTTCCTGTGTGAACCCGTGCCAGCTGTTTAACCCCTTAGTCTACCCTTTTACATAATCAATGGCAGAGAAAATCCCAGCCAGCAATGATAGAGGGATTTCTCACACCAAGAGAATGAAATCACAGGTCAACTCAGGTCTCCCTCCAACCACAGTATAAACTCCTTTAGGGTAGGGACTGTTTAGTTCTTGCTTTCATATTTCCAGTATCAAGCCTAGTGCTTGACGTATAATAGGTGATTAATAAATGCTTGACTGATTGAATAGAAACTACTTATTTATCCAGAGCAAGAGAGTATCCCTTGGAAACCCATCAGCTCCACTGATAAAGTGAAAAGAGTGAAGGATTTGGAGCCAGAGAACCTGGGTTTACATGCTGGCTCTGCCACCTACAACATGGTTGACCCAAGGCAAACCCCTTCCCATCGCTCAGACTCAGTTTCCCCAATAATAAAATAGAGGGACTGAAGTGGCATCTAAGGTCTTTTCTAATTCTAAATCTATGATTAATATGAAGAGCTTTACAAGAATATCGGTTGTAACTCTCCATGGAGGATTTTTCCAAGGACGCTGACAAGTTGTCCAAGATGAGCCAGAATGGATGGGTTGCTATCTACATCACTGGGGGAATAACACATCAATGAGATGACAGAATTACCTGCTTTGAAAGTATGGGCAAAACATTATGTTGCATAGACAAAACGGAAAGCAAATTCTGCTCTCAAATGGCTTCTATTTTAAGAAGTATTCATTTCCCCAAATTATTTTAGTGGTATCCTACTTAACTTGTCATAGATGACAATATGCTCAACTAAAATGGCCTGTACATTTTGCGTGCAAAATTAAAGTCCTTGGTTGTAATTCTGAGGGATCTCAACGTTCTTCTTCGTCAGGAAGACAAGAACGAGGAAGTGCATGATTCATCACAGCAATGCGTCAATTAACGTCCATGGGAGTTTAACCTAGGATAGGCCTCCCAGATCTCAAGGTCTGGAATCCAAAGAGAAGACAGTCATACATTGCCAGACCCATATCCAATACCAGAAGGACACCGAACCTGATACTTCCGCCATGAAGTAATCACCTTTTTCTCCCCATTAGAGGCTTCTCTCCCTTTATCTTTTATTGTCAGTTCATCAAAGCACTTATTGCTACAAATTATCTAGCTTTCCTTCTATCTCTGCACTCCTTCAAGCTGACCGCTAGGTAGAAAGAGATCAATTTGAAGTAAATGTAAAAATGTGTCCATTTTCTCAGACCCAAGTCACAAATTAACTATTGATGAAAATATTACTTTGACCTGTTTAGGGCTAATGGACTGCACTATTTTGTGGTCTGAATGGATCAAATGATGGTTCTGGTTGTACATCAGCTTAGCGAATACCATCCAACAGTTTAAAACTCATTAAAAAATGTCATTAACTTCTTCCTCTTAAAGATGCCAAAACAGAAATGTATCTGTCAGGGTCACTGGTGCCTTTCTCAAAGGTCCATGTTCCCTGGATGAGGGTGATCTTGTCCAAGTGGAAGGAGACTCAGAGCCTTAGACCAGTGTCCAGGCAGCACAGGAAAGCAGGAGGTAGCAGGCTGAGAGAACAGTGATTGGTAAACAGCAGATGTTAAATAAATACTTGGTTGTTTAATTGGTTGATTTTGAGATCTCTGAGTTTTTTAATTGCCTAAATGGTTGACTGATCTCATTTGTAATAGAGAACTGTCAGAGATGTTTATACACTTTTTCCAACTCACAAAGACTGAGGTAGGATTAAGGTGAGGAAAAAACTGAACATCGAGAACTCTCCAAAAATGGAACAGGTTGAATGAGAGGAGTAGGCTTTTCCTCCAAGAAGTCTAGAAACATGGATAACATGGCATTTGTTTTACTGAATTGTACTAATATTTGTCTGTACCTTGGGTATTTCTTTTCATTATTCAATACGGGTAGAGTAGCCATGGAAAAGACAGACTGATTACTAAAAAATATTTAGTTCTTGAAAATAAAAAGAAATATCTTTTTTTAAGGAAGCCTGCAAAAAGAGTTGGAACAACCATTGGTCAAGAGGTTATAAGGAGGATTTCTACTCAAGTCTAGGCTCAACTACAGGGCCTCTCGAGGTGCTTAATAAATGCTTGGGGATTGATTGATTACTTGCTTTTTTGAAGCATATAGTGCGGTGAAAAGAACCATGGATTTGGAAAATTACAACCTGGATATGAGTCTCGCCTCTCAGATTTACTAATTCATATGACCCTTGACAAATCACTTAACCTCTCTCTACCTCAGTTTCCTCAGCTGTGAAAAATAGATAATAATTCCGGCACCACCTTCCTTGCAAGATTTTTGGAGATAAAGTGCTTTGCAAACCCTAAATCACTATATTGGGTGTCCCAAAATTCATGCTACAGCTTTAAGTCTTTCTAATAATTAACAATTTAATATTCCATTAGATTGTGAGCTCTTCAAGGACAGGGACTGGCTGTCCTTTGCCTGTTTTTGTATCTCACAGTGCCTGGCATATCATAGACCCTTAATAAATGTGTTTGATTGATTGGTTAATAATAGCATTACATTTAATCATTAATAGCTTAAAACTATACTAATACCTGAGGGACAGCCTATATAAAGGTCAGCTTATTTCCTATATCTGCAGACTAGATAGGAGTCAATAGTGTGATGTAGAAACCCAAAAGGTTAATATCATCTTAGGTTAAATCGATAAGGACTAGTTTCCATCGTTTCAATGCCTGAAGTACACTCCCTCCTTATATTCACATCTTAACCAGACTCCACTCAAGCACTCCCTCCTCATCTCCCTTTTTCTGCTTTTCTCCCTCTCATTGTGCCTTCCTCTAAAATTCCCTTGTATCAGTTTTGAACATATATATATGTATATATATATATATATATATATATATATATACATATATATATATATATATATACACATGTCTCCCCAGTAGAACAGAGCCTTGAGGGCTGACTTGCTTTTTGTCTGCGTAACCCTATGCCTTATTAAGAATAGGTTAGTAAATGCTTGTTGCACGAACATTCAATCAGCAGGGTTTAAAGTACCAGGTGTGATCTTTACATTTCTACCCAAGTGTTGGCTAGAAGAGCCTCATCTGCCAGGCTGTGGACTAGCCATACATGTGGGTGAAAATCACCTTAGCCAGGCTTGTCATTTCCACAAAAAAATAGCTAGATTTTTTTCATCCATAGATTTATCTGCACTTTCCAAGCAAACCCCCACTTATTTTTCTCTCTTTGCCTATGAAATCCTTCAACCCCAATCCTTGAATTGTAGTTAGTGATAGGAAATTTGATTGATTGCTTCAAAAAATATTTTTTAAGCACCTACTGTGTACAAAGTACTGTGCAAGGGACTTGGAGAGTTTCAGTGTTCAACCAAGATAAGATCTCTACCCTCCTGGAGAATATAGTCTGTGAATAAGATAGGATACAAATGCAGTACGATGTAGATTCAAGTCTCATCTTTCACACATACTGACTGGGAAACCTTGAGTAAGTCACTTAAATTCTCAGTGCCCACAACAGCTCCCAGGGCTATACGTTGTATAAAGAATATTGATCTGCATTGCTAGGAAGCAGTTTCCTTATCCAGAAGTTCCCTTTACCAATGAAATTAGGTCTAATCCATACAAATAGTTTTTATTTACATGTAATACTATATTTTGCTATTTTTATACTTAGGAACAGAGAAGTTTCTGTGTCTTCTAGCTAGTCGCAATAGCTTCTTATGTAGCCTCATCTCCCTTCATCTAGTGGTCAAATCATTTATAATCCTCAAAATTATTATGTATGCATTCATGGGTATGTGTGGACATACACAAAACAGAGATGAGCAAGTCACTTAACCTGTTTGCCTCAGTTTCCCCATCTGTAAAGTAGGAACAATAATAATTCCTACTTCCCAAGTTGTTTAGAGGATCAAATATTGTAATATTTGTAAAGGGCTTAGCACAGTGCCGGGCATATAGTAAGCACTATATAAATGTTGTTGCTATTTTTCTTATATAATGATAAAGGGAGAGATAGGCAAAAGAGGTAGAAAACAGAATTCTTTGCAAGGCACCTCCCCACCTCCTTTCTTCCTATAGACCCACACAATTATTTTATGGATGCCAAATGTCCATCAGATTCAACAGTTTTAAAACATTGGACCTGGAGAGTTTGATACTCTAGGCAAACACTCCTATCTTCCTACTGATGTTAAAAAAAAAAAACTTGTGAATTTCATACTAAGCTAAATCAGAACATTTGCAAGACAGTGTGACAATATTTAGCTGGCAAGCAACTGTGATTAGGCAAACTACTTAATTCATGTTTCCTACCACTCATCATAAGTGGCCCTTCTCTCTTCTACTCCCTCTCTATCTTTACAACACTCTAGAGTTCCTTCAGTCCTTGCTTTTGATTTGCCAAATGCTAGTTGAATTCGTGTCAGGCGATATATCCACCTTTCCCACCCCACCCAAACCATTAGCATCCTTCTTACCTGACAACTTGTCAAAGAGAAAATTCTTATTCAGGTTTAAATTGGTCTGGGGGACCTTTGAGGTCCATTCTCTCTCAGAGATTCACATTTGGCGATTTGATGTAAGCATATGATATACAGCTCTGGGAGAACAGAGCTAGGTTATGGCCCAGACAAGATCGTCTACTTACACATAACTTGTCACCCTGATCTTGGGAATTCCTCACTCTCTAATTGGGGCTTTTTCTCACAATTTACTAATGAGAAACAAATAACTGCCCAGACAATACCGAAAATATATTCTGGATTCCAACAGACACTTAAAAATAGTCCTTAAAAACTGATTTCTGACACTTTTCATTTCCTTCCATTCTGAAAGGCTAGTGAGCATATATGTTCCTACTAGATACCTCAACTTTGACTGTCAACCCTATGCCGTTATAAATTTTCTGTGCATTGCCTGACAGCTGAAAAGTACATCAACAGCTTAGAGAGAATCAAGAATTTGGTTGTAACCCAATACTGCCTGAGCTACTTTAGTGATAAACAAATACAGCCATCTTGATGGCACAAAAAAGTGATTAGAAATACATATTAATCCAGCATAAGCTTAAAAAAAAAGCAATGAACTATTTACTAGCTTACATTAGGTTTCCTTTATCCAAATGTCTATTGCCCGTGACTAATTTTCAGTCCAGTCTGGCTTCCCTTTTCCAATGGTCACTTTGTTTTCTGGAGGTTCTCTCTCCTCTTTTTCAGTTGATAAGTGAAATGAAAATATTTTAATACTTGCCTAAAAATTACATTAGAAAAGTAATGAGTATATCAAAACCTTAAACAATTCATAGAAAAGCTCATATCTTATACCATCTCTTATTGTTAATTATTTAGACCAAAATCCAATATGGAGTAAATTGTGATGGTGGCAGCAAAGTCAATTCAACCATGTTTATATTCATATGCGAAGCAATGTGGTGACACTAAATGCCACTGTGGCTGTAGCAAAAACTGTCATTGCCACTATCCATCCAATTTGTATCTTGGTTGTTGGCCAAATTATGTCATGGTAGAATTCCTTGATATTAAGTTGAGGTTTGGTTGTGAGATATAATTAATGTTATTTCAAAACAACATAATCCAGGTATCCTGGGTCAACAAACATGGTGGTTATATTATTTATGATTTAAGAGAACTGTCTCCAAGGATTCAATGAGCTATCATGTGAAAGAGGGGTTAGATTACTTTCCCTAGGATGCCAAGGGGCAAAACAAAGATCATTGAATGCAAATATCAGAGCAGCAGGAGCTAAATGACAGAAAAAACTAGAAATTTCTGAAAGTAAAATGGGCTTCCATAGAGGTGATGAGTTCACCAATACCAGTGGTCCTCCAGAAAAGGCTTGATGACTACTTTCAGTCATGTTGAAGAAGGGATCCCCAGTTGAGGAGAGCTTGAATAGATACCTTGAAGGAAAAGGAGGAGGAAAAGAAATGAGAGGAAAAGGAAGGAGATGAGGAAGGGCAAGGAAAGTGGAAAGGAAGAGAAAGAGGAGAAATAAGTAGAAAAAATGAAAAATGGGGGAGGGGAAAGAAGAATGAAGAGGAGGAGGAAAAGGAGGGGGAGGGAGAGAAAAAAGATGGGGTAACATGGATGGTATCAGGTTTTGCAAGACTCTTTAAATATACCTTATCTCACTTGATCTCAGCTGTCTGTGATGCTCTGAGATTATTTTTCCTACTGTTCTTCTCTATTCACTTGGAAAATCAAGTCCCCTCCCTGTTGTCTCTGATATTCACCCCCACCCCAGACTGCAGCAATAATTGTTAAGGATATCTCAGCATCAAACTTTAAAACTTTAAGTGCCCCCAAATCCCCCCTCACTACCACCACCAAGCAGTGAGGAAATGAATTGCCTGCTCCAGACAGATGGAGATTGATCTCCCTCCCTTCCCCTGCCTCACAAAATGCTTTGAACATAGTAGACGTTGGCCATGCATGGACCTAAGACATTCCCAAAGGACTCGAGTCAAAATGCCATCCACATCCACTATGGAACTGGGAAGCAGAATGAAGCAGAATATTTTCTCTTGTGTATGTTTTATTTTGTTTGCATTTTTCTCATGGTTTCTCTCTTCATTTTAATTCTTCCATGCAATATGACTAATGTGAAAACGTATGATAAGAATGTAGAGCCCATATAAGACTGCATGCCATATCGGGGAGGGAGGGAGGGAAGGAGGATAGAAGAGAAAATCTAAGATTTATGGAAGTGATTGTACGAAACTGAAAACAAATTTTAAAAAAATATAGTAGGTATTCAAGGAATAAAATTTTTTGAATAACTGAATGAAAGAAAGAAAACTGAGATACTCAGTTGCCAAATCCACTTTGCACTATGAGAACCTTCAACAAATGCTGGGAAAGAGGAGAGGTTTTTTTGGAGGTCATTAGCCAATGTTTTTCCTCACACCCCAAAACTACAATATCCTGATTACTAATGATCCACACAGTACTCTCATTTCCCCTGTGGTTCCACGACCAGTGTGTTGAACAGAGTTTGCCAAGTGCTTTGTCATCCTTTGTAGTGACAGGCTCTGCATGAATATAAAACACCACCATCTGTGCTCTATTCTGGGATTTTAAAGTGGCCACTGGTACCCACTTGAGCAAGACCCAAAGCTTCTATCTGGCTGTTGTGCACAGTGTCACCAGGGAGGCAGTGCATCCACCACCTTAGGGCAAAGAATGAAGTCTGCTCCCTCACTGTGGCCTCTTTGATGGGCTTTGAAAATTTTAGTAGTTCTGTTTTTGAAATGATGCTTTTAAAGGATCACAGGATCCACAGTATTTCCACAGTGCTCCAAGATGACAACAGAATGGGGAAAAAATACACATTAATTACCCTCAGGGCCTAGCATTAGTAAGTATTTAAAAAATGTTTGTTGAATGAAATTAGTATCTTCCATGACCCCATGGGTCCCTGTGATCCTTTAAAACTGTGACCCTGTGACCTAGCTGTCCCCTGCCCACTGCCCAATTGGATTGTGAGGCTTTAGGAAAGATTTTATGGCATAGGTCTTCCTGTGATAAGTGGGCAATGTAACGGGCAGCTAGGTGACCAAGTGGATAGAATGGAATCAAGAAGACTCATCCTCATGAGTTCAAATCTGGCCTCAGATACTTACTAGCTGTGTGACCCTGAGCAAGTCATTACACCCTTACAGTTTTTTTATCTGTAAAATTAGCTGAAGAAGGAAATAGCAACCCATTCCAGTATCTTTCCTAAGAAAACCTCAAATGGGGTCACAAAGAGTTGGACATGACTGGAAATAACTGCACGAGAAAATCAATTAAGAGCTGTATTATTGGACTTCTAGTGATTTGCTTGGTCTGTAAGTAAAAATCTTCTTTGGATGGGGGCTCAAGATAAGACAATATTTCCATTTACCCACATGGGACATAAGCATAGGGGGAAGGGATTCCCCAGGTTGGAGTGAGAAACTCCAGATTATATATTGTTGTTATAAGTAGCCTTCACAATACTGCTTGCCTATTCTGCCCAACCCTTTCCACCTCCAGCACCTCTCATGAGCAAGAATCCCACAACTTGGTTTCCATATTTAGAAAACTATTGCTCCCTACTGTTGTAAAATACCTTATCATACCCTGGCTTTGGTTCTACCATCGGTCAAATCTTACATACAAAGTCAAAGGAAGGACTTCTCTCACCCCATAACAAGGCAAGTCATGGCAGTGACTTTATTCTTAGGATAACAGATTTAGAGTTGGAAGGGATCTTTGAGATCCTTCTTGCCTGTTTACAATTTATTCCATATGCATTCATTATTGCATATGTAAACATTTAACACCTAACTATCCAAGTCCAGTTCAATAAGACATCCAATTAGAACTCTTCCCTATTGCAAGGAACTGACTCTCTGTTGTCCAGCTGGGCCAAGGCCATAATTGGGGTCTTTTTGTATTTCCTCCCTGAGCCAGGATTTTCCTGCCACTATCATGATGGGTAGGACCCCTGGCTCAGATTCACAGTGTTACTGAAGTTAATGTTGTTCTGGACACGTCCCTACAACCTCCAAGCTTCGTTCAGTTAGTTGGGCATGAGAGTTGAACAACAGAAAAACCTGACACGAGAGTGAAGCTCTGGACTTGTATCAGCTGGATAAATTTTCTCCAGTTTTCTTTATTTCATGCCAGAACTTTTCTTAGAACAATCTCTCTATCTGTAGAAAATTCAGCAGATTTTAGGATGAGCCAGAGTTGCCTAGAGGACTTGGAGTGAGGAGACAGGCTCAAAACTGAGATATTGGGTGTGTTACTATGGGCTATTAGTAACTTCTGTGAAGCCCAGCTTCTTCATCTTTAAAATAAGGATAATTATACACTAAGAGCCAATGCGTCAAACTGATAAGACACTGCATTGGGCATCGGAGGATCTGGGCATGAATCCCAGCTCTGCCACTTAAAGCTGGTATGACCCTGAATGAACCATCTCTTCCTAAGGACTTGGTTCTGCCTTGTAAGATGAGAGGGTTAGATGACGACCTCTAATTTTCTCCAGCTCTAAATCTCTCTCCTGGGGATCCTATCAGCTCCTCAAGTGGTAGTCATAAGAAAAACAAACTTGGCTGTCATTCAACCCGCAAGACATTTGTGATTCTTTCTGGCCCCATGGGTCATAGTACACCAGGCCCTTCTATCCCGCTATTAATGCTCCAAGTCTGTCCAAGTTCATGATTGTTGGTTCCATATTACTTTCTCTCCATCTCATAAGGGACTGCCAAATGGATGTTATTATATTAAGAAGATAATTTTTAAAACACCAGCAAATGGCTTTATGGAGAAAGGAAGAAAGAAAACTCAAGGACAATGCATCCCTTTACCTGACTCAGCTAAGGATTCAGGGGAGAAAATAGGCATTTATGAAGTGGTCAGTGCTATACACATCTCATTTCATCTTCACAACAACCCTGGGAGGTAGGTGCACTACTATCCTCATTTTACAGTTGAGGAGATTGAGGAAGACAAAATGACTTGTCCAGGGCAGTGCAGCTAATAAGTGTCTGAAATTGGATTTGAACTCAGTTCTCTAAATACTAAGTACCTCCAAGCAACTAACACTGTTTCGATTTGCTAATGGTCTAGGACCAAAGCCTTCAGCTACTTGACAAACCAATAGGACAAGAGCAAGATCTTCTACTTCCATGGTCTTCCAGTTTACTCCCCATTGAAGGATATTAGCTTATTGGAATTAGCAGATGTATACACAATCCTCTCTCAATTCTCTATGCAAATAGAACTAGGGAGAATCATACATTATCCAAAACAGTTGGTGATCCAAAACTCATTTCTATTTGGCACCGGAAAGCCTTGTGGCTGTATTACAGTTGAAATAGATTGCTAATTATTGGAATCATAGAATGTCAGAGCGAAAAGGAATCTCAGAGGTTATCTAGGCCATCTCCCTTATTCTAGAGATGAGAAAACTGGGGCCCGGAGAGGCTCCGTGTCTTAGCCATGGTGCTTCAGGCCACTTTAGGCATCAGGGTCAGGAATATAAATGGCCCCAAGATGTAGGTTAATATCCTGTGAGCAGTCACACAGAGGATGAATCCTCTGTGGTAACTGGACTGGAAAAGTCAAACAATTCTTAAAATTTCAAACCAAAAGGTAAAAAGCTCCTTTCTTCCCCAGGGGATGAAGAAGTGAGATCTCCTTTCAGGTGTCTCACTTGATCTTCTTAAAACATTTTTCTTTTAGGCTGTTAAAAGGAGTCTAGGCTGCAGGGCTGAGCCCTCCCAGACTGCAGCGACTGATCAAGGGGTCTTTCTCGGTAAACATTGCACTTGGATTTATGTCACACAGACTATAAAAGTGAAGCTTTTACTGCTCAGGCCTCTGTGGTTAAAAATAAAGAAATAAATAAACAATGGAAAAACACAGGCAGCCTCTGAGTTGCCATGCCCATGGCGAAAGGTTCTCCAAGGCTTGTCAATAGCAGGACTGAGCAGAACTCCAATGGGGGTGGGGGGGCAGGGCGCTGCTGGAGGAAGCCGGGGGTGATGATGGTGAAAGATGGACAGCTGGCTTAGCAAAGGTGTTGTTGATTTACTTCCTTAGCCATATGACAAAAGCAGCAAAGACAAAAGAGACTTTTTAATCAACTTTGTTCATAGTTTAAAACCCACTAATACAATACCTTTTCTAAGGCTCCCAGTTACTAGTGATAGCTCTCCACTATTTCATAATAGTCTGTACTTAAAGTGCTCTGAGGGAAAAATGGTCAAAAAAGGGAGTAAAAAGTCAAGAAGACTTGAAATCTGGACTCAGGATGGAGTCTGGAAGCCCCGAGTTCAAATCCAGCCTCAGACACTTAACTGTGTGACCCTGGGAAAGTCATTTAATTTTTGTCTGCCTTGTTTTCCTTAACTGTAAAATGGGGATCATGATAGTGCCTACCTCACAGGGTTGCTGTAAGAAGAAAATGAGATAACATTTGTAAAGTGCTTGGCACAGCATCTGATACATAGTAGGTACTTAATAAATGCCTGTTCCCTGCCCTTCATGTCCTGCCCCTGTGTGGCACTGGGTGAGTCACTTATTCTTTGAGCCTTCCCATATGGAACCTTCTGTGGTTACCAAACAGCTGCAGATCTTTGGTACAGCTTCCCCAGTAGAAGATCCCCATAGCTGTGAAATCATAGGTCTAGACCCATCCTAAAAGTTATTTTATATTTCCTTATCTGTGTATACTCTCCCAATAGAATGTAAGTTCCATGAGGGCAGGTACTCTTCTTATCTTTGCCTCTGTGCTTAGCAAAGTCATATAGTGGGCACTTTACAAAGTGAATTTGCATCAAACTACAAAATTATAGTATAAATAGATAAAGATAAATATATGGAGGGATAGCTAGAGGGAGAGAGATGAAGGAAGGAAGGAAGGAAAGAAAGAAAAAAGGAACAAAGAAAGGAAGGAAAGAAGGAAGGAAGGAAGGAAGGAAGGAAGGAAGGAAGGAAGGAAGGAGCAAGCCCATGAGGTGTTATTGACTTTGGTCACTCCAATATCTTAAAGGGACCACCAAACTTGGCACCCAATAATCCTGGTACCAGCTTGATGGATACCGCGTGCTAACTCACAGAGCAAGTAACAGAGGCTATGATTCAAATTCTACCAATATACCATCAGTCAGTCAATTAACAAGCATTTATTAAATACCTAGGGATACAAAAAAAGACAAAAGATAGTCCTTGCTCCAAAGCAGATGGTAGTCTAATGGAAACATGAGAACAAGGTACAAATAAGATATAGACAGGATAAATTGGAGATAAAGAAGAGAAGGAAGTCACTAACATTAAGGAGAATTAGGAAAGATTTTATTTGTAGAAGATGCAAGTTTAGCTAGGACTTGAAGAAAGCCAGGAAGCAAAGATGAGGAGGGAGAACATTCTCGGCATGAGGAATGGCCAGCAAAAATAAGAGCAGGGACAAGCTGAAGGCCAGTATCACCGAGTGGCAGAGTACATGGTGGATAAGTCATATATGAGAAGATGGGAAAGGGGGAATTAAAGACCTTAAACACCAGAGGATTTCGTATTTGATCCCAGAGGAGTGTACTGAATAGGATGGTTGTGTAACGTTCAATCCTATGGTTTAGGAAGATGATTTCAGAGTTGAGTACAGCAGTGGGGAGAGATTCAAAGCAGGGAAAGCAACCAAAAAGCTATTATAATAGCCCAGGTGAGAGCTGCTGAGGGTCCCCATCAGTGCAGTAGCAGAGCTAGAGGAGAGAAGGTGGCATACACTAAAGATCTTATGAAGTTAAAAATTAACAGAACTTGGCATCAAATTGGATATGAGAGGAGTAAGGAGTCAAGAATGACACCTCAGTTGTAAGCCTGGGTGACTGAAGCAATAGTGGTGCCCTCAGTAGTAATGGGAAAGTTAGGAAGGAGAAATTGAGGGAGAATGGTGAGTCTGGTTTGGAGAAGGTCAGATTTATGATGCCCATGACACATCAAGTTCAACGTATCTAATCCAAAACAGGACATGATAGTCTGGATAGGAGAGGGGTTAGGACTAGCTAAGCAAATATGAGAATCATTATCATAGAGAAGATAAATTAATCCGTGTAAGCTGATGAGATCACAAAGGAAAATAAGTATAGCAGTGAGAAAAGGGTCCAGGATAGAGTCCAAGAAGAAAGAGAACACCGACCATTAGTGTGAATGACCTGGACAGAGATACAGACTGAATAGAAGAGGTCAAACAGGTAGGAGGAGAGCCAAGACAAAGTAGTGTAATGGAAACCTAGAGAGAAGAAAGTACAGGAGAAGAGGAGGATTAGAAAAGTCGGTCATAGGACATGAATAATCAAGGTCCTGGGAGGTGAAGGCATTTGAGCAGTTATCAGTACGTATGCTGAAGTCCCTAATATTAAGCAGGAGTTGGGAAGGAGAGAACGACTGTGAGCCAGATACTGAATTTATTGAGGAAAGAAAAGGAGTGTCCTGGAAGGTGGTAGACAATAGCTACCAGAATTTTGATTGGGTAACAGATATGGATTGAGTGAACCTCAAAGGAAGAGAAGTTACTACATGATGGTGGCAGAGAGAGAATTTAGAGATTCCAATGGGGAGCAAAGAGCATTCCAACGCCTCCACCTTGACCAGTGAGCGAAGGAGGGGGCAGCAAATAGAACAAGTGAAAATACAACCCATGCAGAAAAGGATGTCCAGAGAGGATGTGTTACTAAGAGACAGGTTTCAGTTAGAGATGAAAGATGGGAAGATTAGGAATGCAAAATATTTAAGATTAAAGCAAGTTTGTTACCAATGGAGGGAGTATTTTCAGGAGCACTGTGGAAAGGGTGAGTTAGAGTGGTATATTGGGGATCTAGGGGTTGGGTTGAAGGGGATGAGAATAGCAATTGGGCAGCAGGGGTGGGGAAAGGGGTTTGAATTATGGCAACTGGTGGAGGTAGAAGTTGAGTCACTAGAATGGGGAGGGAATGATGTGATGGGAGCTTGTTAATCATTGAGGAATAAATTCAGGTAGGTTATCAATATCCCTAGGAAAATGGTCTTAGGGTAAAGTCCTGTCATGGCATTCAGCAGCTTAGGAGAAGGAACCAGCGTAGAAGGCAATGAAGTGACATTTTTTTCTCTGACATGGAAGGTAGGAAGAGACCAGAGAAAAAGACTAGCCCTTATCAGAGGAGCAAAGGGGAAAATAAATTTTAACAATCAAAGTACCACCTCACCAAGAATGATACTCAACAGTGATCTAGAATTTGCCTAGGTTCATCTTAGAAGTAAGTCAAGTTCCTAATATCATTGCATTAAATGACTTTTGGCAAGGCAGTAGTGTATCCTGTCTCCACAACTGTGTGTCCCTTGAAGATCCTTGCTTATTGTTAATACCTATAACTGCTTAAATAACCAAAGTAGGATTTACTCCTTTTGCACATCCAGATTTTTTTGGTATCTGATACTTCCCTTCATTTTCTTTCTTTCTTTTTTAAATTTTATTTATTTTATTTTAATTTGTGAAATAAGTCAAGCATTTCCATAACGAAGTAAAATAATGAAAAGTTGCACATAAAAATATGTGTGTATATATGTACAACTTGCTATTCTTTTTAAATATAAATATATCATGTAAATTTCTTTTTTTCTTCCCTACCCCCCTCCTTCAAGAGGGCTACTATTAGACACAAATATGTATATTTGTGTGTATATACATATAATGTAAAATTATTCTATACATACCTCTATTTTACCAGTTCTATATCGGGATGGAGATAGTGTCTTCCTTCATGTGTCTCTTGTAATAAATTTGGGTATTTAAATAGTCAAAATAAATTAGTTGCTCAAAGTTGTTCTTGAAAACAATATTGCTATTACTGTATACAATTTTCTTTTGGTTCTGCCTACTTCACTTTTCACTATTTGGTACATCTATCCATGTTTTTCTAAGATAATTGATCTTATCATTTCTTCTAGCACCATGGTACCCATAACAATCAAATAGCTGTTCTTAGCCATCACAAGGAGAGCTGCCATTAAAATATTTGAGAACATATAGATTCATTTCCTTTTTCCCCAATCATCTCTGGAAACAGAGCTAGTCGTGGTATTGCTGGGTCAACAGTTAGCAATGCTTTATTAGAAGCACAGGACCACAGAAAACTGGAGCTGGAAGAGACTTCAGGCAAGATCATGCGGTCCAACTTTGTCCTTTCATAAATAAGGAAAGATTTCCACGCCTGGGTTTGTAATGAGAGGAGTAAAGACAGAGAGATTTTGGGGGGGAGGAAGGGGGCAGGAAATTCCAACTGAAAAGATAAGCAATCTAAAGTTTAGAAGTCAGGAAAATAATGTGACTCTTTCTGAGAAAGAGAGGAAATAAGAAGAGGAGAGAAATGGGCAGAAGTTATCCAAGAGGTAGATTAGTTCCATCCAAGACATTTTCTTACAACTATTCCAAAGTGGATTGGACCATCCTGGAAGGGAGTAGTCTCCTCCCCACCCCTTAGACACCTCAGAATCTAAACAAGCACTGTTTGGATGTGTTATAGAAGTGATTCTTAAAGCAGGAAACTAGAAGTTGCTGACTGATGTGCTGGACCTGCAGTCAGGAAGTCCTGAGTTCAAATTCTGCCTCAGATATATCCCAGTTTTGTGACTGTAGGTAAGTCATTTAAACTGCTCAGTTTAATTTTCTTGTCTATACAATGGAAATAATAGCACCTATCTCACATTATTTTGGGACTGTTTTGTAAACTTCAAAGTACCATATAAATATTGGAGTTTAAGGACAGATTACACTAGATCTGTATATATGTATGAGTTTAGCCAAACCTTTCTCAAGGATTATTGTGAAGATATGAAAAGGGAGGAAATGTGTAAACAATTCTGAATACTTTGTGACAGGAGTCCAATGTGGAATTATTGGGGAAAAAAGATCTGGTCTGGGAATCAGAGCACTATAGCACCCTGGCCCTAATTTACTGTATGACCTTGGTCAAGTAACTTTACTTCCCTCTACCTCATTTTCCTCACATTTGAAATGACACAATTGAACTAATTATTTCTAATGCGGCTTTTATCTGTGAAATTCCAGGATTTGTTTTCTTACTAGGGACTGAAATCAGAGGTAACTTTTGAACAATGGTATATAGACACACACACATATTAACTGTAAGCGCAAGGGATTTTTTGACCTTGGATTTGTTGTTTAAAATGTATTCTGACCCCAATTTTCACACTTGCAGAAAAGAACAACAGACTGTGAGAACTTGCTTTCATGCATTGCTGTATGGCTCATTTTTCATCAAGCCTGGGTTTGTTATTCTCCTAAAAAAAAAAGTCATAAGGCCCTTGGACAGCTACAAAACATACCGTCCTCACTCCCAGAGGCAGCTCACTGGATCTGCCATTGTGCAGTCATCCATGGAAGTGAGGAAGGCTCTGACAGGAATGCACCTGGGATGTATCCTCTGGTGGCAGTGGGGGCTAGTGCTGGATCAGTGAGAGACAAGCTCAGACTTCTGGATGCCCATCCCCTCAGCTTGTCCAAAATGGTGACTTTTTCGCAGATGCTGTCCGTACTCCTTCAACATACTTTTCAGATTTTTCCCACATCTTTTCCTGATGGGAGACCTGTCTCTCCAAATTAGGTAAAGAAGTGTTGATGTTATTATTTCTTTCCACTGAGTTGCCCAAGGAAAGCCCTGAGCAAAAATCACAAGGAAGGCTAAGTTCATCTTCAGTGTTTCAACTCTATGCCCTTTTACCCTACTTAGTAACATTCCTTCCACAACCACCTCAGGGGCTCACCACCCTCGTGTCCTTTCCCCCTCCCTTTATCCAAACTGCTCTTGATAAATGTCTGGAAACTCATCAGCTCAAAGGATATATGGCTAGATTGTTATCCCTCCCAGAAGTACCTCTATCTTAAAAAGAATGAAAGCTAGAGATATAAGGTTCTCAGAGGAGATATTTAGATACCAAGAAACATGAGAAGGCCATCTTTGGGAGGCATCAGAATCTTCCCACCATTCCTGAAATCATGCTAAAAAAGAAATTACTTCTTGCATCATCTATGGGAAAAGCAAAATCTCTGTGGGATTAAGGTAGAAGTGGCTTGGGAGAACAAGTCAAAATTGTCTGTTACTTAAAAGATATCTTTTAAAATGATCACTTTTACAGTTCAGTTCATCTCAATTCCACAAAGATTTACAAGTATTTACTACGTTCTAGGTACTTTTGCTGGGAAACTGGATATATCAAAGACCAAAATGATGCCATCTCTGTCCTTGAGGATCTTACATTCTAATGGATCATGTTATCTCAATCCTTTTCTGGTTCTAAATGTAGGAAGCAGAGAACCATAAAACTTCTAAGTTGGAAGGTGTCTTGATGTGTACTTGAAAATGATGGCATTCCACAGCCTCTCTGAAAATCTCTGCTTGATGGCCTCCAGTAGAGGGAACAAACTACCCCCCCCACAAAGCAACCAATTCTACTTTGGGATATTTTTAAGGGTGAGGAAATTTTTCTTTCCTTCTTCTAAGATTAACTCTGTCTCTATAAGTTCCACCAGTCACTCCTCAAAATATCAAAGAGTAGCCAGAAATGTTTCTTCCAAGCCACGAATACACACTGTGATGAAATCTTTCCCTGCATCACAATAGGATGCTCCAAACACCCTCTAGGATCATATTTGAGCTTTATTATGGGGGAAAGAGCTTGCTAAGCAGAGGGCTCTCTCCATAACACCAGAGCCAATCACTGCAGCTGCCTTTTGCTGTGGTACCTGTGCCCAGTATGCCTGATGTAGGCTGGGGTTGGGGGCACAGTATAAAGCAGCAAAAAGAACACTGAAACAAAACCTGCAGAGACTGACTTTCACAAGTTCTTCAAGTTGCTGGTTGTGACCTTATGCAAGTCATTTAATTTCTCTCTGCCTCAGTTTCTTCATTGAGATGAAAATGAAGACTAAAAGGGGAGAAAATAATATTTATAATTTGCATAGTATTTTCCTGCTTACACAATGGGTTTTTTCAAGTCTCAGCTAAAATCTCACTTTATCCAAGAAGCCTTTCCTGATGCCTCTTCATTTTAGTGTCTTCCCTCTGTTGAAATATTTCTAATTTATTGTTTCTCCTAATAGTTGGTGAGCTACTTAAGAGCAAGAACTGTCTTTTACCTTTTTTGTATCTGTAGCACAGTGTCTAGTACATAGTATTTACTTAATAAATATTTATTGACTTGTTGATTGACCAACAATCTGGCAAGTGAAGATCATAAAATTATTGGTGCAGAGAATTTCAGAGCTGGTGGGGATTAGCAGCCAATCCGTTCATGAGGATGGATCCTCTCTATATTACACCCAATAATTGGACGTCCAGATCGTATGCAATGACCCCAAAGGGAGATGACATCATTAAGAGTCAACATGTTCTACTTTTAGATTGCTTGTATCATCAGGAAGTCTTTCTGACATCAAGCCTACTTTTGTTCTCTTTGTAATTTCCACTTGGGGGGATTTGGAGATAAGCAGACCATGCTGAAGCCTTCTTCCACATAATAATTCTTCACATATCTGGAGATAGCTATTCGTTCCATCTAATCTCTTCTATAAGCTAAACATCTGCCTTTCCATTTCTTTCAACTGATCCTTATTTGGTGTAGACTCAAGGCCCTTCACCATCATGGTTGCATTCCCCATTATGCCATCTAGATTGTTAAGGCTTGGTGGAGTCAAGACGGTGGAGTGAAAGCAACTACTCACCTAAGCGCTTAGACAAACTCCTTCAGATAACTCTGAAAAGAGAATCTGACTGGATTTTGGAGGGGCAGAATCCTATAGGAGACAGATTGTGGCAGATTCACAACCCAGGACAAACTTGAAGGTCTACAGGAAGGATACATTGAACAGGGCTGGAGGAGAACACACCTCACAGGCTGCACCAGCGCATCCCTATTGTGGCAGGGCCAAACAGGAAGCCCCAGGTGCTCTGAGGCAGCAACCCCACTGTAGAATCTTGAGCATATCAACCCAGGATGGGAGTCCAGCAGAACCAAGCAAGTGAGAACCTCAGAGCCCCAGGTATCAGCAGCAGCAGCTCCTGAAACTATCAGCTAACAGATTAAATGCCTGTAAGTCAGATACTTGAACTTCCAGGAGCCAACATGGCAAAGTGACCAGTAAATGCTCTCCCCTTCCCCTTGTTGACCTTGAAAGACCCATGAAACATTTCCCCAGAAAAATCCTGGAACAGTGGAATCAGCAGAAGGGGCAAATAGTCTCTTAGCATGTGAGGGTAGGAAAATTGCTAAGGAGGGTCCCCCTTGCTGTGGCTGAAGGGAACCAGTGCAGGACCAGAGCTGTCCCAGAGAGCCCCACCTCAACAAACCATGAGGAGATCCTGAGTCCCAGGGGGGTGGAGCCTGCAACCGCCAACACCAGGACCCCTGGTGTGCCTCAGCATCCCAGGGAAATCGGGAAGACACTAGTGCAGATGAGATCACCAACCACTGAGCTTGCTTATGCTCTGGCTCAGCAGAGGAGACTTGCTGTAGTCAGACCACCCCTCCCCCACACTTAACACAGCTAGCTCCAGGGCAACTCCAGAAAGACTTCATCTAGCCTCTGCATTCTCACACCAGCCAGTTCAGCATCAGGTAAGTTGCAGCATTTTAGTTTCTAGCTGAAAGAACCAGAGGCCACAACACAGAAAGCCTCAAGCTCAAGACACAAGAACTGGGAGATAGAGCCCCTTGTGCCCTAGAAGCAGAGTTCTACTTTAAAAGCCAGGAAAAGAGTGACCATTGTGAGTGAGAAACAAAGCAAAAAAGAAAAGCCCATAGAATCTTTCTATGGGGATAAGGACCAAAATATGAATACCAAAGAGGTCAGTATTGAGACTGTACTTCCGTCTGAAATTTCAGAAGGGAATATGAATTGGTCTGTAGCCCAAAGAGTATTCTTGGAAGAGCTGAAGAAGGATGTTAAAAGTCAAATTAGAGAAATAGAAGAAAACTGGTCAGTGATTTTAAAAATATGAAAAAAGAAATCATAGAAGTATTTAAAAGGAAAATTACACAAATGGAAAACGAAGTACAAAAACCAACAAAGTTGTTTAAGAAAATAACTCCTTAAAAGGAACAATTGGACAGATGGAAAAGAAGATGCAAAGTTAACTGAAGAAAACAATTTGATAAAAATTAGAATCAGGCAAGTAGAAGCTAATGACTCTATGAGACATCAAGAATCAGTCAAACAAAATCTAAAGAATGAAAAGATAGAAGAAAATGTAAAATAACTAATTGTAAAAACAACTGCCAGATCCAGGAGAGAAAATCTAAGAATTATTGGTCTACCAAAAAGTCATGATGAAAGAAAGAGCCTGGACAATATCTTTTAAGAAATCACCAAGGAAAACTGCCCAGAAGTCCTAGATCCAGAGAGCAAAATAGTCAGCAAAAGAATCCACCATTCACTTCCTGAAAGTGATTCCAAACTAAAAATACCAAGGAATATTGTTGCCAAATTCCAGAACTATCAAGTGAAGAAGAAAATATTATAGGCAGCCAAAAAGAAACCATTCAAATAACGAGTTGTTATAGTCAGGATCACACAGGACCTTGCAGCTTCTAAATTAAAAGACCAAAGGAATCAAAATATTATATTCTGTAAGGTAAAGGAGCTGGGACTACAATCAAGGATCAATTACCCAGCAAAGCTGAGCATAATATTTCAGGCAAGGAGATGGACATTCAATGAAATAAGGGATTTCCAGACCTTCCTGGTGAAAAGGCCAGAGCTCAATAGAAAATTCAGTCTTCTAGCAAAAGTCTCAAGAGAGGCATAAAAAGGTAAACAGAGGAAAAAAGACTTGTTATTCAATATGGGCATACTGTTTATATCCTTAAAAGTGAAGATGATACTTGTTAATCTTGAGAATTGTATATTTATCATGATATATATAGAAGGAGCGGGTATAAAGTAAATGATGTGATGATAAAAAATGTGATTTAAGGGTGCGAAGGGATTGTAACAGGAGATATGAAAAGGAGGAGGCAGAAGATGGCAAATTATATCACAGGAAGAGGCACAAAATCATATTACAGTAGAGGGAAAAAAGGGGAGGGAGATGAGCATTGTTTGATATTTACTCTCATCTGATTTGGTTCAAGGAGGGAACAACAAACTCAGTTAAGTATAGAAATCTAACTAACTCAATAGGCAGTAGGAGGGGAAAGGGGAAAGAAAAGGGAGGAGAGGATAAAAGGGAATAAAATGGAGGGGGACTGAAAGAAAGCAAGGAAGACTGAGGGAGGCAGTGGTCAAAAATTAAAACTCTATTGTGGAGGAGAAAGGAGAAGGGAGAACTAAAAGCACAAACAGTGGGAAAAAGGATGGAGGGAAAAACACAGACAGTTATCATGAATGTGAATGGGAGAGTGATGAACTCTCCCATAAAACAGAGACAGATAGCAGAATGGATTAAAACTCATAATCCAACAATATGTTTTTTACAAGAAACACATTTGAAATGGGGGTATACACACAGGGTAAAGGTAAAAGGTTGGAGTAGAATATATTGTGCTTCATCTGATGTAGGTTGTTAAGGCTCTTACCAAGCAGCGGTAGTCAGAAGTAAACCCAGGTCTCCAAATGTGCACTGATAAGGGCACAGTAATTGCTCAATTAATTAGCATGTATAAAGTACTTACTATCTCCCAGGAATTCTCCTGCATACTAGACCATACAACCATCACCTTCTCATTCCTAGAAACTTCTCTTATTGTACTCCAACATCACATTACCTTTTGTGACTGCCACATTACATTGCTGACTTGTAATGAGCACAGTCCACCAAACCCTGAGATCTTTTTTTTGTTTGTTTTAAGTAAATTGCATTCAAGCCATGGATAATGCCACCTCTCATACTTACTCTGGAAGCACTGTAGTGAGATTCGAACTAGGTAAAGTGTGCAGAAATATTTTGAAAATTCATTCACCATATAAATAACTATCATGAGAATGAAAGTTCCTTGAGGACAATTCTTTTAAAACCTGCTTTGTAACTCCAATGCCTTGTGCATAGTAGGTGCTTAATGTTTGAGATGTTAAAAATAGATTTGAAAGATAGGCAAATGACTGGATTGAAGGCTTGAAGGTAATTATCTTCTGCTTCCATGATGACCCTGTTCCATTGGCCTCATGGTAGTCTACAAGCCTCTCTTCTCTCAGCTGTGTGGGCTTTCCAGAGCTGAGAAGATTATAAAAGAGAACAAAATAGGATTCTTCTCCCTCCTCTATACTAGGAAAGTACATGAATAGCATGCTTGCAGGAGGCTTTCAGGAGAAAGCAGATCTCGGGAACTGATAATGTTTATGTGGCAATATTTGTTTCTGAGGGCGTTTTATTCTTTCAGCTTCTCTGGCACAGTTTCTGGGGTAGAAACAATAAGAAATTTGGAAGGAATAACCACTCCAACCTATCATTTATGATAGACAGAATCTCAGTTCAAAAGATCATTTTCACAAATACAAGATGGTAGAGAAAGTCAAGTCAGCAGTTCTTCTGAGAAGAAAAAAGATCAGGAGAATTTAGCACGTTTCAAACTCAATTCGAGTCACCAATCCATGGCATCCAAAAGTATGAATTCAGTATTAGTCTCTATGAAAAGAGGCAAAGCTCCCCAAAATAAGTAGCTGATAGTCTTCTGATCTGAATAAAAACCATCTATAGTATTGCATGCACTGAATAATGGGTACACATTTTAGGAAGCAAATTTATAAGCAAGAAAGCACTCAGAGGAGGACAATATGGATGGTTCAAGATCTTGAATTCATCCCATATGAAAATACAAATTGAAAGAACTAGGGATGTTTACTTTGGGAAAGGGGAGGCCCAGGATGCATAATATTGTGTGCAGGTGTTTTATAGATTATCATGTAGATTTCCTATTTGGACATGAAGAGCAATTAGCAAAATTAAAAAAGAACAAATCTCGATTTGATGTAAAGAAAAAAATCCTACTAATTAGAGTCATCCCAAAATGGAATTGATTTTCTCCAGAGTACATGATTTCACTCCCATCTGAGTTTTTAAGTGAAGACTAGATGAGCATTTGATTCTCATATTATAAAAGGAAATTCTTTTTTAGGCATGGGTTGGACTAGATGCCAATGGCAGTTAATTAAATTCAACAAGCATTCATTAAGCACCAACTTTTTGCCAGATACTGTTCTACGTTCAGGGCATAAAAAGCAGCAACAAAGGATTCCCTAATCTTTAGGAGCTTAGATTATACCTGGAGAAAGCAAAATGTATTCAGAAATGTCAGTTAAAACACATAAAATAACTTCTTGAAGGAGACAATTGCAACAAAGTGCAAGGGACAGTCAAAAGAAGCCTCAAAAATAATTCAAAATGTAGCACTGAAAGAAATTTTAAAGGCAATCAAGTCCAATACCTTTATTTTATATATGAGGAAAGGGAGACCCACAGTCAATAGATGATGAATCCAAAGTCACACAGATATTAAGAGGAAGAAGTGAGATTTGAACTCTGCTTCTTTTCCTCCAGACACGACACTTTCCAATGTACCATGCTATCTTTCAGAATGGAAATTCTTGAGCTTAAATCTAAAGTTAGAGATTGCACAAAGTTAAGGGGATGAGGAAACACATTTCATGTATAGTCAGCCACCTTACAAAGGCATGGAGGTGGAAGGTGGAGAAGCATTATGAGTTAGGCTACAATATCAAGCTACATGAGGAGCGGAGATGTAAAATCATTCTAGAAAGATAAATTGAAGCCAAACATGTTCAGAAGAGGAGTTAGTATTTTATCCTGGAGGCAACAGTGGGCCCCCAAAGCTTCTTGAGTAGAGCAACGATGCGGTTAGATCTCTGCTTTAGGAGAATTGATTTCGAAGCTTCCTTCCAATCCTAAAAAGGTTGTGATTTTCTGACACTTTTTATAGCCAGAAAGACGCCTGAAGTGTCTACTCTGTGAACTGTGGGCAATATTAAGAAGAGTTCCTAAGCCCAGGGCCATGCTCTAGCAGTATCTCATTCTCTGAACAGCCTGACCTCCATGTGCAAGACAAGCTATCAACTTTAAAGGTCTTTGTATTTGTCCTTCCTGAAAGTACATTCCATAAATGAAAGTAGGAACTTCATGAACAAAAGATGCTCCCCAGGAACACCATCCATCCCTCCTGGTGATATTGCATGTTCGATTAACTTTATTTCAGCAGGGCCTGTGTTCTGACTCTCTGCTTACTCATCGATTTAGAGGCCAAACATACTTTTCACCTGTTACAAAAAACTGTGAGGGTTTCACATAAAGTGAAAATGGATACACAGAGAGAAAAACATTAGTTGGCTTCAGTAGTTAGTCTGAAGTCAGGTTACTGCTGACTAGAATAAAGTTGTTAGTGTAAAGCATGAGCCTTCAATGCTTTTCCTGGCTTAGTAGTACTCAGACCAGGATGAATGATGGGAACTCCTTAATGTACAACATGGTATCTGCTGGAAAATGGCCTTGATCATCTGGCCGCACGACCAGGCAGTGAGAAGAGATGCTTTTTTGGGAGTGAAGTCTTCCTGTGGTGCCTCAAAAACCAAAATGCCAAAAAAGAGAAACTCTTTTAGGTCCAACCCCCATGGCTATCACAACTACTAGGGGGAAAATGTCACTTCAGGCTGAGTGTATATCCAGTGTGAGAAGACTTCAAATCATACTGGTACTCAGGAAATTATCACTGTAGACAGCCCTTTGAGTACAAAGGACAATGATGCTAGGACTGTATTCATGTGTTGTGACTTAGAAGACTATGGGAATTAAACCCAAATCCAGTGTGTGTCTCTGTCCCAACCATGTTGCTGATGCTGTGAGAGTGAACCATTAAACATTCAGGGGACTTTTATGAGACTGGCCAGGGCCTGTTTATATTCTCTGTAAGTAACCTGCATTATCATGCTCTTCTGGAAACCACTGCAAAGCAGATAACAGCTAAATCAGGGACTGTCAAGCCAAAAGAACTGTCAGGAATGAAATGGGGCTATTGAATAAAAGTCATCATTGAAATTCACAAGGACCTTTTCAATAGCATCAGGAACTTCTGATGACATTGCCAAGTCATCAAAAGCCCCTGATAGAGAAACCAAATGAAGAAGATTGGGAAGGTAAAAATGTCATTGGTTGAGTTTTTCACATACCTTATTACCTGGAAACATCATTGGGGATTTTGCACCATTCCCAAAGACTATCTACAGCATCCTGACCTTGAGCATTATGTCACATTAATGTGGGCCATTCAGCGAAGCAAGTACAATAAGATATGAGGTCAGAGGAAGCAAGTAATAGGTTTTTGTTCTCGAAGCTGAGAGAGATGTGAAAAATCATGAATCAGTTTAAAGCTCCAAAGGAGAAAGTCATTTACACTAAGTGGATCAATACAGGACAGGAGAAGACAGAAAAATTTCCTATGATTCTAAGAATAGCAACAATTATTGTTTTGTATTTAAAAAGCTACCACATTTATATTATTTAATCTAAGCACACCTTTAGGAAGTTGGTAGACATGGTATTCCATGCACAGATAGACAGACCAAGCTAGAGTAAAGAAATGGACCCAGGAATAAAGGGATTTCCATTCATTTTAGAGGAATTTAAGTTCCCACATGGGGCATAAGCAGACTTCAGCACATTACAAATAAGTAATCACCTTTAGAAAAAATTGTAAAGGATTAAATCAAAGAAATTTATGTTAGAAAATGAAAATAGATTGTTTACATAGCAGGAATAAAAGATAACCAATGGACAGCCTGAATTTTCCTTTAGCATTCTCTTGATGTCAAGAGGACATAAGGAGGCCCCAAATGTTATGGGAAAATACGCATGAGGATTGTCCAAGCTCTTTAGGCATTGCTGGACTGTCTCTTAGTCATCAAAGGTTATATTTACATCAGTAAAACTATAGTAAAAATGAGTGCTATAGTCAGAGGTAGTGCGATATAAGGGATGGTGTGCTAGGATTAGACTCTGGAAGACGAGTTCAAATCTTAGGATTAGAGTCTGGAAGACTTGAGTTTAAATCTGACCTCAAACGTTTACTAGCTATAATGACGCTTGGGCAAGTCACTATTTACCTCAGTTGCCTCATCAGGAAAATGAACTGGAAAAGGAGATGGCAAAGCATGTCAGTATTTTTTCTATGAAAACCCCAAATGAAGTCATAAAAAGTCAGACACAAGTAAAACATGAAAACAACAACAACAAATCCTACCTTAAACTAACAGTTCATAAGGGTTTGGTGTCCCAGAGAGACAATTCACATTTAGGCAATTCACATACAGAGGTCCTCCACCAGCCAGCCACCATTTATATATAGGACCATTGATCACAGTCAATGGAGAAATTTTGAATGCTGTGGGTAAGTTCACTTAACCTTGGCAGTGTTCTTTCCAATGATGTCCACATAGATGATGAGGTTGATGCATGAATTAACAGAGCTGGCTAAGAATTTGAGAGGCTCTGAAAGAAAGTATGAGAAAGAAGAGCTATCAGGCTGCCTGCCAAACTGAAAGTCTACAGAGTCATTGAGCTGACTTCACTGTTGCATGCATGTGGAACCTGACAGTCCATAAGAGCCAGGTCAGAAAACGGAGCCACTTTTACTTAAATTGTTTTAAGAAGATTTTGAAGACTATCTAGCAACAGAAAGTACCATACCCTGAGGTCCTCTCTCGAGCTGAATTGCCAAACATTCAAATTCTACTTCAGAAAACTCAACTCCAATGAGTTGGCCATATAGTCTGAAATCCAAAAGCACATTTACTTAAAAGACAGAGAACATGCACAAGGCAAACATTCACACAGTGGTCAGAAGAAGTGGTATAACGACACTCAAGATCTTACTAAAGAACTTTAGCATCACTTGTTAGATAAGAGAGATGCTAGAGCAGGACTGCCTAGCATGCTTACATTAAAAAAGGCACTGCATTCCATGAGCAAAGTAGAATTAAAGTAGTGCAAAGGAAACGTGAGTTAAATCTAGGCACATCTTCATCCCAAATGTTCTGACTCACTATTTGTGCTTGACCTCTGTGTAATGGTAATTTAAATGGGAAGATATTTCCCATTCGTTAATAGGCCCATGTATCCTGCTTAAATCACATGGAAGCCTGAGTCAAATGAGGCTGTGATGAGAGGAACTTGCTGAAGGGGTGAAGCATGACGGGTGGAATAGAAAGAGGCAAACCTAGGGCAGAGTTGAGAGGAAATTGGTCCAAGTAGTCAGAAGTGAGAGAGAAAGAGAAAAGCAGGCATCTGGCTAGCATGAGTGGGACAGCTTGTTTGTGATTTGTTTAAGGGAGCAGTTTGTGGGAAGCCTAACAGAGGAAAGACTTGGGATGGTATTGCCCTCTGCATTGCTATTGTGTTACTATTATGGCTTTGGCTTTCTAGTGTTGGGATTTGACTTTCTGGTGTCTGAATAAATGTTTTAGTGCTGTCTTCCATGTGGTGAGTCTGCTGTATTTTGCAATGCATAATTGTGCCAGAATAATAGCTGGCACAATATTCATAGCTGCTGTAGGTGCCATGAATATCGCATTGGTGCTCCACTGTGAAAGAAGAACATTCTGAACTTACTTTCATCCGCCAGCCACAGCCAAACACATTGTACCCTGACCCCATCATTGTGATGTCATTGTTTCTCTTCAAAAATGATGAACAATACGTGTGTGTGTGTGTGTGTGTATGTGTGTGTGTACTAGACACATAAGTGGTCAAAAGATATGAATAAATAGTTCTCAAAAGAGGAATTGCTAAATATCCACAACCACATGAAAAAATGTTCCAAATTACTAGTATTGAGAGAAATGTACATCAAAACAACCCTGAGTTTTACCTAATGCCCTGAAAAATGGTAAAGATGATAATATTTTGAAAATAGTCTGTGTCAGAGAGGTCGCAGGATGATAGGCATATATATATTGTTGGTAGATCTATGAAATTGGTATAAATATTTTGGAAAGCAATCTGGATTTATTCAAGTAAAGTAACTAAAATATCCATACTCACTGATCCAGAGATTCTATTGTTAAACTTCTATATCAAGGATGTCATGAATACAAAGAAAGCTTTAGCTTTCATGTATATCAAAATATTTATAATAGCACTTTTTATGATAGCAAAGAATTGGAAGAAAAGTAGATACGTATTTATTGTGCAATGACAACAAGTTGTGGTACATAAATATAATGGAATATTACTGTTGAAATAAATGGTAAATATGAAGAATACAAGGAAGTGTGGTAAGATTTACATGAATTGATGCAAAGTATAATAATGTAAATGGAAAGAAAAAACACACTCACCAAAAAAATCAAAGTAAATGTTGCAAATATTATAAAGAACAAGCATGGTTCAAAAGAAGAGACATGAGAAGACATTCCTATTCCACCCCTTTGCAAGGGTAGGCAGTCCACCATTGTTGCACCTTGCAATGTGCTGATCAGTTACACTGAATTTTTCTTCATTTTTTTATCTTTTTAAATTTTTTTATTTTAAACAAATATTAAAACTTAAATACATAAAAAATTAAAAGAAACACTATAAACTCAAATATTAAACTTAAATATAAAATAAGAAAAGAAAAAATGTCACATGCACAGCAGAACATAGGAAAGGATTCAAAATATATAGCAATAACTTATAATTTCAAGAAAGCCTATATATTAAATACTGTGTGCCAAGTTGAAAGCTGTCCATCTATTTTCTGTTTCCTTGTAGGTTTTCTTTTGTTCTCTGCCATACACTTTTTACTTAGTCCTTTTTCCCCCTGCCTCCCAGGACACACGACCCCAAGGCTATAAGTGAGCATGGATATATTTACATATAGGTATTGACATATACATATATGTATGCATATATATACCCACACATATATATAAACATATACTTTCCTGAGAGTCTACGTCTAATCTTGTTTTTATTTTTGTGCATATCTCTTTTTTCCTATTTCTCCTAAATCCTCTACTTTACTTTTACCTGATACCTTGCCCTCATCTTACTTAACCTACCCCCATACCAGCAATCCCTCCTTTACCATCCCATTCCCCTAAATCTTAACACCCTTCTATACTGTCCCTTTTAACCTATTCTCTCCCCTCTAAAATATCTCTCCTTTATCCTCACCCTCCTCCCTATACCCTTAGAGTTTTATTTCTTTTTTAAATTTGGAAGACGTTTATAGTCATACATATGTGTGTGTTCCCTTCTTAAACCCATTTCTGATGAAAGTGGGTTTCCAGAACTAACAGCCCCACTCCTCCATCTAATTCCTCTATTTTAGTTCTTCCTCTTGTACCTCATTTGTATAGGATAATTACTCTTTTAGCTGTTCTTGAAAGGTTTTACTTTTGAAAGTCACAGCAAATTCTACCCCAATCTTTTTTATGTTACCTAATTACTAGTAACAATCTTTGACATAGATTTTACATGTTTTAAACATAAAAAGTAAACATTCTATCCTTCTTGAGTCCCTTGTAATTGGTCATTGGTATGTACCTTACATTTCTTTAGGCTCTTGTATGTCAAATCTTGTATAGAGTTCAGTGTTGTTTTTTTTTTTTAACAGAGTCCTGAAAGTCTGACAGCTGAACAAATGTCCATGTTTTTCCATTCAAAATTATGCTTAGCTCTGCTGGGTATGATATTGTTGGATGGAGGCCCAGTTCTTTCGCTCTTCAATATATAGTGTTCCAAGACCTGCCATCTTTTAGTGTCACCAACGCTAGGTCTTATGTGATTCTAACTGTGGTACCATCATATGTAAATTGCTTTTTTTTTCTCCTTACTTGTCCTTGATTTGGGGGTTTTGGAATTTAATTGTAATATTCCTGTGAATTTTCCTTGTAGGATCACTTTCAGTTCATGATCAGTGTTTTTTTTTATCTATTTCTACTTTCTCCTCTTGTTCTAATGCTTCAGGACAATTTTCTTTACTTATATCTTGTATTATTGTATCAAGACTCCTTTTGGATCAGAACTTTCAGATAGTTCAGTTATTCTTATGTTTTCTTGATCTGTTCTCTAGATCTGTAACTGTTCTGAGATGTTTCACATTCTCTTCTATTTTTTTTCATTCTTTATATTTTGGGGTTTTTTTTATTTCTTCATCTTTTTTGACTTACTGACTTCCCCTTGCCCAATTCAGATTTTCAAGGAGTCACTTTCTTCCTTAAGATTCTGGATCTCCTTTTGCTATTGGTTGACTTTCTTGTCATATCTTGTTTTCTTGTATTATTCTTATTTTTCTTTTTAATTTGATCTCAATCTCTCTCATTTGATTTTTAAAGTCTTTTATAAGTTCTTCAATGAATTCTTTTTGGGTAGGTGACCATGTGACAATATTCTTTGGAGTAGAAAAAGGTTTCTTTGCCTCAGTATCCTCCTCTGAAGACTAACTCTGGTCTCCTCTAGTCCCATAGTAGTTTTCTATGGTTGGATTCTTTCTCCTTTGCCTGTGCATTTTTTTGTAATAATTTAGTTTTTATAATCACCTCTGGTCCTGTGGTATGGAGGATAGCACTTCTAGTCTCACATCCTCTTCAGTTCTCCCCTCTGAACTTGAACTCAAACTAAGACTTCCAGCCTCCTGTCAGTGCCCACAGTCAATGGCATCCCCACCCCACTACTTCTGCACTCACCAGGCATTCCTGGTTCTTTCTCGCCCCTGATATTCTCCACAGCACATTTGGGTCTGGTGTTCCTTGTCAGTAAATATTCCCTAGATCTTCCCCAGGTCAGACACCCTATTCCCATCACTGTCCTGTGTAAAAGTTCTTGTAACTGGGGTCAAGGCAGCCCCCTAATCCAGCTAACCCCACGGCTTGCCACTTGTTAGTTTAAGTGACTTGCCAGCTGGTTGTTAAAGTGGACCCTAGCCTGCAGGTGTTTACTCTTCAATGGAGGAAATCTTGTCCTGGTATTTTTCTGCAGTTCTTCTCCAACTGTCCCAAGAGGACCCCTGTTCTGCCCCTGTTCACTGCTGTATGTTTGCTCAGAGTCACTGTTTTATCTCTTTTGTGGAGGAAAATCTTGAGAGCTTGAAATTTGTGACCTATGCCACCATCTTCCCAGAATCCTCTCTTTTTTTGTCTTTAAAAAATTCTTTGTTATATAGTATTGCTCTCTGGGAGAAGTAGAGGATATTGAGGAAATCTGTAGAAATGTAAAAATCAAATTTATTAAACAGCTAATTTCCAAACCATTATATAGATTTACAATCCTATCCTGCAACTGCAGAATAGGATTGTAAATCTACATAATCATATGGAAATTATATGAAATATATGTACAGGTGTGTGGAGGTGGGCATGTGTGTGTACGAAACGTAATTAGTGAACCATTTTGTATGAATTAGCTAGATTCCATTGTATCATTTTTAAAGTGCATATAATTTTTAAATGCATGATATAGTCTCTCAGATTAGTACAATACGTTGACTTGTGTGCCCAACTATCCAAACAGATAAAGAAAGAAACTCTGACTTCCTCACAGCCTAGCGATTATTGCACAAACTGGACACAAGCCTACTATAGAAGTAGCATAAAGACATGCAACTCAGAGTCAGAGACCTTGGAAACAAATCAAACATTTGTGCAACAGGTGAGCTGAGCTAGTCATGGTGCCACTTCCTCTATAACTATGAGTAGGCAAGAGAATATCTGCAGATTACCTATCCTTGGCCTTTGGTTCAAAGGCTACATTCCCCAACTAGGAAACCTATGTATTTTTATACCCTGTATAAATGAGTCAACCCTTTGGTTGATACACATATCATTTCCTCAAAACTTTGAAAAATCAAGACTGATAGAACACTAATTATCCCTTCCACATCATGACTTTCCCTATTGCTGCTTCAGTATATCACAGGATGGAATAAGAAATAAATGGAAATTGGGGAGGCGGGGGCAGATTTTGCTGAAGTTGCCGAATGCCAACAAATGACACAGAAAAAAATGAGAAACTCAGAAATGCATAAAATATATGTATAGTATTGTATAATACCAACAGGTTATATCTTTTAATACCATAAAAATTCAGACCTCCTTTAGTACAAAGAGAGCACCAAAGATTTCTTACACAGATTTTCCAGATCACAGGAGTGCTACCCCTTCCCAAGTGGAAGGAATAAGTGTATTTTGTATTTCACGCTTTATGTTATCCTGGCTTTTCCTCCAGCCTCTGAAGCACCCTCAAGGAGCAGACCACGGCCAGGATTTGAGTTGACCTCTGATTCTACCACGAGTATCAACTAACGTTTGTTTACCAGTCATGTGGGCTATAAATAGTTGGCTAATTGCCAGGATTGTATAGCACTTTAAATTAAGGATTTACATATGTTATTACATTCATTTGATCCTCACAGCGACTTCGTGAGCTAGATGTTATCTTTATCCCCATTTTACATACAAGGAAACTGAGGTTTTGAGAGTTTAAGTGACTTGCCTAAGGTCAAATATCTAGTAGGTATCTAAGTAGGACTTGGACTTAGGTCTTCCTGAGGCCCAGTCCAAAGCTCCATCCATTAGGCCACCACACTACCTATACTAAATTCTATTTGACCCCAAAAATCCCCTAGTTGAGCTGATTCTTTCATAAAAGGATGACCTGAATATCTAGATGAACTTAAACAAATTCATTGTATGCCAAAAATATTTGTTGGATTAAAGCATAATGTTTTAATTCCTGTTTGCCAAGGTATAAAATAGTCTGCCAACCATTTATGTCTCCACTGAGGCTACATACCTATATATCACTGAAATGTCCAATGCATTACATATGGGAAAGGAGAATGTCTGCAAAGGTTTGCTGCTCCTCAAGACTATTACTTAAGACAGGAAGAGCAATAGACATCTTGTCAAAGTTCCAACAGCCTATGGTATACCTAATCTGTACCCAGCAATTTGAAAACACTGCTCTGGATTAAGTATTATTTGAAGGATGCTACCCCAACTACAACTGATACCTAGAATGCTACCATTCAAGAGCTATTCTTTTGACAAACAGCACATGCTCCTGACAGAGGTAGCAGGGCAAGCTCCTACTACCTTGGTGGGAGTACATTTATTAAGCGTTTTCTAAGGTAACAGAGTCGAGAGGAGTTCCCCGAAGAACAAAAGAAATAATTGCTAAGTTTTGAAAGAAAAAGGTTCAGAGGTGAGGCCTGCCCCAGGTGTGCCTTTCTGGATGGCAACACCTTTGGGAGAGGATGTGGACAAGCAGGGAACAGCAAGAGGGAAGTGGGAAATATTGGGATCCTGCAAGGCCACATCCCTACACCAGATATGCCCCCTGAATAGTCTGGACTTTTCCCAAACTCCCCTCCCCTCTCAAAATTTACCAAAAGAGGATAGGAGGGTGCTGAAAGAGGAGGAAGGAGGCACTGCATCTCTTTTCTTCCATGTCCGTTGGCCTGGATGCTTCTCATTAATTACTGAATTGAATGTTAGAGCTGGAGGGAGCCTTATGGAGGAGAATCTAGTCCAAACCTTTCATTTTGCAGATGAGTAATCTGAACCTCAGAAAGCAACAGAAACTTGGCCAAGATCACTGAACTGGTAAGTAAAGGACGGTGTGGAATAGTGAATATCATGCTTAATTTAGAGTTAGGAAAACCTGAATTCAAATTCCCCCTCTAATCCTTACCAGCTGTGTGACCACAGACAAGTCATTTAAATTCTTTTAGGATTAATTTCATCAGCCATGTTGTTGGATTGAATGACCTCTAACATCCTTCCAGTCAAAATCTACAATTCTAAGTAGCAGAGGTAGATTCCTGTGAGTCCAAGACCAGTGTTTTTTTTTTTCAACATGACCTCCATCACTTCCTCCAAAGCTTCCCAGAGGCATGCTTTATTTAACAAGTAACTAAGAATTTAAGTGGTAGTATTCTAGGAGTCAGGATCCATCCAAGGGGAACTAATTTCCTGAAATTCTGAATTACTTTGCAAACAGCATGATATCAGTGGCACAGCCTGATTATTTCATGTCCTAAAGCTTTCTCCTTTATCGTACATTTATGGTGACATCTGCAAATGCTAATGGAATCCCTCTCCAGGATGGGCATCAAAGGAGTGAAACATACAACGAACAATGAGAGATTAGGTTTGTTCTCAGTCCTCACAATCAACAATGATGCTAATGTTTGAGGCTACTTTACTGAATTTATTCAGCATATTTCCAGCATCTGGAAACTCTTTGCTTGATTTGGGGATGTAATCATTTTGAAACCTTAAATACACACTTCAGGGCCTATTCTCCTATTGATTGAGATTACAAGAAGTTGCCCATCCAGAAGCTTGACACATGGATAGGAAGCTAGATGCCTCTGGAGTATCTTACTCAGTGATGAAAATATAAAACAATTACAATGGAAACTCGGCATCTCTGGGAAGGAAAGAGACAAACCTCCTCTGTGCCCCATTAGCTGCATTTTTATGAGCATCTAAGATGTGATTTTCTAGAAAATTAGGTTAACTTAGGAAGGAGGCAGGTTGGAATTGATAGAGCTGGGCATTTCCCTTGGCTCTATATTGACCCCCATTGCTAAGAGTCCAGCGTCTCCTGCTTCCAGGCTGGGGCTCTGGAATAGCATTACCATGACCTTGTCTGCTCCTCTGGGTTTCCATGCAGTATTTCTTATTAAATAAGCTAGCCATCCTGTATTTCCCATGCTCAGTAACTCTAGCTCCCCAATCAATCTAGTTCCTAGCCCCCAATCAATTTCACTCTGTCCTCCATTTTTCCTTTCCCTTAAACAGACACCAGGAAGAAACTACTTTGGAAACTAATGCCTTTGTTCACACAACCTCCAATAGTCTCATTGCCTTTTGAAAGTGGGTTCCACTTCTCATTCTCAACATTGTGCCCTCTTCATTCTGAGGCTGGGTCTTTATTCACTGCTGACAACATTCCACTAAACACTGTGAGGCTCCTGCATCTGTATAAAACCAAGGAGATTGATACGCTCTTTCAATACCACTAATCTGGCTCCCCCTACATCCTCTACCTCCATCTTTACATATCATGGACCTGAGTTAGGAAGGAGCTCACACTCTGTAGCACACCTATTAATGAAGAAAGAGAATTGACCATCCTAGAGGAGCAAATTAATGGTTCTCCCAGGGGGCAACCTGAGACTTCCAACATGGACTGCCCCTAGGTCTCTGTGCTGGCAATTGAAAACAACTCTGGCATTCCTTTCTCAAAGCAAAATTGGGAGCCATAGTATATCTGAACTAACTAGTTTTCTTCCCCAGCCCCAAAGGAAGCATGGACTGAAGGTAGTAGGGATGGGCACTGTCAACAGAAAGGAATTTCATCAACATAATTAATACTTATTAATAATCTCGCATATCTTTACAAACTATAATCATATAGTACCTTTGTATACATATTGTATCACCCCAACCAAATGTAAACTTCTTGAAGTCTAGGAACAACTCTTTTTTTTTATCCTTATCCCCAGTACCTAGCAAAGTACATGGCACATAATAGGGGCTTGATAATGGCTTCCTGGGTTTGTTGCTTTGTATTAGAGTAATTAAATTCCACTCTACAACCATTATTAGGAATCTGTTGTGTGCAAGATACTATGAATAAACATGTTTACAGAAGAAATTGCTGCTGTCAGTCATTTCAGTTGTATCTGACTCTTGGTGACCCCACTGGGGGTTTTCATGGCCAAGATGCTGGAGTGGTTTGCCATTTTCTTCTCTAGCTAATTTTACACATGAGGAAACTGAGGCAAACAAGGTTAAGGGAATTGCACAGGGTCACACAGCTGATAAGTATCTGGAGCCAGATTTTAACTCAGGTCCAGGGCCGGTACTCTATTCACTGAGCCACCTAGCTGCCTCCCTGATAGATGCTACAGAATGACATAAAGGGGAAAGTTATTCCAGTAGACCATAAGCTCTGGGGGATTCTGCCAACCTGGAAAGATTTCAACTTGTGCTCAGCCCTGAACACATTTTGATTGTCAGAGGATGAACCAAGATAACTTTGGAGTAGCTCATGCTTACATTGGCTACAGGGTAATGAATTTGGGGGCATAATAACTCTCAGTCAAAGGAAGATTGTGATTGGAAGCAGTAGAGAAAAGATCCACACCAATCAAATCAGGGTCTTTGAGCTATAATGTTTCATAATAACATTTAATAATATTATAATAGCTTACACAGATAATTACAAAATACTTGATATTTCCTTAGTGATTTTAAAATCCATAAAAGTGTGTGTATGTATAAATTTCCATTTGATTTTTGTCTTATCCCAGAACCCAGAGTTCTGGTTTTTCTAGAGGAAGTCCATCTTTGCAAATTGTCAGCAACCAAACTCTTTGGCTCCTGCTGCTACTGGGGATTCCCTGGAATATCGGATTTTAGACTATATCTCAGTCTATATAACATCAATGAAAGGAAATTGTCCTCAGTTCCCTTGTAATCACTCAGGCTGACATTAAATGCACTAATTGCACATCCATTTATAACTTCTATCATGGTGGTAGATGTGGAATACTCTGTGTTCCTCATTTCTACTTCCAGATTCTCCTACTACCATCACTCTATGACCTCTCCTCTTTTAAATTTCACTTAACCTATATCTACAACCCAATCAAAATTCTGGTAGCTATTGCCTACCAATCTATAGGACATTCCATTTCTTTCCTCAGTGAATTCAGTGTGTGCCTCATGGTCTTTTCATCCTCTCCAACTCTTGCCCCTTAATATGGGATTTTGACATATATAATGATATGCCCTCAAACACCAAGCTTCACAATTCCTCGATTGACTCATACTCCATGACCAACTTCCCCCCCCCCCACTTCAGCTATATGCAGTTATGGTTATAACTCTGATCTTGTCATCATAAACAAGTGTTGTTTCCATGCTGGAAAAGGTGGCCATGAAAACTGTCAGTAGGGAAGAGTCAGGTCTCAGTGAAAGCAGGAAGATGGAATGAATGAAAAATAAGGTTTTGGGGCTTTTCCCCATGGAGCAGACATCCCGGAAAGCACTGCGGAAAGGATGAGTTGATCTGCCATGGGACGTCAGGAGTGGGGGGATCAGGTGGACAGAGATGGAAAGAAAAGAACAAGCTGGGAAGGATAAGGAACAGGATTCGTACAATAACAGCTGTGTGTCTAGAACCATTTGGGATGGGCAGAGGAGCATGCTGACTATTGAGGAAGGAGTTCATACAGATGAGGATGATGTTCAAGTGAAATTTTTAAGGAAGAGACATGGATGTGTTTGTGGAAAGCAAAGAATAAGCTGGCAGACAGAAATAGTTGGAAGATTAGTAAAATAGGGGGGTTGTAAAGTAGGCAATCTTTTAGCAAGGACATAATGGAATAGGCATCTCTTGTACTTAGCAAGGAGAAGGTCCCACCTCTTCATGGAAGAATAGGGGAAGGAAGCAATAGTTAAAAGAGGTATCTAGGGATGTGAAATGAAATGGGGAGAAGAGGGAGTTCTCTGTTAATAGCCTCAGTGTTTCCAAAGAAATATGAGGCAATTTATCCTGTCTGTGTCTACTTTGTACATAATTGTTTATGTGCCATCTCCCTGTAATGTAAGCTCCTTGAGGGAAGGAACTGGTTTTGCTTTCCTTTTTATCCTGAATGCTCAGCTCGTTACTTACTACATAGCAAGCATTTAATAAATGCTTATTGAGTGACGGTCTACCAACATACATCAGCAATTGTTTTACAAATTATAATTCCAAAAAAGTGTGTGGAAACTTGTAGTCTTTTTCTTGACTGGATTAATTAAAATGAGACAGTGCCATAAGAGAAGACATATGATCAATGAATAAGGGCTTCTGTTCTTTGCTTCTCTATGATCATTCTTTCTTGTTTTATGTGAAGATTGAGATGGTTATGACCTTACAAACTTTGAAAGACCAGGAAAGCAAACCACCAAGAGCTTTGGGAATAGAGGTTTGCTGCCAGCTATTTGAGCACCAGAGCACCAGAGTCCCCAAGGGATAACATTCTGGACCCTGCCCATGGATAGCTGGGGCATGGTGCTCATTCAACAATTATGCCACATTGGGAAGTAAAATTTATGGAATTAAGGAAACTTTATAAAAATGTGATTGTGTGATCCCACTCTCCCCATGCACTATGGTAATATGAAAATAATATAATCCCAGGAGGAAAGGAGGGTCAGTGTTTGTACTTCTGTTCTTGCTATGTCTTCTCAGTAAGTATTTCTAAGGAAAGGGAAGGGAAGGAAGGAAGGAACTAAAAAGTTTCTTGGGTCTCTGACAGGCTAAGAGCCAGTCAGTATGCATTATAGTGGGGCTGTGGCTTGAATTCAAGTCAGGATGTCTGTTATCTTTACAGACATATCTCTAAAAAGAGGAAAGTAGAACTCTGCCAGAGAGGAAATAAGAACTTTCTTCCCATAGTCACACTCTTACATTAACAGTAGAAGAATGGGAATAGTGGGGACACATGATATATTTGACTAGAAAGGGGAAGGGGAAGGGGACTAGAAGGGGAAGGAAGGAGGGGTGAAAATAATCATCTAATGGAGCTGAGAGTAGCTATGGTCCTGAAGCCTAAAACTAGGAGACCAAACTTGAGAAGGAGTAATGGGGAAACGATTAAAAACCTGCTCCATCGCAAGGGTCTTGGGAAGGAAAACTTAAAAGGAGCTCATTTCAGCCATATAGAAAATAATGTAGAAAGTCAGATTCAGTGAGCCATCACCTCCAAGCATTGTTTTCAGTTGTTCACCATGTTTAGTGGGTGGTCATGTACTCATGGTATTGTAAAAAGCAAATTAAGTGGCCACAGTACCTGTGAGTTTACAATGCAAAAATACCATCATCATTAAAAACATGGAGGGAAGCAGCAAGTGTATATAGAAGAGTTCTGAGCTATATCTGACACAGTTGTAAGGGCATTAGCGGACTAATTCACAACCTACATGAAAGAGATGCAGGCATAAAAGGCTTGGAAAATGTCTCAGGTCTTAATAATTCCAAATAGAGACAACCAAGGCAACATCCATGTTGCTCAAACTATATTTGTGTTTTCTTATACATATAAAATCCTTATGAGAATAATTGATACAAAAATCAAGGACCAAAATATGTGGTTCACCACAGCCAGAAAGGGAAATGCTGAACATGGTCTATTTGATGGCCTTCATACATGAACTTAAAAAAAAATCCACGGACAAAATTCTTTATAGCAGTTCTTTTTGTGGTGGCCAAGAACTGGAAATCAAGGGGATGCCCATCATTTGGGGAATGGCTGAACAATTTATGAATGTATTGTGCTGTAAGAAATGACGAACAGGTGGACTTCAGAAAGACCTGGAAAGACTTGTATGAACTGGTGCTGAGTGAAATGAGCAGAACCAGAAGAACATTATACACAGTAACAGTCACAGTGTGTGATTACTGTTTTTGATAGACTTAACCCTTCACAATAATGTAAGGACCTAAAAATTTCCAAAGGACTCATGATGCAAAATGCTATCCACATCCAGGGAAATAACTACAATGTCAGAATGCAGAATGAAGCGATTATTTTCTCCTTTGTTATGTATGGTTCTGCTTTGTTTTTCTCATGGTTTCTTCCATTCGTTTTAATTTTTCTATGCAACATGACTAATGCAAAAATGTGTTTAATAGGAATGTGTGTATAGAATCCTATAAGATTGCATGTCATCTTAAGGAGGGAAAAGAGGAGGGGAAGAAAATTTGGAATTTATGGAATATGGAATTTATTTCCAGTTGAAAACTGGAAATAAAAAAAATAATAAATTTGGGGAAAATGATTATGTAGAGCAAAACATTGACTTCAAGCTTCCATTCCAATAAGGTCTTTTATGTATAAATCAAAATTTTAAATAATCTTTGACATGTATAATAACTATAAAGATAATATGATTGGGTAACCCTCTGGTTGCTAATATTAATCAAAAATATAAATGCTCACTAAAATGATTGCCTCATTTATGGAGATGATCTAGTACAATGTCCAAGTTGAGGAAGGATTATCTGTGGATAGAGAGATCTTCTAGGTACTTCAGCCTGTGGATGGTATTGTACTGGGTTTTATCAAGCCCTAATACATTATCTGTTCTCCTGGAAGAGTCCCATAAACACTTTAAAAATGTTTGGACCAACCATCCCCACAGAAAGAACTAATTGGGTGAAGAATGTGGCTTATTTAGTAGCACATATTTAAAAGGACAACCTATAAAATTCATCAATTTGTCCATATACCTCAAACCAATGACTTTTATTGTGTGTGTGTGTGTGTGTGTGTGTGTGTGTGTGTGTGTGATGGACCCTTCTTGGCTATCTGGTGAAACCTATGAGACTCTTCTAAACAAAAAAATAAGTTTAAATTCACAAAATAAAATACATAAGATTATAAAGGAAGTCAATTATAGTGAAAGATATATTTTCATCAATTAAGTTCATGAACTCCATGAAATCTATCCAGACTCCCCAAAGGCTCCATGGACTCTTGATTTAAAACTTACATTAGACAAACACTGTAACTAGGAAATCAGTTGGACCTAGAATTAAACAGACAGCTGAAAAGGGTCTTATTGCTTAGGGAAAATTGCAGAGCTCCCTTAATTACCTCCAAATTTCTCCTTAAAGTGAAGGACCATATTTAAAATGCTAAAATTTTACCTGTGTTGTTACACGACTACAAATATTAGCGCATCACAGTCTTTGAAGAATTAAAATTGAGAATCGTTCAGAAGCAAAAGAAGGACCCCTGGAGTGTGTGAATTAGCCATAAAACATGACAAAGAAAGGAATTATGAAGGAGGAAAAGATTTAAAATGGGGATTGGATGAGACTGCATCTGTGATTTCATTCATATATGGAACTCCTAGTGAGAAAATTCATAAAAATGCTGATCAGCACCAACTCTGAAACTTATGGTCCTAGACAGCTGCCCAGAGTGCTGAAAGGTTTTAGTCACTTTTAGTTACTTGTCCAGGATCATTCAACCAGTGTGTGTCCGAGGGGAAACTTGAAGCCAAGTTTTCATGACTCTGAATTTAGCACTATAAACATCATAAAAGAAATACACAATTGAAAAGGAAGATGGGCTGGTCATATGCTAAAATGAATACCTACTGGATAGCTTATGTTTTCCAGTGAGATATTCATGATGTTAGGAGTTGAGGGAGAACACCAGCATATTGGGTGAACCCCTTCTGGAAAGCTTATGGAGAGTTCATGGATAGAAGCTTCCCAAGATGGGCAGGCATGGTAAGGAGAAAAAATGAAATTTTACTTCTTCCTGTTCCCCTTCTAATGTACCTTGTGTCTCGGTGATGTGGACAGAAGAGGACTATTACCCTCATATGCATGACCAGGAAATTGAGGGACTGCACATTAGATGGCTTGCCCAAGGTAATAGAGTGAATTTATAGGTAGGAGTCAGAATAGTCAAACTTCTCAATTCTAAGGGACATCAGTGTTCCTCCTTTAGGGTAATATGTCAATATCCCCAGTGTAAGGCATTCCATTAAAAGGAGTCAATGGAAATATGAGGATTTTGTTCTTATCCCAATTTTTATTGGCATTTATTGTTTTAAAAGTGCTGTGGTTTGGCTTCTGTAAAAGTAAATGGTATTTATTTATTTATTACATATGTAAAAAATAATTTACAGTTTATCAAAAATAGAAAAGTAATAAATGATGTAATAGTAAAAAATTTAGTCTAATGATGTTCCAACAAACTTTGGACTTATGCCAAAACCCAGAACTTCATCAAATCCTCCTCCATTTCAAGAGGGACTAGATTTTCTTCTTTTCTTTTTCATCTTCTTCCTCCTCTTCATCATCATCATCTGCTGAATGAAGTGAGCAGAACCAGGAGAACATTATACACAGTAACAGCCACAGTGTGTGAGAACTGTTTTTGATAGACTTAACCTTTCATAGCAATACAAGGACCTAAAATATTTCCAAAAGACTCATGATACAAAATGCCATCCATATCCAGAGAAAGAACCATGGAGTCAGAACACAGAATGAACCAGGCTATTTTCTCTTTTGTTATGTTTGGTTTTGTTCAGTTTTACTCACGCTTTTTCCCGTTTGTTTGAATTCTTCTATGCAACATGACAAATGTGAAAATGTGTTTAATAAGACTATATTGTAGAGCCCATAAAAGATTGCATGCTGTCTTGAGGAAGGAGGAGGAGAAAACTTAAAACTTGTGGAAGTGATTGTTGAAAATTGAAAACAAAGAAATAAAAGTAAAAAAATAATAATCACCACCATTATAAGCCTTTCAAGCCTTCTCTCCAAGACTCCACTGGATTTATCATCTCATCTATGTAAGCATTCTCTCCAACAATGCAAAATGAAACCTATTCCCACGTGCCCATCCTATGCTTCTTCAGCAACAGTCTCCTATATATTTGGAATGAACAAGGGATTTAACCATATGGGGAAATCTTCCTCAAATTCTTTTGGCATCATGAGGATACCAACAGAGAATCCAAAGTGTTCATCCACATGAACACACCAGGTGCCTTTTAAAACATTCCTTCCTTTAATGACATCGTTAATGCTGATTCTTCATAATTTCATGCTTTTGATATATTACAATAAGTTCTCACTCACTATGCTTCTCTCTGTTGTCTTTTGGAGTATCATCTGCTTCATTGCTTTGAAAACTAGTACTTTATGTCTTTTTGCCGTATCAAAAGAATGTTGGGTTTAAAAAATGTAGGATTTGGGGGGCTTGGAGTTAAGATTGTGGAGTAAAGGCAGGGACTTATTTGAGCTCTCCTCCAAACCCCTCCAAATATGTGTAAAAAAAAATGACTCTAAACAAATTCTAGAGCAGCAAAATCCACAAAAAGACAGATACCTGGAAGTTTGACAGAAAACATCTTTTACACTGGGCTGGGAGAGGAGCACAGGCCAGTGAAGGAAGAAAGAAAGAAAAATATGGAACTTGCAGATGTGTATCCTGAGGTGGGGAGTTCTACGTATGTGGGAAATAGCATATATTGTCATACTTTATGTATTGATCAATTTTTATTGATTTTTTTCCTCTTTTAAAAAAATCCTTTGTGATAAAGTATAGCTTTCTGGGAAGAGCAAGTAGGGGCTGTAAGGAGAAATTTAGGTGATAGGAAAACAAAATTTTGCAATAAAAATATTTTTTTAAATAAAGAGATGGGATTTTTTGAAGTTTCAAAATTATGAAAATAAAAGGAAATATTTAAGCCGGCTACAGGGAGCTAAATTGTTTTACTATGCTGAAGGTATTTTTTAGAAATTTCCAAAGTTGAAAGTTAAAGTTTTTCTCACATTATCTTTGGTATTTTCTGTTTATTGTTTTCAACTTTTACAAATCCAAGGTATCATTACTTGTTATGAATGAAACCACCCATAACTGTAATAGAGGTGTCAAATGCATTGCCTGGGGCAGCATAGCAGCCTGCAGTACTCCCTAAAGTGACCAGAATCGGACTTCAATGTAATTGAGAAATATTTGACAAAAAAATACAATAGAATATGACTTATGTAAAAATCTATCCCTGAACTCTTTTCCCTCCTCCCTTTTTCCAGTGTTGTAAAGACCCTAGGTCCAGCCTTTGAAGATTTGCTATGGCCTTGACAGCCAGCTTGGCCACAGCTCAACAAGAGCAAAAGTCTGCTAGGATTTGCAACCCTAGGTTGCAAGCTCAAGGGAAAGAAAATAACATCCAATCGGGGCCAGTTCTGACCACCCAACAATCAGTTGGGATGGAGACCTATGCTGATGAACTGTGAAGTATCTAGTATGGAGGAAGCTGAGACTCTGAGATCCAGTCCCCTAGGAAACCACAGTCAGAGGGGCAAGAGTTAGGAAATGAGTAATAAGGCAAACAAGATGGGGAAAAAAAGACTAAAAGTACCGAAGATTTCAGGAAGAAGAAATCTCAAAAACCTTGAACATAAATAGATAAATCAACAGGAAAAACAGTACCAGTAGAAGAAAATATGGCCTTCAGATCTAGTAAATGAGTTCAGGTATATATGAATAAATACTGAAAAATGAAGAAAATTATCTAACGCTTGATGAGACAGAAAACACTGTGGAATTTGAGGAGAACGTGGAACCACAACAAACTGTTACTGAATGATTCAAAAGAGAAATGAAAATTATGAGAGCAGCATTTATGTCCTGCATGACTAAAATAATAAGCAGAAAATTAAAAAATTGAATCTGTGATGACAAGCCTCACCAAAAACAAAACAATAACAAAAAAGAGAACAACAGATTGGAAATGCAAATACTCAGAATAATAGCAAAAAACAAGAATATTAAAAGAAAATATACTCACTGTGCAAGCAAAACATATGGATCTTGAGACAGGATGTGCAGAGACAACATAAGAATCATAGGTGCACCAGAAGAACATGAGACAGGACAAAAATCTTTAACACTATAATGGGGGAAATAGAAAAGAGCTCCCTAGAATTTCTGAACATAGAAAGTGAAATTCTAACAGAAAGAATAAACAGATTACCCCCCTCCAAAAACAAAAAACAGAAGCCTGCAGCCTTCAAGATACATAGTGGTTAAATTTAACAATTTAATTAAGAAACAAGATCTACATACCACTAAGAGGAAGAACTACACATGCAAAGGTCATTTGAACAATGAAAGACTATTTTACACACACTAGAAAAAGGAGGAGAAAATGTAACAACATGTTCTGGAGAGTATTGGAGCCCAGGATACAGCCAAATAATAAGATATGCTACAGATCTGACCTTAACCATACAGAACAAAAGATAGACACTCAATTTTAAAAAAAAGGTTGAAGTATTTTTAGAAAGGAAACCAGAACTGAAGAGACTATTTGCTTCTTGAATATCTTAATCAACACAAATGCAGAAGGATTTAATAAATGCAGATGGCAGTGGTAACAGAGTGACAACACAAAGACCAGTAAGATAATTTCATTCTAAATGTACACAAAAAGAGATGAATGTAGAACTCTGATAGAGGTAACAGTAAAGAGGTGGACAGAAGGCATTACAGACAGAACCTCTTAGTACCTGTATACAGGTGAATGCTTCTTTTGTGGGACTACATTATAACATGGGCAAGTCCATGAAGCAGGGAGGAGAGCAGAAGTATATAGAAGAGTGAGTGATGTGCCAGGGTCAAATCAAAGGCTATCAATGAGGCGAAGGTGACCTCCGTGATTTCACAAAGATAAAAGTATTACAGGGATATGGGTGAAGAGGAGAAGGGAAAGGTTAAAATGAGGGGAAAGCCTTATTTTGAAGGTGGAGGTGCCCCTGATGAATGTTCCCAAAAGTAAAGGGAAATGAGGATAGTACATTGGATGAGACCTGGAGGTTCTAGTGCCTAAAAAGTCTACTTGTCCTGGAGAGGATATAAATCAAATCCCTTGGAGACAACAGACAATTATTGAGAGCAGGGACACAGGAAGATTTCCAGGCAAAAGTGTGGAAAAGTTCAAGAAGAAAGGGTATACATCAGGAGGAGGAAAAGGTGCCTTATCAGGGGATATTCTCCTCTCTGACATCTGCAATAAGGGGTATTCTTACTGTACAGCACAAATGAAAGAGGAACATATGGGGTGAGACCTACAAGCTAGGGGCAGAAAGTGCTTAGAGAGCAGAACCTAGAATGAATAAAGTTTGATTGTCTGAAGGCTACAGAGAAAAGAGAGACCGGATGATTAGAGAGTGTTGAATTAGAGAATGAAGACGTAAAATAAACAGAAAAAGAAGATGGACAAGAAAGAGAGAGATCAAAATCCTTTTGGGGAAAGGGCACAAAATGAAAATTTAAAACTAATTAATAGGACTAGCTGAAGAGGACAGGAAAGGGGGAATCTACTTAACTAGGAGGAAAAAGAGAAGGGGAAGAAATGTATGACCAGAAAAATTTAGGAGAAAAGAAATAATAAACAAAACTGAAAAGGAGTAACAAATGACAAAAGGGTAAGGGAAATAAAGCCAGTGGGAACAGGGCCACCTTAAAAAAAGATTAATAATGTAAAGTAACTGAAAGAACATAATATTATGTTTATAGCAGAAGAGAGAAAAAATCCTAACTTGAAAAAATAATTTTAGACACTGATGGAGGAAAATATAAACCTAACTCTTATCACTTAAAATGTGAACGGATTAAACAATCCAATAAAATGAAAAAAGAGTGACAGATTGGATACAAAAACAAAACTCTACAATCTGTTGTTTACAAGAAACACATTTAAAAACAAAGGCATACATAAAGCAAAACTGAAGGGATAGAAAAAATTTGCTATGCACCAAGTGAATCCAAAAAAAGCAGGAGTTTACACCATGCTATCAGCAAAGCCGAAACAAACATTCAAAAATAAAAAGGGATAAAAGGTAGATAACAAGTTAATGTTGATTTTGACATTGTATTATGACATTATATGATCCAAATGCCTTATCTAAACCTAAATGGAAATATCTGAGCTTCAAGAATAGGTAGATAGTAACACAATGATGACTGGAGACTTTAGTATCGATCACTTTTGCGTAAGGGTAACAGAGGGACAAAACAAGGGGAAAATATGGAATTGGACAAAATTCTGCAGAAATCAGAATGTAATTGGAATTAAAAGACAAGACATTTTCCAAATGAGACTTATGTATGTGTGTATGTATTTATTTCTCTGCAACACATGGAACTTTTACAAAAATTGACCATGTGCTAGTGCATAGATGTTGCCAACAAATATAAAAAGACAGAGCTAGTCAACATATCCTTTATTAATTATGTTGGGATAAGAATAGAAACTGGTTCAGAAACCACAAAAAAAGATAAAGACTCAATGGGAAACTTAACAATGAAACCTTGAATAATAGGTGGGTCAAAGAATAAATCAAAGAAATAATTAATCAATATGTAAAAGAAAATGGTAGTGGTGAAATAACATAAAATTTCTGGAGTGCAACTATGGATAATTATATCATTGTAGTAATTATACATTAACAAAATAGAAAAATAATACTAATGCTCTGAATTTTAATTAGAAACTCAACAAATTAAAATAAGCAGAAAGGAGGTATTAAAAATGAGAGGAAAAAGAGATAAATTGGAAACAAAAACCATAGAAATGAAAAATAAAACTGAAGCCTGGTTCTTGGAAAAGATTAATAAAACTGATAAACCCTTAGTTAATCTGATTTTTTTAAAAGGGAGGAGAAAATCAAATCAGCAAAATAGCAAATGAACAACATGAAATCACAGCAAAACTAGAAGAAATAATTAATAATCTGAAGACATTATGCATGATATGCTAATAAACTGAAAACATTAAATAAAGAAATGCCTTCAAAATGTAAACTACACAAACTATTAGAAGACAGGTAGAGATCATGAATAACCCAACTGCAGAAAAGTAAATAGATGTAGCCGTAAAGGAAATATGAAAGGAAATTTAAAAAATACTGGACCTGATGGATTCACAGAAAAATTCTATCAAAGTTTTAAAGAATAATTAGTACCCATATTTCACAAATTATTCTCAAAAATTGAGAAAAAAAACTGAAACAGAATCTTTTTTTTGAGACAGATATAGTCCTAATACCAAAGTACAGAAAGGAAAGACAAAGTACAGAAGGAAAACCATAGGTCAATATTATTCATGAACATTGACTCAAATTTTTTTAACAAAATGTTATCAGACTATAGCCATTTATCTAAGAAATAATTTATGATCAAGTAGGCTTCACATCAGGGATGGTTCAACATTAGGGAAACAATCAACATAATTAATCATATTGAAAACCAAAAACAACCAAAACCACATGATCATCTCAATAGATGCAGAAAAAGCCTTTGGCAAAGTACAACCCTTTTGTACTAAAAAAGACTACAAAATATAGGCATAGAAGGAACCTTATTAATTTCACAAGAAACCATCTATCTAAAACTGAAAGAAAGCATCATATGCAATGGATATACTTAATAAAAGGATTTGTTCTGCAACACTTGGACTCAGTCAAAAGATCACCATCAAAGACCTAGAAAGCCCCAAATGGCCTTGAGGTTGCAGGTTTCTTCACCCCTGAACTAGAGTATTTTCCAATAAATACAGTTATCTCATTTGAGTCTTCCAATACTAACTAACATTTACATAGCACTTACTATGTGTCAGGCAGTATGCTAAGGGATTTACAATTATCTCATTGGAGTTTCACAAACATTTTGTGAGAGGGGTGCTATTATTTTCTTGATTTTGGAAATGGGGAAATTGAAGCTGAGTTGTGCTTGCCTGGTCACAAAGCTAGTAAGTGCCTAAGGCAGGATTCAAACTCAAGTTTTCCTGACTCTGAGCCCCAAACCCTATCAACAGCAATACTGATTGTTAGCAATATCACGTTAATTATTTGTCTGGAGGAGAGCAAGAAAATGAGAGCCTAGATTTATTTTAATTGATATTTCTATAGAACTTTAAGATTTACAAAGCAGTCTCTTCTAAATGACCAGAAATAAGGACAGGGACCTGACTTGTAATTCTGTTTCTATAGAGAACTTCCAGGTAAGGAAACTCCTCCTACCAATGTAGGTCATTACCTTCTCCGCAACTTACATTTTTAGAGAGTTGCCTAGAACACTTGGAGATTAAATCTTGCCCGGGGTCATATAGCCAGTATGAGAAGCTGGATTTGAATTCAGGTCTTCCTGGTGAGTTAAGTAGTACATTTTTATCTTTGATATTCTATAGGTGATAAAAATGAGTATTAATTGACTCAGGATCATATAGGAGTATCAGAATAAAAATTGAAAACAGATCTCTCCTGCCTTAAGTCTAGCACTCTTTACATCACTCTGTGCAGGCCTGGTTAAATAATATTAAGTCAATACCCATGACATTTCACAGTGGCAGCATTTCAAATGAAGTAAAAATAGAGGTGATATATTCACCACAAAGAAACTCAAGAGACATAAGACCTCTGAAATGAAACCATCAAGTCAAAGGGATTTGAGGAGAGCCTGCCCTGGTTTATTATTTCTAAACAGCCTAAATCCATTGAAAACCTAGACACATTTCCTTCTAAAAGTCTTCCATTTTCCTTTTGTGGAAAGGGTCTGCAGTTCATCTTTTTTCATTTCCTCAGTAAGAAAACAAAAACTGTCATCAGCAACTACTGGAAGCCACATCCTTACTATCATATTCTGCTTTCTCTTTGTTTGTTGTCTGTAAAATATCATTTGAGCAAAATTAAACACCTCCACAGAGAAAAGAGGCAGGTTTCATGGCCTATTACAGGAGACACTTGCACATTGTAAGAACTGGCATAATGACAGCCTTCTCCGTAATGACAGTTCCCAGGTTCTGAAATTACCGACATCTTTTCAAACCAGGCAGAATCCTAACCATCTCAACAGCATCTATTTTTCATCTTTCAAGCCTGGTAGTTATTCCTTTCATAAGCATAATGAATGGCACACTGGATTATACAGCCCAGCAACATCTGCTTCCACTTGTTTTCAAGATATTACATTGATTGTGTTTCACAGCATGAGTTCCCAATCAAGATCTTGATGATTGCTTCATGATCAATGTTGCTAAGAAAGAAATGGTCCTGTGCCAATGGTACTCCTGTTCATTGTCCTTGGTCCCGAAACAACATCTCTTAGTCTGCATCCTTTTCCTGGGACATAGGCACTGTAAAAAATGTCATTTTGAGTTCAAAAATTTTTCTGGACCAGCATTTGTATAATAACGTTAACTACAGTTCAAGGGTATTCTTTGCTTCCATGCAACAAGCACCTCCTGGGGTTGGACACTATAGTAGATAGTGGGAATATACCAAAATGAGCAAGATATACTGTATCCTTGGGGATCTGACAGATTCAATCCATTCCAATTCATTGCAGCAAGTGTTTATTAAACACTAACATTGTGCTGGCCACTGTTCTTGACCTGGGGATACAAAAACCAAAAAAGAAAAAAAAACTATCCCTTCCTGAAGCTTACATTATTTGGAGGGGGAGAAATCAACATTCACATAGATAAATAAAATGAAAATATATACAAAGTAAAGACAAAGAAATTTGGGGGATTGGAACATTGACAATGGGTCTAAGCAGGAAAAGCTTCTCATAAGAAGGGATCCATGAGCTGAGCCCTGAAATGAACTACAGATAACAAGAAGTAGTGGTGAGGAGAGAGAACATTTCAGACCTGGGGGCAGCCTTTCTGCTAAATATAACTCAGAAGAAAACATGGTCAGGTAATAACACATAAATAAAAAATTGTTCTACTTAAGGTCTTGTCTGATTACTTAAACACATTTTATTATTTATTCCTTTTAGACCAGAGATTCTTAACCTTTTGTGTCATGAACCCCTTGACTGCCCAATGAAATCTACAGACTCCTAAAATATTTTAAATTCACAAAATAAAATACATTTAATTTAAATATTTGTTATTCATTAAATATCCACTAAACTCTTACTATGTGCCAGGCTCTGTGCTAAGTGTAAATTCATGGACCTTCAGGTCAAGAACTCTTTATTTTAGACATAAGTCATTTTCCTCTTCACTACATTGAATTTTGTTGGATCTAAAAACAAATTACATTTCCGATATGTCACGTGAAGGCATCATTGTGCCTCTCTGATCTTAATATTCTGATTATCCATAATCCCCAGGGCTACATTCCTTGCTCTCAATTTCCTGCAATTCAATTAAATTCATTAAGTGTTTATTAGGCTTCTACTCTGTGCAAGGCACTATACAAGGCACTGGAGATACATCAAAAATGTAAGTTCCCAAACTCAAGAAGTTTTCATTCTACTGGGAAGATACTTAGAAGTGAGGGAGTAAATTCAAAGTATGCACAAAACAGTACAAAAGAATTTCCGGAGTAAGAAAATGCAACTAACTGGAGGAATCAGGAAGGATTTGCTATGAAATTCAGGAGCTGTGCTTTGAGGAAAGCCAGGGATTCTCTGAGCCAAATGAAGCTGGCTTTCACATGTCCCTCTAAATCTGTTCTTCTCCTGGATAAACCCTGTGGATCCACCTAGTGGATTGAGGGGTATGTTTGAGCTGGAGGTAGGGGCAATACATACATGGAAAATGAGTCATGCAAAAGCACAGAGGCCAGAGACAGTTCGTATATTCACCAGTCATAGTTCACAGTTACTAAGGTTACTGGAAAAAAAATGTGAATTAAAGCAGAGCCTCTGGCAGGAACATTTCAAGGCAAAAGTCTTCTCCAAGCACCTCAGAAGTAATAGTTCCCAGTATTCTGAAAGAATAAGTAATTTGTTTTCCTCTAATATGGCTTTAAAAAAATTGCCTGGTAATGTTGTTGTAATTATTTGACTATTTTTCCCTCTTTATCTAAGCACTGTATAGCCACTGTAAAATGAGCGATCATTGACATAGCTAGTCAGGCTGTGTTTCTGTGCTGAAAAAGTTGGCTTATGAAAGCCAAATGAAAAGCCAAAGCAAAGAAATCTAGAAGAGTCTCAGTCAGGGAGGTCTACTTAAATTCATCACCTCTGCTTTGCCTGATATTCCTTCTTATTTTGGTTAACTTTTAATGCTTTCATTATAAAGGAATGGAGGGAAGGAGAGAACAAAAGGGTTGCTACCTTTCTACACCAGAGAAAAAAATCTTTTTTTCTGCATCTATGCTGGCAAGACCGGATGGTGACCCCATAAGTGCAGCCACATTGCCACTATTCAAACTCTCAGCATCCTTGGAGTAATCATAGTATGAGGGAATAAACTTTTATCATTTACCACTATAACTCAATGTGTTTCCCATCTACACAAAATCACTCACAATGACATCATTGACTCAAAGATGAAAGATTGGCTAAATAACAAGGGAAAAAGCAATAATAGTCACACCAATTGCTCAAGGCAAAAACAGGCAAAAAGTCAGAATATCCTAGTTTTGTCATATATCCTCATAAACTTGAATTCCACTCTCCTAACAAAGTACAGAATATCAGAAGCACATGTGAGATGGGTGGAAGATAGTAGGCACACACATTGAGGTACATGAGTTATAAGTTCTTTTAACATATGGACACCCTTGGCAGGGTGCTAAAAGGGTGTTGCATCCTTTAACCAAAATCATATGAGCACACACCCTAACAAAATAGCTGCAAAACCTCTATCCCCTTCCCTTCCTTACCACCACTTTAAGCTAGAGAGAGCAATAAAGAGAGTGTCTTTCTCAGGTTGTAGCTAACACTAGATAGCTACAGATAGTTCCACACAGAGCATCAGGATAGGGCTCTCCACCAAGCAACCAAAGAGTCACTCTGACTTAATGACCGTATGAAGTGATAGTCTTTCTTCAACCAATCAGTTTTCAACAAGGTAATGCTTCTCTGTTCCAGCTCTCACCAAAGCAGTTCAAGAGCCTGCCCATCATTCTTAGCTTCACTTAGTTTCTATATTCTATCTTCTATAGGCATTCATTTGTTGCTTTCTGAATCTTCTGCATCCGGCTTCTTCTGGCTTCTCTTGTGATCAATTTTTTCTGCTGATTCTCCTGTCATCTATCTACCTTCTCCTGGTTCTCTTTCCTGTAAAAATATTCCTCTATTTCCTGACTCAAGTCAGCACCTCTTCATATTTAATTTCTGATCTCACTTTTATTATGTGAAACCCAAAAAACTCCAACTGTCCAAAACATCCCAACAATACATTATATAGTCAAGTCAGGTCAGGTCAAGTTGACAATTATTTATTAAGCTCCTTCCGTACCAGGTACTGCTCTGAGAGGTGGGAATATAAAGAAAAACCAAATGAGTCCCTGACTGTAAGGAGCTCACATTGTAATAGATCACCCCCTAGTTCTCAAGCAGTTATTAGATTTCTAATTTCTCAGTTTTAACATTCAAAACTATGAACAAATAATATGTAAATGAACTAATTGAACAGAATGCACGGGGGCCATCATTACCTCACTCAATACTCTGCTTTCAAATGGTTCCTCCCAGTACATTTATCAAAGGAACAATTTTCCCTCAGGATATCAGAATCTGTATCTTTCCTCAAGAGGGACTATTTCTTCTCAATTTGAGTTTATCAATGTTCCCCAGCCAAGTTTGTTTAATTTGGTTTAGCTTATTTTTCCTCTTGAAGCAACCAAAATGCCCACATATCATAAGGGCAGTACCTTAACCCAAAGCAAATTTGCAAAAGATTACAATAAGGTCCTCCACTCCACAGCTATTACCAGTTGCCTTTCCCTCGTTCCCCTTCCCATGCTGCTTTCCTTTTCTTTTTCTTCCTTCTCTGTTTTGTCATGGTCTTGAGAATATATCTAAATTCAATCAGATGAGTGTAATGTCATGGGCATCTGGGCATAATTCCATGACTTCAAAAGGTAGAAAGGTGCCAAAACAAAGACATTCTCCATTTTACAATCATACCCTCAAGGATACTTTAGTGTCTCTATGTTATTTAGGAACACATTAAATTCCAAGAATTGGTATCTCGCCTGAACAATAAGACAATTTTTATATCTATTCACTGACAGTCAGAGTCTCATAAAAAGATTCCCTCCATTTCTTCTTTGGCTGCTCAGGGGCATAAAGTCCCCCATCAGCTCTCACACACTATGACTATGTCTATTGGACTTGGTGCAAAAAGGAGAGAGTATCCCCAAACCTCAGAAATGAAAGTTCCCTCTTGGGCAATCTTCAGGTACAATCTACAGGCAACCTGTACTTGTATCAGGATCCCCTCTACAACAAAAGGATCATTGAACCTTTGCCTGAAGACCTCCAAAGAAAAGTAATGTAGTGCTTCTCCAGGCATGCTATGACACTTTGAAATAGCCCTTTTATTCAGAAAATATTTCCTTTAAGTAAGTCTAAATATGCCTTTCTGAAGCGTCCATCCATTGTCCACAGTTGATGCCTTTGGGGCTAGGTTTGTTGATGTTCAGTTGTTTCAGCCATGTCCTAGTCTTTATGATCCCATTCGGGGTTTTCTTGGTAAAGATACAGGAGCGGTTTGCCATTTCTTCCTCCAGCTCATTTGATTGATGAGGAAATTGAGGCAAACAGGGCTAAGTGACTTGCCCAGCATCACATAGCTAATAAATGTCTGAGAACAGATTTGAACTCAGGAAGATGAGTCTGCCTGGCACTTAGCTGCCTGGTGGGGCTCACTAGAGCACATATTATCCCTATTCCACTTGACGATCCTTCAAATAGAGTAAGTCAGCTATCATGTACCCCAAAATCTTTTCTTCCACTGCTAAACACCCAGTTCAATGAACCAATCTCCTTATGGCATAATCAAGAAATTTCATAATCCTGGTTTCACATAATTCATTACTAGCTGCCCAGATATTTCTAGAAAACAGTAAAAGTCATAAGCCCTAACAGTGATAGTCTTTTAAAATTTTAATTTATTTTACATAGAACTTGGAGAATTTCTCATAAAAACCCTAAAAGTTAGAGGTACAAGCCCATCTACAGAAGAAGACCAAAGTAATTTCCCAAAGGCAACCCATCCTATGCTTCTCTTACAATTTAATTCTCTTCCCAATTCATCATTCATTTGTAATGTCTATCTAGTTGTATATACTTATGGACAAACTACAGAACTGTATATTATGGTTGAGACAATGGACATTCTCCATCCAATTAGTTTTCCTCAAGTCTCAATCTCTGATAGATTAAGTGAGTTGCCCATAATGAAAATAGCTAATATGTATATGGCACTGAAAGGTTTGTGAAGCACTTGGCATGATCTGATCCTCACAGAAGTCCTACAAGGTAAGTGCTATTACTGCCCATATTTTACGGATGAAGAAACAGGTTTAGGGAGGTTAAATGATTTGCTCAAGGTCAGAATTGGAAGCAGAATCTGAACTATGTTCTTCCTGGTTTCACAATCCACATCCCTCTCAGAGATCCTCAAATCCACATCAATAAGCATTAATTAAGCACCTGCCATGTTCCAGACACTATACTAAGTGCTAAGGATACCAAGAGATACAAAAAAAAAGGAGGAACACATTAAATTCCAAGAATTGGCATGTCACCTGAACAATAAGACAATTTTACATCTGTTCACTGACAGTCTCATAAAAGGATTCCTTCCATTTCTCCTTTGGCAGCTCCTCACCTCTTTCATCAGGATTCTCATGCTATAACCATATCCTACTTTCAAGGAGTTCACAGTCTAATGACAGAGAAAACATGAACACAAATATGTATCAATAAGACATGCAAGATAAATTGTGGATAATCTCGGAAGCAAGATACTAAGAATAAAGTGAACTGGGAAAGGCTTCTTTCAGGGATGTTACTTCACACTTGAAAGAAATTAGAGAAGTTAGGAGATGGAAATGAGGAGCAGGAGAGTTCTAAGCCTGAATGATAACCAATGATATATCCAGATTCAGGAAATGAAGTGTCAGGTGCAAGCAACAGAAAAGAGGTCAATGTCACTGGACCATGAAGAATGTGGAGCAATGTCTAAAAAGATTGGAAAGGTAGGAAAGGGCCAACTAATGAAGAGTTTTAAAATCCAACTAGGTTTTATATTTCATCCTGGAGATAATAGGAAGTTAGTGGAGTTTATTTAATGGGGGAGGGAAAGGGAGAGAAAAAGGTGATGTGGTGATGACAGGAGGACCACTTTGGTCGCTAAGTGGAGGATGGACTGAAACAGGAAGGAAGTTGAGGCAGAGAGATTAATCATTAGCCTATTGCAATAGTCCAGTCATGACAAGAAAAGGGCCCACACTAGGGCAATGACAGTGTCAGAGGAGGAAAAGGAGCCTATAAAAGAGAGGTTTCAAAAATAGAAAAATACAGGATTTAGATAATTTCATATTCAAAAGCTAATATAAAAGGAATAATCAAATCTCATGACTGAGCAACACAACCAAACAAATGCATTAAAAGTTTCTCATTCTTGATGAAGCAAGAGCAAGCAGCTGATAGTCTCTTCAGGAGTCAACTGAATTAAGTCACTGTCCAGCGGAATTACAAAACTCCCTCCGACACTCTTTCTTGTGGGTGTGCAGAGTTAAAGCAGCAAAGATAATGGGTTATTATGGGGAAATTGGCTTTGACATTTGTATGATAAATTTGGAGTCAATTAGATGAAAAATCCTCCATTGTATAAAGTGAGTGTCCCAATTACAGCCAAGATGAGCTACTGCTAATAATATAATTGAAATTTGAAGAGCTGGACTCAGCCCTGCAGAAGCAGATGGGATAAACGATGGGAACACAATTATGTAAATATTTTCTGCTTTCAGCCATTTTCTCCTGCTTTCTGAGCTTTCCTAATATGATACTGTTTTCACATATGCCTTACAACGCCACCCTATAATTAGCTCTGGGAAGCTTTTGTTCTTGGCCATCAAGTAAAAGAAGAAGAAAATGATATTAACCACATATTTGCCCTACTAAAATGCAAGAGATTTAGTATTAGAGCCAGGAAAACCTGGATTTAAGTCTTGCCTCTGACAAACACCCAGCAACACATCTAACCTTTCCTTGTCCCCAGCCAACTCTCTAAGATCTAAGTTCCAGTGTATGTGCTGGTATGCCTCATTACAGTTAGTTCCTCACAGGGAACTCCCTATGCAGATGGGGAATGGGTTGGTGGAAATTAAGAGGCCACTGAATCACAGAAGTTCAAAAGTGGAAGAGATATCAGTGGGTGTCTTGTCCAATTCAGAAACAAGAAGAAATCCCCAATATAAAGCATCAGACTTTGGTTGAAGAACATCAATCAAGAAGAACAAAGAGTATGGAATGCACTTTGAGCTTAAAAAGTATGTCATGTATACATTTTCCCCCAGAGAACCAGTTATTAAACATTTACCATCACAATCCTGAGAAGAATGCACCCCCTCCCCAAACAATTCCATCCTACTTTTGGACAGTTGTAGTTGTTGGAATTTTTTTCATGTAGAAATCAGACCTAAATCTTCCTCTTTATCACTTCCTTCCATTTCTTCTGCTTTCAGGGTCAAATATGGAAGTCTGATCTAGGTAGTATAGTGGATAGGACACAGGGTCTAGAATCAAGAAGACCTAAATTCAAATCTAGCCTTAGACATTTACTTGATATGTTATTCTGGGCAAGTCATTTAATCTATCTTGCCCCATTTTCTTCAGTTTTAAAACGGGGATAATAAATAGTTCCTTCCTTCCAGGGCTGGTGTGAGTATCAGATGAAGTATTTGGAAAGTGTATCTGGAACATAGTAGGTGCGTAGTACTGCTTATTTCCTTCCTTCTGTTCCCTATGATGGTCTTTCAAGTAGTTGAAGATAACTCTCAGGTCTCTCCCCCAGCCTGAACTTCACACTGAATCTCTCTCAAAGATAATTCCTGAGACAAAAAGGAGGGAGAACAGAGACTTAAGACTCTAATAAAGGAACAAATATTGTCAAAGAAATAATCTTGCCAAGGGTTTTGGTTCTTTATGGAGCTGTTTTTCATCTTCATCAGTTTCATATCCCTGCATGAATTTAAAATATCATGTATGTGAGGGAGCTTGGCACTCCCACCCCAATCAATCAATCAGCAGGCATGATTAGGTTCTTGAAATATATAAAAAGGATGTCTTACGATCCCTTTATCAGGTACAAAGCCTCTTTAATTGGGTAGCTCATAGGCTAACCAAAAAGTTAATTATGTCCCCCACTAAGTAATTTAAATAACTTGAGAAATTTCAGCAGGAATCTAGTCAAGACCAACTCAGGTCTAAAGGATTCTCAAAACAGAGGGAATTCATGGGCAAAGTAGAGGGGAGGAAGGGAGAAGAAATAGTTCCTCTCTATTTATTCTGTCCCCCATTGACCATGTTATTGGAAGAGAAGAGACATAGGAGATGGGCTTCCAGAGAGATATAGTAAGGGTAGATGGTCAGCAAAGAGGGATAGGCTACATCTAGGAGAAAAATGACATTTTACAAACATGAATAGAGATGGATAAAGAAGTCACCTGAGGGAACAATAGATTTAAGGAACATAACCACACCCTTCCTGTGACAGAGAAAAATGCCAAGTATGGACTCAAAAAGAGAATTCTAATAACCAGGATTTGTGAGCTACCTTTTTGCTACTTGTGCACCCTCCAAGTGTTTCACTGAATTTGTACTTTAAGTCTGAACCTATTCTTCCCAGGGACTTTGTGTATGCATGGAGGGAAATGTGTCCCCAGTTTTGGGGGACATGTTTTTGTAACTAGTGTTCTTGCTCTTCCTTCTTAAAAAATACCTTTCCTAAAAACGAAGTCAATGGGACATTTACTGGTGGGGGCTTATAACCAATTGTACTATAAATTCAGTCTCTAAGAGTTGCCCCTAAAATCATGAAGAGAGTATTAGTTACCCTCCAGGCACCTGACCCATCAATGTGAATAGGAGTTGAGGAAGTAGCCTGGAGTAGGGAGAAGAGAAGGGTATTTATTAATTAATCAAAGTAGACCTGCTTGTATGAGTTATCAGAGTTTGCTCCAGAGCATATACACTTACTAGACTTCTGTGGATATAGCATCATGTATAAACCCAGATAATAAAAGTGTTTGTTTATTTTTTTCCAAAGGAATTTCCCGATTAAATCCAATTTTTAATGAGCTAGGGAAACCATATGGCCTTTGTTTGTCACAGTCTACCAGCCTTTTGGATTTCAACCTTTCCAACCAGACTCCAGTCTTTTAAACCCAATGTAGATATCCTCTCTGTGGAAAGATGTGCTAAAAAGGGTAGTATATGCCCTTAAATATTAGAAAAATCTTATATTTGTTCTTGGAGGAAATAAGAAGCCACTGGTATTTATTGAGGGAGAGGGGTGACACTGACATGTTCAATATGCTTTTGGAAAACCACTTGTGGAAGATGGATTGGAATGGGAAGAGACGTTAGGCAAAGACACCAGATAGAAGGTTATTGCAATCATCCATGGGAGCAGCAGTGAGGGCTGGAAGAAGGGTGGTGGCTAAGTAAGTGGAAATAAGATGATGATGTAAGAGATATGAAGGTAGAAATGACAAGATTTGGTAATGGATTGGATTTGTGAGGAGAGAATAGTTAATAAAGAGGACATCAAAGTTACCAGTCTGAGTTACTGAGAGGATAATGGTGCCCTCAACAGTAATAGCAAAATTCAGAAGAAGAGACAGTTTCGGGTTTTTTGGTTGGGGGGGAAGGAATAACAAATTTTGTTTTGCATTCATTAGATAAATGATGTATTACTTGACAAACAAATTTATATTTTATATAGTTTTAGATAGCAAAATAAAGAGGAAAAATCCATCCTAATATTCTTTATTGCCCTTAAAATATATATTTCAAGATGGCTGATGTTAGATCACAGGCTTATAAATCTTACTACCATTATTTAGAAGGAAATGACTTATTTGATACCAAAAACATTTCTTCATATGTAGAAGTTTCAAGTTCCACCCATAAAAGGACTTTATAGCTTACCTGTCAGATTTATAGAGAACAGGTGCATTTATGACCAAATAAGAGAGAACATTGTGAAATGCAAAATGGATAATTTTGATTACATTAAACTGAAACATTTTTGCACAAAAAAAGCCAATGCAACCAAGAAGAGAAGCAGAGAGCTGGGAAAGAACTTTTACAATCAGTATCTCTGATAAAGGTCTCATTTCTAAAATAGAGAGAACTGCGTTGAATTTATAAAAATGCAAGTCATTCCCCAATTGATAAATGGTCAAAGGATAGGACCAAGCTGTTTTCAGATGAAAAAATCAAAGCTATCTATAGTCATATGAAAAAGTGCTCTAAATAACTACTGATTAGAGAAATGCAAATCAAAACACTTTGAGGTACCACATTACACCTATCAGAGTGGCTAACATGACAAAATGAAAATGATGAATGTTGGAGAAGAGGTAGGAAAATTAGAATACTAATGCATTATTGTTGGAATTGTGAACTGATCCAACCATTGTAGAGAGCAATTTGGAACTATTTCCCAAAAAGCTATAAAACTGTATTTACCCTTTCATCTATTACTGGAATCTATACCTTCTTCAACTATACTCCTCCTTCATATTATGCCTCATACACTAACCATATGCCCTGGGAAAATCATTTAACTTCTATCTCTCAGGTTTCTCATTAGTAGAATGAAAGACTTGGACTCAATAGTTTCTAAGGTTCTTTGCACCTATAAACCTATGGTTCAACGTGTCTTAATGGAATAGAATGGGATAGAGGGATTGGGTGAGATGGTATAAGATGGGGTGGGATGTGAAGGATGAAATGTGTTGGGATAGAATAACATGATAAAACAAAGTGACTCCACTGTTCCCTTACCTGTAATTCTCTACCTCAGACCACACCCAGTTTGGCTGAGCTGTTTATTTTTTCCATTGAAATTGCTTGATCAAATTCAACCTTTAATAAACTAGGAAAACCACGTAGTCTTTGTTTGTCACAGTCTACAGTCCTTTGGAATTTCAATGTTTCTAACCAGACAGAGTGGCAGTCTTTTAAGCCTACTGTAAATGTCACATTTTCTATTGCTACTTGACTCCTCTTTGGTCAAGGCATGAAAGAAGCACACTTCCACCTAGTGCAGGCATTCTCGGGTCATTTTTCTTCTATCACAGTTTATACAGCAGCAATGAACAAGACCCAGACACTTTTCTCACAGTATTCTCACCTAAGGCAAGTAACACAGGTATGACTATACCCATTTTAAAGATGAAGAAACTGGATCTTAAAAAGATCAAGTGATTTGTTCATGGTGATGGAATAAGTTTCTAAGATGGGATGTGAACTGAGGTCTTCTGACTCCCTAGCTACCATTCTTTCCTCTTAAGTAGAATTCTTCTCAATTCTTACTAAGTGAGAATTTAATCATTTCACTCATGTGAAGGGAATAAGCATCATGTGGCAGATACAATGCTGACCTCCAAGTCAAGAAAATCTGAGTTCAAGTGCCACCATTTATATTTACTGGCTGCGCTACCTTAGATGGATCATTTAACCCCTCAGTAAACTTGGCAATTTTCTACAACCACAAGTTGTAGAAACCATCAGACTGTATTGGTTAAGGCATTTCTTCATTTGGGAATTCCCTTACCAATGAAATCCCAGCTCCAATCCTGATACTTATTGATGTCTTGATTTATGGCTTCCCTTCATCCTTCAAGTAATCTCTTGGCTAATCTATTCACAACTTGCCAGATTCTTTCCACATAAAATACATTTAAGTTTATTTTTGATGGTCCTCCTGCTATATTATCCTTCCTGAAATAGCTTTCTTTCAGTGCCAAATGTTCATTTGATAGGATCTATCAAAGCTGGAAAATTAGTTTGTGCCACAACAAAGAGTGAGAGCTGCCACCATCCCAACTCAGTCAACTTTCAGAGCAAACATGAAACTGAAAAGGAGGCATGGGAGTTCAAATGACCCTATGCAGAATAATCATGGTAGAGTATTGAAAAAAAATAACAGGTATGGTGGAGTGTCCTGGGCTCAGACTGTTGAAGTAATACTGAATAATATTTGTTCAATGGTGTGGGAAAATGAATACTTAGCAAGGTCTTCATAGTGTCATATAATCATAACTTTTAAAGAACCTTTGAGATTAGATCGTAGTTTGCTGGAAAAGATATGGAGATTCAGATGGAATACAAGATAGATACGAAGGTGATATTGTAGCCACAAAAACTAATATAATCTTGACTGTGTCAGAGGCAGTGCTCAAGAGGAAAGAGCACTGACTCCAGAATCAGATAACCTAGTTTCAAGTCTCACCTCTTCCCTTTCCTCCCTATGTGATCTAAACTGGAGCAAGACACTTAACCTCCTTGAGATGCAATTGTCTTATCCACAAAATGAGAGAATTAGACAAAATGACCTCATAGGTCCTTTCCAAACCAACTCATGATGCTAAAAAAAAGCACAGCTTTTTGGGTTAAGGTATTCATCCATGCCCACCTTAATTTAAGAACACTGAGAATCTGGAGAGGGTCCAGAGTAGGGCAACTAAGATGGTAAAAGGCTTTGAGTTCATGTCACATGAGAATCAGTTGAAAGCACCAGAAATAATCCAACCCAGAGAAGAGAAAACCCTGTAGGGATGTGATAGCTATGTAAAATGTTGGAAGAGTTATCAATGGAAAGAAGATTAGAATCATTCTGTTTGGTCACAAAAGACAGAACAAGGAACTGTGGGTGGAAATTACAAAAAGTCTATTAAGGCTTAATGTCAGAAAAAAGATATCCCCAATTATTTACACTATCTAAAAATGAAACCAGTTGTTTCTAATGGTGGTAGATTCCTGCTCTATGAAAGTCTTCAAGATGCTAGAGGTCACTCAATGGATATGTTACAAGGTTTATTTTTGAGTATGATTTGGGGCAGATAGAGTAGATGTCTGCTAAGGTCCCTCCCAGCTCTAAATTCTATGCTTCTGTGATAAAGATAGATGAGTGTTAATAGAGCACTAAAATTAGTTTCAATAGTGTAGAAGACCACGATCACTTCTGGATCCCACGGCAACCTGCTAGTCAACTCTACTTAAAAGCACACCATTATCTCAGATACATCATGTCCTCATCAAATCTCATTTTCTCAGCCATTTTCATGTCGCCATCTCTCTTTCTCACCTTCTCTTTGTTAATGGTACCACTCTTTCCTCAGCCACTCAGAGCTAAATGCTTGACTCCTCCCACTGCCCTCACAAACCAAAGTCACCAAGTCTTATCAGTTTTTTCTTCTTAATGATTCTCACAGTTACGAGAGTTATTATCTCTCATGGTGATGACTAAGGAAATGACTTTTCTACATTCTAGAGCTGAGGTTCTCAAACATCTTGTTCTCCGGACCCCTTTCCAATCTTAAAAAATATTGACTTTCCCTAATAATTTTTGTCTACATAGATCATATTTATTGATATTTATTATTTCTGAAATTAAAAGATGTTAATATTATTATGAAAAATGATTTTGACCTCAGAGACCCACTGAATGGATCATCAGGATACCAGGAGTCTCCTGACCACACTCTGAGAACTGCTGGCCGATGCCACATGTATGGTCTCCCCGTTACCAGAATATTCTCTCTCTCATATGTCTTATACATGGATGACTAAATTTTCCAAAAAAAAAAATTCATGTCAAGTCAATAAGCATTTATTAAGCATTTACTATGTGCTGGGTATTGTGATAAGTGCTAGAGATACAAAGAAGTGGGGGGGAGAAATAGCTCCTCTTTCAAGGGATCTCAAAGTAACAATGGTATTTTGATGTTGTCATTGTCCTGCATAAATACTTCAGTGCATTTCCACCTTATGCAAGATAAATCGTAAATACTTAATTGCTTAATTTGGTATCCAACGCCTTCCATGTTTTGGATTCAACCTGTCATTATGTTTGACAAATTTCATTTAGAAATTTTCCAATTCATCCAAATTGATCTACTTCTTCTTCAATGAATATGCCTCATGCCTCTCCCATCTCCAACCTTCACTGATGCTTTTCCTTCCACCTTGACTGACCTTCAAAATTATAACTGGAATGGGATGGTTGGGATTATATTCCAGTTGCCAACATCCAAATGCCTATGCTTCCTCCAAGCTACTGTTTAGCCAACCAATGAAAGGTTTACAAAAGACTGAATTATTGGAGACTATCATGGTACAAAGCACATTTCCTAGATGTCAGTGGCCTGGAGGAGAAGAAATATACACTCATTTCAGGCTTCTGGGATACCATGCCTAAAGCACTTAGTAATTATTGCCCCTTACTCTTGGGAATCATTTTCTCCAAATGAAATGCCCGCATGATTGAAACTCGGTGAAGCAATTGTCTCCTTGCTGAGTGGCATGGTACCCATGCCTTGTTGGATTCTAAATGGTAAAGGCAGCATATGTCAGGATACAGTGTCCCTCTTCTGCTGTACATTGGCAGCTCATCTGTATGCTGATTCCCTCTTCCATTCTCTACCTTGCCCCACACGGCATAAAGCAGTGGAGTCTGGGACACCCGTTAGATCAAGAGGCACTGAACATAGAAGTAGTGAGACTTGACAGCAAGGGGAATGTGGTTGGATATTCAAGGAAAGATGCATGTTAACATACCTCCTATCCTTCAGAAAAAAACCCTGTCAGCATAGTGGCAGCAGGTTTCTATTTCTCAAAGCCTCCCTTTAAGTCCTACCTACTGCACAAGTAATGAGCTAGCTGCAACAAGGTCTTGAAGGTCCCTACCAGCAAAGAATACAAAATAGGAAAGTGCAACAGCCATAAAACATCTGCCTTCTCCTAAATCTACTAAATCCCAAGTCTATGACCTGAGCTGAAAAAGACCCAGATTCAGAGTTCCTGAATCATCATCTGAAGCTCAACCCTACTGAAAGTATAAGTAAATCAACAGTTGGAGGGTACATTTTGGTTCCTAAAGTCTTTTGCTAACTCACAGGAAGAAGAGTCAGGGAAAGTGAAACAGATTGAGACCTCTGGGCTTGGAACAGCTATTTTACTATTTGAAAACTGCATAGACCTAGAAAAGTTACATGTTTATAGCTGCAGAGTAGGTGCTTTATTATTTTTAGTGTTCTGTTGCTTCTATTTTTCCCATGTTCAATATTTGCAATAAAGAAATATAAAAACATTAAAGAAATATATAAATATACATATGTTTATATGTGTATACACATACAGACATGTGTATATGTGTGTGTATGTATGTATCTTTAAGTGTTTTCTGTTCAGTCCTATAGTGACGTGACTTCACATGACTCTCTGGTTCCAGAAGACACGTTCCCAGAAGTGGGGTTTTATAGTGTAATTGTGGCCCGAATTTATTCTGTTGGGTAAATCCACTCTAACTATAGCCCCCTACATTAATAAGATATCATGGTCATCCAGAGAGAAGCATCATAGATGGCTAAGAGAATCTTTGAGAAGCATAGATAGCTTGATACTTCTGTCGAATTTTCATTCAGTAGGTCAGAATGCAAGACCCTCCAGAAAGACCATGGGTTTCACTCAGTCTCATCCTTTGTTTTGAGTAAGAGTAGGCTAGTTGCTGCCATGCTGCCTTCTGGTTAAAAGTAACTTGTGGTCTTATTGCATTGTCTGTGAGGTTAAGTGCCTAGCCCATGGCCACACAACCAGCAGGCATCAGAGACATCATTTGAAGGGAAGGGAATAGACTATGTACTAACCCTAACCCTAACCCTAAATGCACTTTTTTATATATATATCATTTGAGTGTCCCAACAACCCTGTGAGATAAGGACTATTACAATGCCCATTTTTACGTCAAAGGAACTGACAGAGGTTATGTGACTTGCAAAGGATATTTCAGTTAGCAAGTGTCTAAGAGTAGATTTGAAATTAGGTCTTGTCAGTAAGGACAGACTGCTATCCAGTAGGTTTCTCCCTGTGTGTCTTTCTGTTTGTCTCTGTCTTGCTGTCTCTATCTCTGTGTGTATGTGATTTTCTGTCTCTTTCACACAAACATACCCTGTAAGACACAATTTCCATTCTTCCTTTGGCAAGTCATTTAAATTGTCTGTGACTCAATAAATTAGATAGATTCCCTTACTGCAGGTATCTTTTGGCCCACCACCTTCCTCCCTCCCACTTTCCAGCTTCTTTATGTGCATTGTCTTCCCCACATTGGGTTGTAAACTGCTTAAGGATAGGAACTGAACTGTCTTTCTTTTCATCATTTTTATTCTAAGGGTCTGACACATACTATGTGCTTAATAAATGTTAACTGAATTGAATATGGATGTCACAATCATGTTTGGTCCTCTTTCAAATGTTCTAAGCCAACTTGATCTGTCCATCTATTACTGGTGACTTGAAGGCATGTGTCTTCTTCATTTTTTTCCCTTCTTCCCTTCCCATGGCACTTGAGCACATAAATACAATTTTCACCCACAACGTTCTATTGTATAAAGTAAACAGAGAGGTGAAGCCAAAACTATTTTGAAGGGACAATTTTCATGTGATAGTCACTGGAAAATAACCCTTTTGATTAGGTTTGTTCCTTCTATGTGGACACATTTTACAAAGTAAAAACATCTTTATCTGGTTATTTTAGAGATTATTTTTAACCAATCTGTTTCCAAGTAGCTTCTAAGTTCTATCCTCAGTGACATTATATAGTATGGGGATTCTTAGTTGAAACCCTGAGACCAGTCCCCAGATGCTTCAAGAAACTGACTTCCCTATATTTATTTAAACTTGAAATGTGTTTCTGTGTATTACCCTTGGAGTGAGATTGAGTGGACAGGTGGCTTTATTTTAGAAATGCTGAGACTGAATCTAATTTCATGTTCTGCACCCAGTGGACACTCCATGGATGCTGTGAACTGAGACAGCCTAAAATGAGATACTGAAAGATATGTCCATCTTTCTAAGCTCTGGCTTCTCCCTATAGATGAAGTTCAATACAGACATGAAAGTTCTTATAAACTACAAAACCTTGCTCTTATTCTAAGGTTAACTCTAGTGACTCAATCTGTCGTTACTATTTGTGCACCGGTTTTTTCCCCCTACTAGATTAGAAATTCCTTAAGGAAATGGACTTCTTTTTAAAAAAAATTAGCTAATCTTTGCATTGCTTCCCAGCCTCTAGTCACAACTGCTTGTCATGCTGAACTCTTTACAGGGCAGGGATGTAGTGAAGGGATCACAATCTGGCATTCTCCAGACATCTCTTTCCAATTCCCCTAAAATATCTACTCTCAGTCTACATAATCTGTTTCAAAAGTGGGTGATACCAACTCCTGGGGGTGGTAGTAACCTTGGGTTCAAATAGGGGGCATTGTATAAAAATAAGGGTTACCTAACCCCAGCATAGGTCTGAGTAATTTTTTTAAAAGGGGGCAGTAGATCATTTAAGTTTGAAATATAGTCCCTTGTTTTCCTTTAGCCTCAGTGTCAAAAACTTGACCACTTTTACTTTGAACAATTCCAGACATCTGACCTCAATAAGAGACATCTCTCAAGAACAGACTCCCTAGAACCATATCATAAATCAAATTAATAACTGGCATTCATAGTGTCTTACATATATTTTCTAATTTAATCCTCGTAACAATCCTGTGAAGTTACTGCTATTTTTGTCCACATTCATGAATGAGAAATTGAGGATCGGTATTAGAATATAAGCTCCTTAAAAACAGATTGTCTCACTTTTTCTATTTGTATTCTTATTACTTATCATAATGGTTAGTACATAGTAGATACTTAATAGAAGCTTGTTGGTTGATTGGTTGAGTAAAGTGACTTAGGGCAAGACTTTATCTGAGATGAATCCAAACCCAGATCTTCCTGATTATAAATCCAACCCTCAACATGTTAGTTCAACGTACTACCTTTCACAAAGTAGTCAGTCAACAATCACGTGTGAATAGAAATAATGTTATTATTTGAACTGCATTTCTAATCAAATCCTAGATATTATATAAATCATAAATGAAACAAATATGTCCTTAAAACAATGGAACTGGAATGTCAAACTTCTATAATCACTCAAAATAGCTAAATGACAGTATGTTCTGCATTCGATAAAATAGATATAAAAATATTATTCATGTTGATTATGTAAAACCTATTATATTCTATAAAGAATTTACATAGACCTAAAAGCTACCATCTAAGTGTATCCTAAATGTAAGCCAAAACTGAAGCAATAAGTATGTGTGTAACAATATGCTATAATAAATATCAGTGAAACATTTAACAAATAATTTTGTTCACCATTTAAAAAATGTAAAGAACTGATTGACTGCTGTCTCATTAATTTCCCCTAACCTCTGCTCTAGCCCTGCCTCTTCCTGTTCCACCCTTCCTGCTCTACCTGTTCAGCAAACTCCTTCCACCACAGACTCCATGTAACTCAAACTTCCATGTAACTCAAGCAGGTCACACAGGCTTATTAATAATGGGAAAGATCTTTCCATGTAAACTACCATAACAGAGGATGATCCTTTCCCTTTTCCAGAATGATCACACCTGTGGTCATGCTGTCCTCCACACTGTTGCCTCCCCCTCAACATTCCTATTCAACTGGCTCTACCCCAAAAAGGGAAAAGTTCTTTTTTTATCCGTTATCTTCACTCATTAGAAGGTAAACTCCTTGAGAGTAGGGATTGTCTTTCTTCCTTCTTGTCCTCATAGTTGAACAAATCAGGTAAGACTTCATGTAGCAAGTGGCATTTGAGGCAGCCTTTGAAGGTGGCCTTTGACTAAGAGGCAGAGGAGAGGAGGAAGTGTATTCCAGGCATGAGGATTAGCCTTTGCAAAGTCATGGAGGTAGGGGATGGAGTACTGTGTGTGAGAGGCAGCAAGCAGACCACTGTGGCTGGAATGGTAGAAAGAATAGTTTCCCTAAGTAGGACTTTACCATCGCTCAAGTATTGGTGGCCCTCATTTTCTAAGAAATAATAGAAATGAGCTGCGACCTATCACATGGGTGGGAAACAGACTGCCCTAAAGGAGGGCATATCCATATTGATGAAATACATTAACAATTCATCAAAATATGGAAGTATATTTCTGTCAATAGTTTAACAAATGTATGTATGTACGTATACACACACATTCATATACACATATACATACACGAAAGATGAAACTTCTTGAAGGCATCTCAGCCTAATCCCATTTTTCTACATTACATAGTCCAGAACAGTGATGAATTCACATAGATCATGGGGAAAAAAAGTGATCAGCCTGAGATAGGCTTTAGATTTATCTTAGTCACTTAGTATCCTTGCCATATCAGGGAAGTCATTTAATTGGCCCAAAGCTTTTTTTCTCACTATTTCAAAACCAGTTTCTCTACCACCTCTATCCTTCCTTGATGGATCCTCATAACAAGCTAGTAAGACAGTCCTCTGCCTGTCTTATGTCTACGAAATTATTCCCACATTACAGATAAAGAAACTGAAATACAGGAAGGTAATGATTTCTCTAAGGTCGTAGAGCTAGAAGTTGGCAGAGCTGGACCTTGAACTCAGGCCTCCTTTTTCCAAATACAGTGCCCTATCTATCTGACTAGGCTGATGGAACTTCAGAGCTGATGCTCACCTAGGGAGGAACTCTGTGAATTCACCTCCTCTTATCACGCATTGGATTTCCCTGAAAGCCAATTTTTTAACCAAAACAATAAGCATACAGAATATACCATAGGTCTAGAGGTAAAAGGGATGTGAGAGGTCATCCAGTCATGGGTTCTTGATCATTTTTGTGGCCTGGATCCTTAGCAATCTGGTGAAGCCAACGGACCCCTTCTCATAATATTTTTATCATAGTTAGAGAAAAGCTAAATTTCAGATTGAACACAAAGATCTATTTTTCCTATCCAAGTCCATGAACCCTGTGAAATCTATCCACGGACCATCAAGTCTTCCATAGACCCCAATTTAAAGACCCCTTGATCTGGTCCAATTCTCTCATTTCAGTGAAGAAAAAATGCTCAGAGGGTTCAAGTGGATTTTCCAGGATCCCACAGATTGTATATGTCAGAAATGGAATCTGAACCCATCTACTTCAACATCAAATGCAATGATCATTCTACCACACCACATGGCCTCCAGGGCAGAAATGTCTGGGAGCCTGCTCAAACAGGTTTGAGGGAGCCTCGTTTTAAAATTTTCAGTGTCAGCATTTACACTCAGGAAGTTGGCAAGTGCTACAGATCAGAGCTTGATTTATTATTTTATTGATTTCTAGATTTAAGAAAGTGATGGAAAAATGTTAAGAATATATGCCACACTTAAAGTATAATTCTTTAAGTGTGTGATTAAAGTTAAAGTGTTAGCTTTTCATTTAGTCTTCAGGTTGTTAAATATTTACCAGAACACCTCTGTTCCAGGGTAAAGAGAAAGGGACTCACATTTCAAAGTGCTTAACACCTATGTCCTGCCCAAGAGCTTATGACCTACAATCAGAGAAGAGAAGCCTTTTTTCAAAAATGAGCAAGTCATATTCACCTCTTGTCCATAAAGAATTTCCCCTCCCTCCCCACCCAACCTTTAATACCATTTTTCCTATTCATGCTTGTCTTAAAGTGAGCTACTTAAGGAAGAGGTACTACATCAATCCCAACCAAACAAATAGAAAGACAACGAAATAAATAAACCTTTCTCCATGGTCTCATTCCATTTGTTTCAGAAATAAATCAAAATTTCAGTTTATGGCCCCAAGGTAATGGGTGTCAGATTCTAAACCACCATTCCAGCCTTATTTCTTCTTACTCCTCTTTTTATATTCTGTATTCTAGCCAAACTAGCATGCTGTCTACTTCCTAAGCATGTCCTACTCTCTTCTCCCTCCATTGTGCCAGCCTCCAGACATAAAAAGCCCCACCTCCCGGTAGAATATCCTGCCTCTAGATTTCCATTTGATGGAATCCCATCTCTTTCTTCAAAAGTCAGCTTAGTTTCTACCTCATATATAAAGCATCCCTTGATTGCTTGAGACAAAAGAGTTCTCTCCCCTCTCACAAGTACAGTCCTCTGTCTGCTCTCCCTTTGTCCCTCTCACTCTCTACCTCTGATTAATATATGTCAGATCCTCTACCATCTCAAGAAAAAACTAAGCTCTTTGTAATTTTTCATTATGGTATCATCAGGACTTAAACACATGAAGTGTTGCTTGAAGTTGATGTTTAATAAATGTTTGCTGAATTTCATTGAGCTAGGGAAATCATCATTCAATTTAGATTTTTTTAAAACATGCAGGGAAGATAGAAGCAGGGACAAGAACAATTCAGAATATGATGTTTACTAAAAGAATAATGTGAAGAGAGCTTAATCTCAAAATCAATCAATAAGCATTATTAAGTGCTTATTGGGCAACTAAGTGGTGCAGTGGGTAGAGCACTGGACTTGGAACCAGGAAAGCTAGCCTTTGTAAGTTCAAATCTGGCCACAGACACCTACCAGTTGTGTGACTCTGGGCAAGTTATGTAAGTTTGTTTGCCTCACCTTCTCATCTGTAAAATGAACTGAAGAAGGAAATGGTCAATCCCTCCAGTATCTTTCCCAAGAAAAGTCTAAATAGGATCATGAAGAGTGGCACACTACTGAGTATGGGACTACTGTGCTAAGCACTGACTCCCTCCAAGAAAAGTAAAAATGAGCCCTGCCCTCAAGGGTCTTACATTTTAATGGGTGAGACAACATGAATATATGTGTGTGTGTGTGTGTGTGTGTGTGTGTGTGTGTGTATGATACAGAAGATACATATGGAGTTGAGAGTAGTAACCTTGCTCTGCAGTGGAGAGTGTGGGAAGACCTCATGCAGAAGGCTGCATTTGAATTGAGTCTTAAAGTTAGATATTCTAAGAGATTGAAACAAGGAGGGACTGTATTCTAGGTATTAGGAACAGTCACACACAGCCCCAGATATAAAAGATGAAGCATGTTCTATGAGGAACAGTAAGTAGACCAGGGTAACTAGATAATTATAAGGTGGAAAGGAGGTGAGCATTAGAAGACAGCAAAGATTGTGAGGGGCCAAGCTGAGAAGAATCAATTAAATGGAATGCTAGTCCAGGAAGGTGATATTTGTTCCTAGAAGTAATAGGGAGCCAAAGGAGTTGGTTGAATTGGGGATGCCATACTTGGACCTGCACTGAAACTATAGAGAAAAGATAAGAACCCCCCGAAAAGAGGCATTTAACTCTACTGGGGGAAAGATAAAGATCAAAGAAGAAAAAGAGTATTGTTTGGATTGGTTGGGTTAATGATAATTGACCAAAAAAGATAAAATACTCCTTTTTTTTTGCTTTTTGTTTTCTCTGTCAAGGAAAATTATCTTTAGATAGGAAAGAATAGAAAAAACATGGCAGAAAGAGAGGTAATACTAAAAATAAGTAACAGATAGCAAGAGAGTATTCAGATGTCCTAAATGAGCACAAGCCACCAGGCTCAGGTGAACTATATCGTTGGCTAATGAATAAACTGGCAGAAGTGACTGCTGAGGCTTTATAATGGAAAGATCACAAAAAATGGAGAAAGTACTATAGGACTATAGAAGTTAAAATTGTGTCCCACTTGTCAAAGAAGGGAAGAGAATGGAACACACAAACTGCAGGCCAGTGAGCTTGTCTTTAATTTCTGGTAAAATTCTAGAATATATTGTTAAAATTGATTTGTTGAAATCCAAAAAGGAAGTAGTGATCACAAAGAGTAAGCATTGCTCTATGAAAGCTAGGTCACGACATCAAGCTAACTTCATTCCTCTTTTAATAAAGTTACTAAACTGATACATCAGAGCATTGCCCTAAATGTCACGTTCCAAAATTTTTGGCAAACAATTTGCTAAAACGATTCGTGTTACTCAGCTGGAAAAGTGAAGAGATGTGCTCTAGATGTTAGTACAAATAAATGGGTTCAGAAAGGGTTGAAATCAATGGTTGAATGCCATCTTTGAAGGAGGTCTTCAATATAGTGTCCCAGAAATCTCTCCTTGGATTTATGCTAACTTGGATAAAGATATAGGTAATGCATTATATGATACAAAACTGGAAAGGATAACTAACAAACTGGATTGATGGAGTCAGAATCCAAAAGATCTTGACACACTAGCATGTTAGCCTGAATCGAAGACGAAATTCACAGGAATACTCTTCACCTCGTTGGTGAAGAGATAATTATGAAGGACAAGCTATAGATGCTACCTGCAAGTGTTTGAATGTCTTTGGTGCAGAAAAGGGTTTATTCTTGTCTTGCTTGACTCCAGAAAGAAGAATTAGGAACAATGAGTATGAGTTGTGAAGTACAAATTTCATCTTGATTTCAGGAGGAGGAGGGGAATATTCACTTATCCCCAAGTAGAGTGGGCTGCCTGGAGAAGTGACAGGTTCCCTTTCACCAAAGAACATTATAGAATTGCTAGATGATCACTTGTTGGTTATTCTACACAGGACATTCATTTTCAGATACTTGATAGTTCTTAAGGACCCTTCTTGCTCTGCAATTCTGTGGTTCACGGGCTTAAATTAAATGTTGCTAGGGTTCTACCTCATCTTCTTTGAGCTACCCATATAACTTGTCGAAAACAAGTCTACTTTTTTCCCTTGTGTTTCACATGTCAAATCCCAATTTTAATTGTGAACCCCCAAGACCAAAATCAGAGTTTGTTCTAAGACAGAGACAAATGATTAGTTCAGTTCCACATTTTTATTTCTCTTAAGCTGGAGACATGTATTGCATGAGAGTTCAGTCTAAAACGTGGCCCCTCCAAGGGTATCAGTTCAAAACTGGCTCAAATTGGGAATTGGGGTTTCCAAGGGATGCCAATCAACTCTCATTGGTCAACACATTGGGAGATGGGCTATATTAAGATGAGGTTTTGAGTACCTGACTTAGGTCACTTAATACCTTTCCAACAGGGGCTGATATCACCTACCATCATTCTATCTTCAGAGGATATACTGTTTCTATCAGACCAGCCCCCCATCATACCAGATCATTCCCAGTCTTGGGCTATCTAGGCAGAAGGATCTGTCTCCACCTAAACCGGAGCAGATTAAATCAATTCAGGCCTGGGTCGGATAAGAAGATTCAGTGCAATCATCAGTTGGTTGGTTGGTTGTTGTCCTTCATTCTCCAAGAGGACTAAAATGACATCATCATGATAAAGTGAAGTTTCAGTGAAGTTTCATCATCAATAACATCCTTCTAAAGGACAGACTGAATTTGTAAGGGGGAAGGGGCTGAGGAGAAACTCTGGATCTCCAAGAGACTAATTGCTAAGATTTAAAATCATTTTTCACATATACAGATAATGGCCAGGGTAAGGGTGATGAATAGACAGTCCAAATGTTTCATTGGAACCCTCACAATGGAGACTTTTTAAAAAAGCATATTTAGTGGTAAACTTATGGGAGACCATGGGTAAAGGTTGTAGGGATGGGCAGGAACTGATAGATTGGAGGAAATATTGAAATCTGAAAGATCATCAATCCATTTTTATGTTGAATTTCCAAGTATTTGCTCTATGTACTTAGTATAAGGGAAGTAAGATGGCACAATGGATAGAGTATTGTGCTAGGAGTCAGGAAGACCTCACTTCAAATCCAGCCTTGCACACTTAGTAGCCGTGCAACACTGGGTAAGTCAACAAACACTTTTTGTCTCAGTTTCCTCAGTTGTAAAAATGTGCCAGAGAAGGAAAAGGCAAGATACTGCAACATCTTTGCCAAGATAACTTCTAAGGGGACCACAAAGAATGACCAAACAATGACAACAAAAATTTAGCATAAATGTTATTTTTTCCTCAGATGGATAAAATAGGAAGAGCAGTGAATTTTAGGGGGAAAATCAAGACCTCAAATCCATATAATTGTGAGAAGACAGAACAGACAAGAAATGGAAGACAAAAACTGGGCAACAGTAAAAGCAGTGGGCAGGGGCGAAGAATGAGTCACTGGACAAAAAAGGAGAGGTGAAATGGCCAATACCACTGGCTGAGAAATTCTTTTTCATTGCCAATAAGCCTATGGTTGAAACAACAAACCAAGAATCCCCAATGTTCAATAGAAAATCAGCAGGGCATAGAACAGACTGCATTCAACTATAAACGATTAATTTTGATAAATTGGTTTTTGAAAAACTTGACGTTGAACACAGTATGCTTCTGGTGAGCTCTTCCTAATAGAGAACTCACACCAATGTCTCACACATTTGATCTGAGGCCATCAGAGCTTTTTTGTAAGAGAGCAATCAGGGTAGTTAAGAGTACTGAAGAGGGGGACCTAGACAGTAGGAAAGGAGATGCCTTGTGTCTTGCTAACACTTGCTAACAGGATCAGAGTCCCAGACCAGCACATAAGAGTACTTGATGAACTTTTAGTGGACAAGTCTACCTCCAAGTACTTGGTGCTGGGTCTCAAAGATACTAGACACTTCAATACACAAAATTGTGAGCATGGTAACTTATTGAACCTATGTAACAAGAATGTATTTGAGTCTGAAGATGACTTCGGTAGAGTTTGAAATGAAGCCAGAAATTCTAGCTATAAATAACAATACGTTTGTCCTTTTTCCACCATTTTCTGAGCTTCAAAATCTCTTATTCTAACAGCCAATGAACAGATGGTCATCTACATGAAGAGATTAAGTTTCTCATATTCCAACCAAGACTGCGGAAACAGACCCAATAAATTTGCAAAGTTTGTCATGGGACTAGTCAGATTTTTACCATCTCCTGCTCCTTTCATTTTATCCCTCCTTCAATCCTACACCCTTCCACCAGTTACAATGATGAAAGATCTCAAAGCATATAGATAGGGTGGGAGAGAGCTAACAGAGAGCATCATCTTTCCACCAGTCAGTCTATTAGAACCCATAGGTTCCAATAAGGAAATAAGGAAAGACATCACTGGCATATAAGAGATAAGAGTTTTTCTCTATAAACAGAGAACCCTGAAGAGCCATCCCTAGGTGAGACTGACAACCCTATGAGTTGAACTGAGAATTCCAGCACCTGAATTGCCCAGAGATTCAATAAAGACACAAAATTTCAAGGAACTACAATATTTCTCATTTCTGACTTCCTCTCCTTTCCCCCAGAAGCTTCTTCTAGCTAAACAGAGAATATTCTCCAATAGAAGTGTGAGAAACGTGCTCACAGAAAGTTGAGATGTCAACTGCCTAAGCCAGGAAAGCAATTTATTACACTCTTGGAAGTGTGGGTGTCCCACGCATAAGGGTACATTAAGCTCTGGATGCAGCCAGCTTTTAATTCCCATTCTCAAGCTCGAGGTCCCTCCCCTGTTTCCAATTGGCTGGATCCAACTTCCTAAACCACATATTCTATATTTTTCTCCTAGATGTGTTCCCCTTCCCTTGTCATGCATTTCATGTGCATTCAAATTAGCTTTCTCTACCCTGGGGGTATGTTGGTTAATATTTAACAGCTTGTTTAGCATGTGTATTAAGTTTCTGACCTTTTACTCAATCAGAAGTCTGATTCTACCTAGCCACAATTCTAGTTAGAACTAGTTACTTCTGCCTTGCAACCTGTTATGTTTCCTGCAAGGCTGGGAGTGTGTGGACGTATCACCTGAAGAATTCTTGCTCTGTTTCTGACAGTAAGTACAACAAAGGAGTCTACACGAGGTCTCTACACAGAGAGAAATTCTGAACAGGTGTTATGAATTAAATTTTAGTCACATATATTTCTTATATGTGTGCCTCACTACTGTTATGGTCTAAGTTTAAGGTTACTCCTCCCATGGATACTGTGTGTATTTGTGGGAAAGAGTGAACCAGGTTGTTGAGACAAATTTTTTTTATTAACTATCTTTACCATCTTATCAGTGAGTAGTAGTAGCGGAGTTGGAAATGCTCCTATGCTATTTTTGTCTCCTCCTCCACCTCCTCTTCCTCTTCCTCCCATCTCCACATGTAGTCTCTCTCCCCACTTTGATGCCATACCCTTACGTATGGGTACTCTTTCCACAGAAATATAATTTAAGGCACTTATTTGTTATAAGATATTTGGAGGTTTAGGGGCTAGGTTTTAAAAAATAAATTTTTTTTCAAAAAGCTGGGGCAATTGACCTTTTGTCCTGTGCAGTTTTCATTTATGATTTTTTTGAAATATAACTTTGAAAAAAACAAAATTTTAAAAAGCCTGTTGGGATTCAAATGAAACTATTTGACCAAGCCTTCAAACCCAAATCACTCTAGTTTTCATTGAATGGTCAATAATAGCCCCTGGGCAGCTAGGTGGTGCGGTGGATAAGAGCACCAGTGCAGGAGGATCTGAGTTCAAATCTCACCCAGACACTTGACACTCACTAGCTGTATGACCTTGGGCAAGTCACTTAACCCCAATTGCCTCATCCTGGGTCATCTCCAGTCATCCTGATGAATATCTGGTCACTGGATTCAGATGGCTCTGGAGGAGAGGTGAGACTGGTGACCTGCAAAGCCCTTCTTTGCTCAAAACAAAGTCAAGTCCAAGTCATGTCATCATTTCTCTGATGTCATGGTCTTCTGTGGCAACAAAGGATGAATGCACAATAATAGCCCCAGTTCAGGCCTCTGTGGCTCACTGTTTAGGTGTGGATGGCTTAGAATGAGTGTAAATAGCAACTGTTTTCTGTTCTATCCAGAAATTCTGAGGATCTTACCCTCCTGGATTGATACCTTTGTGATGGTAAACTCAGGCATCTTTTGTCTTGGCATTGTTTCAAACTGAGACCTGAGAAAGACCTTAATTTAGAAAGGCCATGATCTCCCTTGCATCCTGGGCCATCAGCAATCACCTTGACTTTCATCTTGCCCCTGGACTCCAATGTTCTGAAGAAAAAAGTGAGGTTGATGACTTTGCATGACTCTGCTTCAATGAAATCCAATACACAAGAAGTGAAACTGTCGCCCTTGTGATGCCATCAAGGGCAAAGGATGAACACCAACAAATTCTCCAATAAACCTCGTTAACACGTCAGTTGTGTGTGTGTGTGTGTGTGTGTGTATGTGTTAGCTAGTGAGTATCAAGTGAGGTGAGATTTGAACTCAGGTCCTCCTGACTCCTGCACTGGTGCTCTATCCACTGCACCAACCAACTGCCCCTGGAAGTAGTGACATGTAGCAGTAATAAAAAGTAGTATAAAGGGGTGGTGGTCAGAAGGAAGCAAGAGTGGAATGGCAGTAGTGATTCCTTCTTGGGTAGGTGAGTCCATTCTGCTCACTCCACAAATGATGAACTCGATGCTTCAAGAATGGGTCAGAGGGCCCTATCAACAGCAAAAAATAAATTAGAAAAGCTTCAGTTCATACAGGCTTCTAAGTCTATGCCCTAGGCCTCAAGGCCCAAATCTAAGGTCTCAAGACTTCACTTACTGACCAGCTCAACTGGGCACGTGAGCAGACCAGAGGTTGTGAATTGTGTTGTATTGTCTGTTCTCCCCTGTTCCTTCACAAGAGGAAGGATCCTTTTGGGTATATAAAGTAAAGCCTTCCTTAACCTAGGATTCTTGGAATTGAAGGATCTTATGTCCTATTTTGGGCTTTTCCTTTTGGGTTTAAAAGAAGCTGCTAGCATGAAGCCAAGTAGTAGGTGTTCTGTTGTGTGATGATTTATTGCATTCATTGATTTTATGCCAAGAATTAACTCTGGTATTCAGTGTTGCAGAGGGTCTGTCTGTTCCATCAGGGAGTCAGCTCTATAATGCCAAGATCATGTGTTGAAGGATCTTTGAAATATTAAGTATAGGGAAGAGGCCAGATTTATAATAGAATGTGAACTGGAGAGCTATTTCAGACCTAGTAAATCCATAATAACCTGCATTCCCTGGGTAGTGAATAGTGTTGCAATCGAAATCCAAAAGACCTGAGTTCCATTCCAGTCCTGGGTACTTGCTATCTGTATGACCCTGGGCAAGTTATTTAATCTCTCTTGGCCTCAGTTTCCTCATCTGTAAAATGGGGACCATAATAGCACCTGCCTCCCAGAGTGTGTGGATAAAACAGGGCGCTATCTGGAAAGTGTTTTGTCAACCTAAAAGCACTATATAAATGCTAGCTATTAACAGTCCTTGGATAATGACTTTCTGTGTTCCTCCCAAAGAGAGGTAGAGCTGGGGGATAGGAGATCTGTGATTCTATCTGAAAAGACCTACAGGTACAGAAATACTGTAGCATTTTTTATCAGATTGACAAATTAGGGGAAAATAGAATACATCCATCGGCTGGTGAATGACTGAGATGAGTGGATATAATGACATGTAAATGTGGTGGAATATTATACACAAAAAAGATATGACTATGAAGGATTCAGAGAAACTTAAGGAGACTTGTATGAACTGATAGACAGTTGAATAAGAAGAATGTATGGCTAACCACCATTTTCTAAAGGAAAGCAACCTTGAGAGACCCCAGAACTTAGATCAGCTCAGTGACCAATCATAATATTAGCTAGCCAGTGGTGAAGCCTACTTCCTACATCTTGGCATAATAATGACAGACAAGAGAAGTAGAAAGAGAAAGACGTTTTCCCAACAAGGCCAATACATTGCATTATTTTGATTGATTACACTTATATATCACAAGAGAAGGCCTCTATGAATAGGATGCATTAGCGGGTAGTGATTAGAGAAGCAATGAAAAAAGAAAAAATATCAATAAAATAGTTAAGGAAGCTAAATGGCACAAAGTGTTCTTAATATCATGCTACCTGCTGGTTTGTGGGTGTTGTTCTTACTTAATGAAGCCTGTAACCATTACATGGCATTCCAAAATTTAGAGATATTAACCAAAAGAGAGAAATACGCTCTGAGGGTCTTTGGATTCCCTGCTCAAGCTCTTCCTGCTCATTAATTTTACTAGCATTGGAAATAAATACAACACAACAACAGCCTATATTCCAGTTGCCTTCTAGCACATATCACTGCCTCTGCAACCAGCAGCAGTAACAGCCATGGCATGGGGGTCTCTTCATCAGAGATAGAGTTAAGAATAAATCAGGAAAAGACAACCAAGGGACACAAATATCAGTCTCCAAGTAGACTCAATGGACATCACAGTGGACATGGGTGATGTGCACAAGCCAAAATGCAAACTGTTATAAACATTCCAAAAGATTATGGTGACTTTGAAGTGTTGCTCTGAGCCTTACAGCTGACAGAAATCAACATGGTAACAGATGCCAGGATTAGGGAAAACCACTGAGAGTTAGGGGTATAGTGGAAAGGACCATGATCTGAGAATGAGTGGGCCAGGGTTCTTGTTCCAGCTCTGCTTTTCATGATTTGTATGACCTTGTGCAAGTCAATGAAGCTCTGAACCAGTTCTGTCATCTGTAAAATGAGGATATTGGACTAATGACTTCTAAGGTCCCTGCAAGCTCTACATTTCTCCCTGTCTTCGTGATATAGTAACTATTGGACTTCTGGTCTATGCTGTCTGTCTACAACAGATGCCTCAATTTCCTGTCCTCTCACTCTCTTCTAAACTTTCTGCTGTCTGGCTTCCGACCTCTTCATTAAAACACTGTGTTCTCCTAAGTAACCAATGATCTCTCAGTCACCAAACCTAATGACCTTTTCTCAGGCCTCATCTTTCTTGACCTCTCTGCAGACTTTGACTGTCAATTGCCCTCTTTTCCCTAATATTTTTTTCTCTAGGCTTTGATGACAATTTTCTCCCTCCTAGTTCTTCTCTTACCTGTCTAATTGCTCTTTCTCAGTACCCTCTGCTGGATCTTCACCCAGGTCATGTCTGCCAACCACAAGTGTCCTCCAAGACTCCGTTCTAGGACCGTTTCTCTTCTCCCTCTTGATGATCTCACTTGGTGATCACATCAGCTGCCATGAATTCAATTATTACCTCTTCAGATGATTCTCAGAACTATTTATCCCAACCTCTGTCCAGACTTCCAGTCTCAAATCCACTTGCCTATTGGAATTTCTTAAAATAGATATCCCATATTTCTTAAAATAAATGTCCCATTTTAAATGCTGTACGTCTAAACCCAATCTCATCATCTTTCCCCTAAAATCTCCCCCTCTTATTAAGGCCCCTTTTACTGTCAAAGGTGCCATCTTCCTTCCAGTCACCCAGGCTCTCTCCCTCTCACTCCTATAATATAGTCAGTTATTTCTTCCTTTCTTACATCTCTCGTAAAATCTCCCTTCTCTCCTCTGACACTTCCACCACCCTGGTTCAAGCCCTCCTGACTGGATTATTGCAGTTCCTGTTACTTTCCTTGACACTAGTCTTTCCCCACTCCAGCCTATCATCCACTGAGCTATCAAATTGATCTTCCTAAAGAACAGGTCTGACCAAGCAGCCTCCAGCTCCACTTAACAAATTCCAGTGATTCTCCATTACTTCAAGGACCAAATATAAAATCCTATTTAGCTTCATAACCTGGACTCTTCTTATATCTTACTTTTTCAGTCTTCTTATCATCTTACTCCCCTCCACATCCTCCATGATTCAGTGACATTGGCTTCTCTGATGCTCCTCACACATGAACCTTCCATTTCCTCTGAACATTTTCCCTGACTCTACTCAAGATCTGGAATTCTCTCCCTCCTCATCTCTGCCTCTGGGTTTCACTGATATTCTCTAAGTCTCAGCTAAAGTCACACCTTCTTCTTCCCTAATCCTCCATAAACTTAGTTCTCTCCTTCTGATATTACTCCCAGTGTATCCCATAGATGCCTTGTTTGTACATGATTATTTGAATGTCGTCTCTCACATTAGACTGTGAGTTCCTTGAGAGCATACTGCCTTGTTTGGCTGGGATTATGACTTTTCTTTCTTTCCCTGGTTTTTAGCATGGTTCCTAACACGTAATAGATGCCATATCAATGTTTGTAGTTGACTTCAGGTTCTACAAGAGTCTACAAGGTTCTATAAGAGGTAAGTTGAGGCTACTGACTGTGAACCAAGTAAGATCTGGGTTCATGTCTTGCCTGCAGCATTTACTAACTGTATAAGCAGGGCAAATCACTTTACCTCCCTTAGTCTCAGCTTCTTCTTCTGTGCCTACCACATGGTAGGAACTTAATAAATGCCAATTAACTGACTAATAGAATAGCAAAAGACTGAATATGCTTTTCATGTTAGTAGTTCTAGACAGTGTAGAGGAGCATGTCAGGCAGAGACTAGGTGTAGAGCTGGAAAAAGCTTCTGAAGTCATCTAAATCCACTCCCCATTATAGAGATGAGGAAGCAGATCCCCAAAGAGGCTAGATAACTCATCCAAGGTCACATAGGCTGTATTAAAACCCAAATCTTTTGAATCCAGACCTAGGAATCTTTCCATTATAACACTTTATCTCTTTAACTCCTGTGAGTTTGTAGTGAATGGTATTTATATAGTCGCTTTTTAATACTGTATTTTCTTATTTGGTTCATTATAGCAAGGGAGCAATTCCAGGTCTTTGAAGACTATGCCAGCAAGTATACAAAGTTGAGAAGACCCTAGCAAGCTGGAGATAGATATTTCAAGTCCAGGGCTTACAAGGGACTGAGATATCCTGCCCAAGAGCCAGCCTAGAGACCTATGAAAAAGTTCATCTCAGGTTTATCATTTCGATCACAACATGGTGAATTTTGTGTAGGTCGTCAAGGTCATTTCCTAAAGAGATGGGTAGTGGTACCCACTCCAGTGAAATATCTCAACATGTTGGAGCCTGAAGAGAAGTAGTTAAAATTATTTTTTAAAAATGCAAGCCAGTAAATAGCATTGGCAAAGAAAGCATGGCATGGGGCAGTGGTATCCAAACTTTTTTGAGAGTGTACCCTTAGCAGTTAAAAAAAGCTTTAACACCTCCTCACAGATATGTACATTTACTTATTTAGAAATTATCTACACATACTACTATAAGGATAATTGTGTATATTATAAAACTTGCAGAAAAATAAAAATTATATAAAGGAGAAGATGAAGTAATAGTTTACTCTTGAGTCAATCAGGAGTCACTGGAGTTTATGGAGAGGAAAACTCATGGTCATAGCTAGCATTTACACAGCATTTCACAGCTGTCATTTCATTTGGTCCTCACAACAATCCTGGGAGAATAGTGTTATTGTCCCCATTTTACAGATGCAAGAACTGAGGCAGGCAGAGGGTAAGTGACTTCGTTGTAGTAGTAGCAATATTAGCCATAGTATTTACATAGAACTTTAGGGGCTACAATTATTATTTCAGGTGAACCCCACAGTAACGCTCAGAAGGAGAAGCTGTTTTTATCCACATTACAGATAAAGAAACTGAGGTTAAGTGACTCCCTCAGGTAGATCAATAAAAAAAATAATATTTATTATTGTATAACACTTCGAAGTCTAAAGATGTTTGCCAAACATTATCTCATTTTACTCTCACAGCAATCCTGGATGATAGGCACTGCTATCATCCCCATTTCGCATTTGAGGAAACAGCCTAAGAGAAGTGAAGTATACAGAAGGTCACATCGCTAAGGGTCTGAGGCTGGATTTGAATTCAGGTCTTCCTGGTTCCAAGTCCAGCACTTGATCCACTGAGCAACCTGTTGTAGGTGACATGGTCAGAATTATAATTTCAAAAAAATCACTTTATCAGATATATGGAGAATAAATCAGAGAGAGGAGAGGCTTCAGGCAGGGAGAACTATGGGAAAGGTATTGTAATAGCCCAGATAAGATGTATGAAAGAGGAACTAGGTTGGCGATCGTCGGGGTAGGGAAAAGGATCAAATGTGAGAGATTATCTAGACATTGAAACAAGACTGGGTGATTGATTGGATCTGTGAAGTGAGGACCTGAAGACACACAGAGATTGTGAACCTGGGATGATAGGTGTAAGCTCAACAGTAATGGGGAATTGGGGAGTGGGTTTGGAGGTAAAGATATGTAATGAGTTCTGTGATGCAGCTCACACCTCATCCAGTCACGCCCATCCTGTGGCATTCACTCTACCCCAATTCCAAATGCAAAAGGGGAAAGGAGGCATGGCTCTTGCTGAAAGTACAGAACCTATCTGCTAAGGGTACCTATGATAGTCATAAGGTGATCTAGGGGATAGGCGGTAGATATGCTAGAGGTGAAGGGAGAAAGTGGATTTTCCCAGTATCCCCTAGTTGTTAGACTTAAATGCCCTAAGGAGCTGGCATACAGTTCAGAATGGGCAAGATGGGAGATCGTGACTCAGAGGAAGAGGACAAAGTAGGGAAGTGTTCGGGCATCAGGATAGCTCAGGTTGTATTGGAGTCATTTGAGGGTGGTAGGCAGCACACCTTCTCACCTTTCCCTTGTGTTAAGTACACATCCCTTGGTGTTAAGTCATGTCCCCACTTTGGAGACCACAGGCACAGCCTCAGAATCAGAAAGACCTGCACCCAAATTCTGCCATTGATATAGTCAGACTGTGTGACCTTGGATGAGTCTTTTAACTTTTCAATATTCCTGGTCCTTTATAAGTTATAGATAAGTTGGCAAAGAGCACCAGTGGAGGGAGTTTTCACACACTAACAAAATCACAGGTCCTGATCAATGTTTTTGACCGGTACCAATGACTTTAAAAAAAAAAATGCAACTACAGCCAATGTCCATACAAACAGGGGTGGGGATGAGTGAATTCACAAATAGTTTTTGGATTCCATTACTATGACTTGTCTGAAAAATGTTAAAATAACCAACTATTTGTGTACTCAGAACAAACACCCCACACTACACAGCCAGGGCGAGCCTGGGGCAGAAAGCCAGGAAACACACCATCTGGCAGCTTCCTATTTTAACTAATTCTTCTTGCTAACCAGTTGCTAAGCAATGCTGTTGCTACTTTCCTGAAAGATCATAGGAACATAGATTCAAAACTAGAGAGTTACTTAGAAGCCAATTCTTTGTCCCTCACTTTACAGATGAAGAAATTATATGACTAGGTGAGATTCAGTGACTCGTTCATCCAAGTAGTAGAGATAAAAGACGTGGTAGAGCTAGGATTTTATCTCAAATAGTTCTGACTCCAACTGAGTCTTTCTACTGTACCCTTTAAATTTAAGACCCTGAAGCAAAGCCCCAGTCACCCCACCCTTGGATTGCTAGTGCCCATCCATACAAACTACTTGCATTTAACTACTTTGCATATATTTGTATCTGATAACTTTATATTTATGTTACAAATATTTATATATGTTTTTGTTGTTTCCCATATTAGAGAGGAGTTAATTGCTAATAACCTTCCTGCAAGTAGATATACTCATATTCCCAGTGCCTAGCAAAGTGCCTGAGTCAAAGTAGGCATTTAATAAATAATGTTGATCAATTGGTTAATTCTGCCTGGATCTAAACTGTTAGCTTATGAATAGGTCTTGTTCTTTGATACAAAATGCCAGACTTAGGAAATATAATTGGTTTCACCTACTAATGACTGTAATCAAACTTACCTTATTCAAGTATTAACCTAAACAATAGAAGATTAAACAGACTGGATGGTCTAAAGTCCTTTGGTTCTCAAAAGTCTAGGATTTTATAAAGATGCTATGAAAGTAAGAGCAAAGGAAGAAAATAATCCAAATGAATGAAAGCTTCAGTTGCCATCCCCTTTCCTGCCCTGATCTAATCCTATAACGTTAGAACTGAGAGATATATTAAGGAACAACAAATTCAACTACTTCACTTTAAAGATGAGTGGACTTAAGCAAAGAGAGGAAAAGTGATTTGCTCAAAAGTACACAGCAAGTGAATGGCGGACTGACCCTAAAACCAGGGTCTCTGGACTCCCAGGCCAATGCTTTTTCCTCAACACTCTTGCCTTGGGTGCCTGGTCCCCAAACTTAAATCCACTGTAACTCAAGTCCTATATTCCAATATGCCTTACATTGATATGAGTATTCCCTTTGACAATTTAGGTCCCAGGCTATCTCTGCCTGTCCCTCATATGTGACTTTCATCCATTTTATAACATCTCCTGGGAGTTTACCCCACAATCTGCCTTCTTCCCTTCCTCCTGACATCTTAAGGCTTTCAGGGCAGTGCACAAGGTATTGCTCAGTTAATTACCTCTTTTACCAAATGACTAGCCCATCTTCTTAGATGAAATACTCTCCACAACTTCATAATTCCTCATTTGCAATGTGGGGTAGTATGTGTATGCCTTGGCCCCATTTGCCTCTCCTTTGCTCTTTGGATAATCCTCCATGTCAATTCAACTCATCTAGGGGAAATGTCAATGGCAGGGACAAGAAAGAGGATGGACATCCATGATTCACTTGAAAGGGTGTAGGAAACAAGGCACTTTGTTTGTCTTCTACTTATTCTAGAAATGATCCTGGAGGCAGGAAGTTCAAATCTGGCCTCAGAAACTCACTATCTATGTGATCCTGGATAAGTCCCTTAACTTCTTTTTGCCTCAGTTTCCTTAACTGTAAAATGGAGATAATTATAGGGGCTTAATAAATGCTTGTTTTGTTCCTTTTTTCCTTGTCTCTCTCAATATTTGTATCAAGAAAAATATCTTAGAGGGCTATCTAACCCAACTCCCTTATTTTGTAAAGAAGGAATTGTGATCTAGAGGCAGCAAATAACTTGCCTAAGGTGATGCAGGATGTAAGAGACAGAGTTGTGATTCAAACCAGGTCATTGGATTCCAAATCTAGCATTCTTTCCCCTTTGCTCCATTAGCTCTGCTAGGGCAAAGAATTGGGTTATGTGCCAAAGAATTTCTGGGAACGCAAAGACTGGTAATCAATCTCATTGTTTTAATGACAAAGGTTTAACACTTTATTATAACCTATTTTAAACTAGCTTAACATCAGTAGAGTTATTACCATGTGCTCTCTAAATAAATCTCCCACCTGTCAATTATGAAGGACTGAACATTGAAGGTCAGGGCTCATTACTATCAGGGAGGTTTTATCAGAAATGTTCTCTTCCACCAGTCAGCCAGCTCTGCTTAGTAGTCTACATCATGCCTCGGGCTTCCCAAAGAGTCTGTCTGAAACTGAGCTCCCTCGGCTTTGTTTTACCTTGAACTATCTACAAAGGCTGCTTCTCATCCTTCACCCAGAAGCATGGAGAAGCTTATCCCAGACATCCTCTCCAACCTCCCGGCTAAATGAAGAAATTGGGAGGCAGACTGTTTGTGTTAGGACTGCAGAAAGCTCTTTAAGCTCCTGTCACCCTGTCATTACTAGTGCAATGTTATCTCTCATTCGAAGTCAAGTATTTGTCTTGATTAAATTCCTGTTAAGCATCCCTCCAAATTGTCATCATTCCTGAAGTAACTACATAAGGGAAGAGAACTTTCACACAGCCAATACCCATGAGGTACCACCCCTAAGTGGTAATTATTTTTCAGTCTCTTCTTACTTTCTCTAATTGATCACAGGGAAAAAGGGATAGGAACTGGTCCTGTGACTTCACTAGTTTTGAGAACTCTGGGTTTAGTAAACTTCCTCTACCAAAGCTGGTCAGGACCTTTCCTGAAGCTTATCGTCTTAGAGATTTCTCAGAACACTGAGGGGTTAAGAAATTTGCCCATGATCACCCAATAAGTGTGTGTCAGATGTGGGATTGGTCTTCTTGGTTTCAAGAACAATTCTCTATTATTCCATGCTGCCTCTCAACACACACACACACACACACACTTACTGGAGTTTGGAGTCAGAGAACCTGGGCTTGGTTCCCATTTCTGCCACTTGTGATCTCTGAGTCCCTAGGAAAGTCATGTAACCAATTATGTTTCATTCTTAAAACAGGACTAATTCCTAAATCTCAGGCTTATTGGTAAGCAGATCTAAGGACAACAATATCAGAAGTAAGGGGAACTTGGACCAGCTACGTGACTCAGTGGATAATGCACAGGCTTTAGAGTCAGGAAGACAATGAGTCCAAATCTGGCCTCAGACACTTAGCTAACTGTGTGACCCTTGGCAAGTCACTGAGCTCCAATTGCCTCCAAAAGTGATAGGATCTTAGAGCTAGATAAGGAAGGGACCATGGAAGTCTCATTTTACAAATGAAGAACCTCAGACTCAAAAAGTTCCATGACTTGTGTAAGATCATACAGCTAAAATGTTATCAGAGGTGGGGCTTGAACCATGTGTTCTAATTCAAGAAAAAATAATCTTTCCATTGTATCAACCCTCTGTTCAAATGAGCTAATGTGGGTGAAGGACTCTGAAAACCTTCAAGAGCTACAGGAAATGGGGTCAAATTAGGGGTATCATAAGTGGGCAACACTCATTTTTCTCACTTCTTTTCAGTTCAGCCAAGGCTACACTTCTAGAAGACACAGATTTCTCCTGATGACCTAGTTTAACCTTTGATTGCTTCTTCTTCAGAAAAGATCATCCAAGTGAGGGCCTCTTATAAGCTTTACGAGTTCATGAACCACTAGCAAACACTCACAACTAGCCATCCAAGCCTGCTTCCTAAGCACACAGTAATATATTCTGGGAAGTGGGGGCAGCATTTCAATTCTGGACACTCTTCCTCCACATTTACCAAGCTGCATGTTTTTCTGACCTTTGCCTTCCCCAGTCTTTCAAAATTGAGAGTCTTCAAGTGTCAGGACAACGACATTTCTCCCTGGGCAGCCAAAGTGACTTTCAGAAATATTTTTGTCATGGAGTCAGCTCAACCAGAGGGGAGAAAAAAACAGTGGGGAAGTCTCAAAAGATATTAGCAGAAGGAAGAAATTAAATTCCATTATCTATGATTCTAGATAGGGCCCTGAGAGTGTATGAAAGTCTATTTTTGAGTCGCGGATTTATTGTTCAAAATGATCCAAGTAAGAGAACATATTGGAACTAGGACTTCAAAACAGATCTTGAAATTCAAGATCTTATGATCTTAGAGAATTGTCTGGGGCATTAAGAGGTTACATGACCTGTGCAGGGCCACACAGCCAGGATTATCAGAGATAGGCTCTATACCTACTATGCAACACTGCATCTCCTTTAAAAAGCTGAAAAGATGTCAAGGTTGGATCCAGTAATGACAATATCAGAATCACCCTATCGAAATCTCGAGAGACTCATCGCCAAGTGAATTTTAGAGTAATAAATATTTAGCCACAATTAAGCATGAAAGCCATCCACTCAAGCACAAAGGGGCTACAATGCTCCTAGATGTAAGGAGCATCCATGCAGTTGAAGTCATGGCTCTTGAGAGAGTTGGAATTGGTATTGATGTCTGATAGTTTCATATATGCTATTTTTGGTTACCAAGTTAAGGCATAGCATCCAGAAAGGATTTTTTTTCTTTTGTGAACTGTTAGGCCAAATTTTCCTGAGTGATTATAGATCCTATGTAGAAGACTTTGTAATGTTCAGGACTTGATGCAATTAACATAATGGTAATATGCAAATAGAAGCATCTGGAGGACTTACTGTCTATCACAAATTCTTTCATATGTACTCTGTTCTGGATCTCTTTTATGACAGTGGTAAATGTTTTGGGGGACCATGTCTTCTGATTTATGTTCATTTTATATTAATAATGGAAGGGTTATTGAACAAGGTTATCTTTGCTTTTATATTGTTTCATGATTCTTATGTGTTTCTGACATCTGCATGAGAGACAATGTGTTGAAGGAAAGCTATTAAGTTAGCATCTCACTTTACTGAATTAAATACTTTTTATTGTCAACAAGCAACAAATCATAGGATCCTGTATTCTCTATTTCAGTCAATTATGTGATGGTAAAGATGTGGTCTATTTGCTGAAAAAACAGACTGTTCTCTTCAGAAACTCTCATCAAGAATGATCTATCTCATTGTTTATATAGCAAGTCCACAGATTTTGTCTTCTGTTAGCATTGCCAGGCTCATTAGGATAGTAATGGCTATTGATTATATCTCACTAGAAAAAAAATGACATACTTTTTACAGTTATTTTTAACATAATGCTCTTCCAGTATATCTAGAACTCTTAAAATTCTTATTGGTTGATTATTTAATTGATTTATTTACATAGTGCTTCCAGTGATCCAGCTTATTAATGTGGCAAAAGTCCATTTTCTAATATTAATACACTCCAGATGTCTCATGGGTTTCTGTAAAATCAGTCTCAAGGGTAACTCCATAGTCCACACAGGAAAAACCACATGGATGGAGAATGGACATATGGATTAAACTATGATATGCAATGAGATGGAAAACTTATCTTCTCATGCATGAAAAATGAACCAGATCTCAGATTGACAGAGAAGAAAACTGAAATGCTTTCAGAACTGTGTGATACTTCCTATGACACCAAACTTCTCTCTATCATATATTTTCAATGCTAATATTTTCCTGGGGATAATATAAGGCTACAAATCAAAATTGCAAGTGACTTAAAGAGTCACGGGACAATATATTATGCACTTTAGTTTATAGCATATTACCAACAGATATCGCATACGTGTAGGAAGGGAGAAAGAGACGAATAGGTCAGTTAGTAAGAGGATGAAATAGCATATGGATAATCTGAGGGTTGTATGGAGATGCACAAAATATTAAGGGTTTCTGAGAAAGCCATCCAACATGAGTACTATGAGTACCAGATCCCTTATGAAGAATGTTTAGAAAGGCAGGAAATATGTAGATATAAATATGTAGGTATGACTATGGATATATACTAATATATACATATATATATATGTATATATGTATATATATACATATATATATATATATATATATATATATGTTGATACAGAATGAGAATGTGTGACTGGGTCAGGATTTGCACTAATGAAAGGAGTACTCTCATTAGATTTCATAGATCTAGAGCCAGAAGGAAAATGAATGGTCATCTAGTTCAACATCAACCCTAGACAGATAAGGAAATTGAGATCTAAGAAGATTAAGTGACTTGCCTAGGGTCACACGGGAAGTATCGAAGGTGATATTTAAATTTAGTTCCTCTTTCTCCTGAGCCAACACTTTTCTCAAATTAATGGAGTAAGACATTGACCAAAGCATTACTTCTAATAGAATGGAATCTTAAGGACAGGGACGATTTTTCATTGTTTCCCCAGTGTCTAATATGTATTAATCACTTAATTCATACTTGTTGAATTAAATTGGATCAAATCACCATAGAGAGGCCCCACTATGGTCATTAATAATGGAACATTGTGATCTCAGTAGGACAGTAATTTCAGGGAACCCAAAGGGCAGTGGACACATGGATTTTGGGTGTAAGCAAGCTGAAATATGTTTCTTATAATAGCAGCTACACAAGAAGTAGATGAAAAGACACAATCTGGGACATGTAAAACTGGGAGAGAAGAGGCCAGTCACATAGTGAATCAGGAATAACAAATGGACATCTCAAAGTGTTGCACTATCAATAGATGACATATCAAATGAAACAGGGGACAGTCTTGGCTATGACAGCTATATCACCTATGGAGGACTTAAGCATGTTGGGTAGAAAATCTATAAAGGATTTAAGGAAAGAAGGAAAAGTGTTACTGAGAATGATAAGTTACAAATGGGTTGTATCACCTATGAAGAGTATACCTGACAAAAAGATTATAGATGCAATAAAGTTTTGAAATAACTGGTCCAGGGCTATTAGCTGCCCACATCTGCAACAGTTCCAGGTCAACTGGGTATTTTATTACTATTTTAAAATGGTATTCGCAATCAGATCCAGTTCCCCCTTGTAGCCACTGCGTAGCACCAATTTGACTCCACTCAAACAGGTCCCCAAATAATAGAGTTCTGAAGCATGATGAGCCTTTTATTCCAGCCTAATTGCAGCATTCATCAGCAGCTTTCACATGTTATGCTTAAAAGAGCAGACATTTTCCAGCAAATGAACCTGCTCTCAAAAGCGCAAAGTGTTTTTCCTTGGGTGGAGACATAATAAACCAACCCTATTTGCACAGATAACACTCGGCATTCCTTTCTATGTCATTTCTGTTGGGTCATGAATTGTTCCCTCTATGAAATGCATGACTCTGTCCTTTCTGAACGGTGATCTCTTTTTTTCTTTCTTGATAAAACCATTGCAGTATAATAATGGACTACTTAGATGATCTTGATAGTATGTTTGACTTCCCTGGTAACTATTTAATTTAAAGCATAAAAACCCATTAGTGTGAGCTTCTAGGTCATAAAGCCGCATATTAGAACACTTATTTCTGAGGTCAAGAGGAAAAATCCAAGGTCATTGCTTCTTTTAGGTTACATCATAGTCAATCAGGTGTTTTCATAACAGTTCACCAGGTCTGATCATTTATCTGTAATGGACAACTCTTAAACTTAGATTGTGGAATACACCCCCTCAAAGCTACTCCCTGCTGCCTTATGCTGGGTTGGTAGCCAGAATCTCACTCTCATCTACCTGCTGCACAAAACATTGGATGATGGGTTTGATTTCTTCTTGTACTTTCAATTAGATAGTGGCTTTAATATTAACTGCCACTTCCCTTCTGCTGGGTACTTTTAAAGATATCTGCTATAGAATATATTTGAGAAGGCCTCCTAGGTTCTTTTAAGGAAATTCTGCTAAGATGTCCTCAATATATATGTAGACTGTTCTCCAATTTGTAGGCATGAGAAAATGGGCGTATAGTTAGTTGTTACTGTTATTTTCTTAATTGTTTTGGGGGGCAGTAATAGTATGCATGGTAATTTTGTCCCAAGTACTCTGTATCATTTTCTCTCTGGTTATTTTGAAAATTAAACCCACATTACCCTCAAATTTGCATCCCCTCCAGCATGGACCTCCTCCTCTAGGGATATGTGATTAAGCTCAGTCATTTTTTCCTTACCTGTTTTCTTCAGTGCCATTTCTACTTCCCATGTCACCTATGGGGACCATATGGACCTGTCCATATATGTGGTAGCTCCACTCTAGTAGATGGAAAGAAAAGTTTGTTGTTGCTGTTGTGAATGACCTCTTCCATGTCTTCTCCATTTGCTGTCCTACATTTGTCCTCAAATGCTCATTAAATGATTGGGCTTAATTGGGTATCCAACCAATTTTCCATCAACTCTTCTCCTTGCTGCTTGTTTTAGGTGATTATACTGTTCAGAATCTTCCACCACCCTCTATTGCCCCCACCAAAAATTACTTTACATGTAATTTATATGGACTTTCTATTGCAATATTATCCATCTCCATGGTTATTCCTTGCACATAGAAAATGTTTCATTTTTATTTTTGTACCCCCAGGTTTAGTAATCAATCAACAAGCTTTAACTAAGCACTTACTTTATGTCAGGCTTTATATTAAATGTTGAGGATACAAAGATAAAGCAAAACATGTCACTTCCCATAAGGAGTTTACATTCTAATGAAGGAGAAAATATCTCTCATACAGATATATGTATGAGATATATATATATATATATATATATATATATATATATATGTATGTATATACAAAAATATATGAGCAGCTAGGTGGCCCAGTAGATAGAGCATTGAGCTGAAAATCAGAAAAACTAATCTTTCTGAGTTCAAATCAAATACTTACTACCTATGTGACCCTGGGAAAGTCACTTAACCCTGTTTACCTCAGTTTCTTCTGTAAAATGATATAGAGAAGGAAAAGGCAAATCAGTCTCTTTGCCAAGAAAACTCCAAATAGGGTTATGAAGAGTCAGAAATGACTGAAATGACTCAATGACAACAATACATATACAAGTTATAGGATATGTTTTGTAGATGAATATGTTTATAATTATGTTTATTGTTAGAGGCAGCATTGGGTAGAATGCTGGACCTGAAATTAGGAAGACCTGAATCTAAATTCAGCCTCATTTAATAGCTGTGTGATCCTTGGCGGAGCACTTAAATTTCAATTTGCTTCAATTTCCTCAATAATAATAACACCTAGCTCAAGGTTGTTGTAAGAAGAAAACAAGATAGTATCTGTAAAGCACTTAGAACAACATCTGGCATATGGTAGGCATTATATTTATTATATTGTGTATTTTATTTTTGTGCATTCTACAAATACTATCTGCAAGATAGATATAAAATATATACGATGTAATCTTAGATCAAATAAGACAATATTTTAAAGTACTTAGTAAAGTGCCTGGAACATAGTAGATTTTTAAAAAATATTCATTCCCTTCTTTAGAAGGGAAATTGGGGCAGCTAGGTGGCTCACTGGATTAAGCACCTGCCCTGGAGTCAGGAGGGGCTGAGTTCTGATCCTTCCTCAGACACTAGCTGTGTGACCTTGGGCAAGTCAATTGACCCCAATTGCCAAAAAAAGAAGGGAAATCACTGGGAATAGGGTATGGACCAGGAAAGGCTTCCTAAAAAGGTGACATATTAACTCATTTCTTAAAGGACACCAGAAATCCTAAAATGCAATATTAAGGAGCAATAACATTCCATGACTGAGAGACAGTAAGTCCAAGGCAAAGAAATGGGAGATAAAATGTGTGTGAGGAAAAGCCGGTAGTCCAGTATAACTGGTTTATAGAGTGAGTGAAGAAGAGTAACCTATAAGCAAGTTAGAAAGATAAGATGGTCCGTGGGATGAAGAACTTTCAATGATGAGCAGGGCTTTAAATTTGCTCCTAGAAGCAATAGGCAGCCCCTAAAGTTTATTGAGTAAGGGTGTGACAAATTCCAAATATAATCATTTTGGCAATTCTGTGGAGGGTAAATTGGTGATGGGAGAGACTTAAAACATGAAGTCTAATTTAAAAGCCATTACAAATGTCCTGGCAAAAGTGATGGAACTAAATATGATGTTGGCATTGTGAGTGATAGAAAAGGATATATATATATATATATATATAATGTATACACATACACATATAATGTGTACACACATATATACATACATACACATACATCTATATATATATGTATTATAAGGATCAAATGCAAAAAAGATGTAAAATATTTTCAAAACTTAAAGTACTATGTACCACATACACATATTATATATATAAATACACATTTGTACAGATACATAAATGATATGAAAAGTGACAAGATTTGACAACTGATTGGATACATATGACGAGTGAGAGAGGTGGTTGAGGATGACCCCAAAGTTGGGAACCTCAGTAATTTAAGGGATGATGGTGGGCTCTACAATTATAGGAAGGCTCAGAAGAAGTAGGGATTTGGAGCGTGAGGAAATGACAGGTTATATTTTGGATATGTTCAGTTTGACATGACTATGAAATATTCAACTTGAAATGTTCAATAATAAGTTCATTATGTAAAGACTGGAGCTCAGGAGGGGAATAAGGGCTAGATAAAGAGATCTGCGAGTCACTGAACCCAGGAACCCATGGGATGAGGTTAAACAAAGTACAGAGAGAAAAACAAAGACGATGCATTGAGGGAGGACTCATAGTAAATGGACATGTGGATCAAGGGTGAGCAAAAGAGGCTGAACAAGAAAGGTAATATTGGAGGAGAACCAAGACATCGCAGAGGCATGAAACTCCAAAGAGGAGATGCTATCCAGAAAAGGTGATAAGTAGAGTCAAATGGAGGAAAGTCAAGATAGATGAAGAGTGAGAAAAGGCCATTCAATTTGGAGATAGGAAGACAAAGATAGAGACAGAGGGAGCATTTATTAAGCACTTACCATATGCCAGGCATTATGCTAAGCACTAGGGATACAAATACAAGCAAATCAAGAATTTCAGTTAAATGATATGGCCACAAAGTCAGGTTACAGGGGTTTAAAAGAGAGAAAGGAAGCAGAATCTCCAGTGAAGAAGGCTTTTTTATTTTTCCTGGAGTTTAGCTGAGGAGAGGAGAGGATGATAGTTGGGATGGCAGAAACTAGGGAAGGTTTCTTTGACAAAGGGGACGAGAGCGTGTTTATAGGAAACAGGAAAGGAAACAGCAAATAAGGAGAGGGAGGCCCTTAATAAATGTTTATTGTATTATTTGAGTGTATCTTCTAAACTGATACTCCCCTTACCTGCCATAAGTCTAAACTGAAAATGTTTAACCTGGAAAAAAGACTCAATTGAGATATTATATAGCTGTCTTGTATTTAATACGCTATCAGTGGAAAGGAATTAGACTCATCCTGGTTCTCCCTAGAGGGTTGAACCAGGAACAATAGGAAGCAGTTGCAAAGAGAAAAATGTAGGCTTGACATCAGGAAAAAAAACTGCTAATAATTACAGATATAATATCCAGAATTTACATGGTACTTTAAGGTCTGAAAATATTTTACGCGTCTTTTTTGCATTTGGTCCTTATAGCCATCCTGTGAAGTAGGGGTTATCTTTGTTTTACAGGTGAGAAAACTGAGGATGAAAAGTTAAGCACCTTGGCCAGGGTCACGTAAGAAAGTAAGTGTCTCAGGCAGGAATCAAGCTGAGGTTTTACTTATTCCAGATTCAATAATCTATCCACAGATGTGTTAGAAAATGATCTACAACACTCATGAAGGTGGCCCAGGCCAGAATAAAAAATAATAAGAAAATTTTAAAATGCAACATAGATAATATTAATGCGCAGTTTTCTATGTCAATATGCACTCTCAGGGATCTCTATGTAGAGTTTCATAGCCCCCATTTCTTTCTGAGTTCATCACCACTGCTATACGCTACCTACCTGACTCAGATATCCAAATTGGAATAGACTGCCTCAGCAGCATTTCTCTTCCATGGAAGTCTACAGGCAAAGGCTGGATGACCAACCTTTTGGGTATATTATAGTGGGGATCCCTTTGAGGGCATGAGTTAAACTAAATGGCCACTAAGGTCCCTTCTAACTAAAACACGTTCTATGGTTCTTTGAGTGTTTCCAGTAAACAGATCAAGTACTTGTTGGCTGAGGCCCTCCCTAAAAATCTTCTTAATTTCCATATTATGGCAATTAATTTATATTGATTAAACTTCCTTAGAAAATGGTGCTCATCCATGTCTGTGTTTTATTCATTTCCTATTTTTCAGCATCAACTAGTTGATCATTAAAAATCATCAGATTGGAGTTGTACTTGCGTATACTGTAACCTCTTATTTGAATGTTTTTTTAATTTAGTAGTGATCTTGATCTTTGCTTTGGCAAGTCAATATTATAACTGCACATAGACAGCTGTTTCAGAAATCACTCTTACCAAAGTTCAGAAGGAAACACAGAAAATCAGGACAGACTTGAAATTAACCTGCTAAACTTATTATATTTTTTAAAGCTGTACATAACACAGACACACAGTTTCACACATAATCCTCTTTTCCTTTTCTGCTTTATTGATTAAAATGTCTCTCTTTTGGTGTTCATTATATTCATAATAAAAAATAAATGTTCTAAAGTAAAAAAGTGGGAAAATATCACCACAACAATAAACATTCATTTCCTGGGTCAGATATAATCAATTTCATTTTTGTAGTGATATTTAAAGCTCAGTGTTTATATAGGGTCTCCTGAGTCTTTTTGAAAAAAGATTCATAATATATTGGAACAAAACTTACAAACCTTTGGTTTCCTTCTTATCTTACCCCTGAATCATATTTTCCAACATATTTTTCTCTGTCTTATTTTGTACCCACCTTTACTTTGAAATCATCAAGTATTAAAGTTTATGTCATTAATAATTTCAAGTGCCACTATATCAGATATTTTTGCCAAGTTGCTTTTCTTTTTTCACAGGAAAAGTTCAAACTGAAAAGGGCTTTGTCAAAAAAATGACTATGTTGTCAAAGCAAAAGGCATTAATAAGACATATTACAAAAGATGGGAGAAGAAGGGAGAGACAACAGTCATATAAGTGGAACAGTTCATGTATAACTTCCATTTCAGCTTCATCCAGTGATCCTATAATGATAAGGATATGCAAAGCTCTTTCCTGCTCTAAATACTGTGAACTCTGGAAGAGTTGATTTTGGTCTAGATATATGAAATAAATAGTTTATCTTAGGCATTCCTTACTTCATCAAGAAAGCCCTGATAATATCATAAATTCAGAGCTGGAAAAATCTCAGGGATCATCTAGTCCAAATCATTTATTTTATAGTTGGGGAAACTGAGGCCCCAAAAGATTATTTGCCTAATGTAAAATCTGAATCTAGATCCTGTACCTACAAATCTAGTGTTCTTTCCATTGCACCATTGTATGTGACTAACATCCATCATATCCAACTTTCATTTTCCCCAAAGGTTATCTGCATTTTAAGTGTTATTTTAGTTGTAGAATGTAAGAAGCAGTCCTCTCCTTATTAGAGAAACTTCAGGCACTGAGGTAAAGATAGGTATATTTGTAGGATATAAAGGTGTAGGCACCCCTAAAATCATACCATAAAAGTGGCTGCCTAGTCTATCTAGGTATAAGATCAGTTCCTTGTATCCGTATGCCTCAAATAGTGATTTTCACTCAATATTTAAGAGAGGTAGCAGAGCCCAACATGACTTAAGGTCTCCTCTGTCTTTCTGAAACAGAGACCTCACTTTGGGATGGTCTTGCATCAACACAATGGAGCCAGATTCCCTGTACCACATCTATTACAACTGTAAGATTTCAATTACCATCTACCATAGAATACCAAGGAGGAACAAATTAAAGTAACTTCCGAACTCCAGAAGGAGATATATGAATTCTCTAAAGTGACTCTGATTGGATTTTTACCAACGCAGAATTATTCTATCCACATTACCCCCTGATTTAAAAAGTCAAATGAGTGCATGTTCCACATGTTAGCCCAGATGTCTGGGCTACATAATATAAGGTCATTATAAAGATCATATTTCACTTGAAAAACTGATTTCAATCCATGTTAAAACTATTCAGCCACTAAATAAATAGTCACCTCCTTTTAAGGGTTCCATAGGACAGAGAAACATCAGTCACTATCTTCATTCACTCTCTGACACAAAGCCCCTTTCCTTTAGAGTTGGAAAAAGCAGGACCCCTCAGTTACTCAGAACAACTTCAAAATCTGAGACACAGCACTGACAAGAACAAGAAGTCCAAAGAAAGCAATATCAATCCAACATTTCCATGAGGTCTAAGAAGATAAAAGTCAGCCAATGGGGGAAGCCAGAGGAAGATGAAAAGACAACTTTCTTCTTTTAGAGTTAATCAATGTGAATCCAGAAAGATATAGGAAGTAGATTTCTCAAAAGGTAGATATTCCTGAAAAGGAATTTTAGCCAAAGTTCTTTGGAATGCCAAGTATGACATGTATTCAGTCATGCTCCATCTACAAACATCATTATAAGCAACTCTTGACCATCTGTGCCTTTGAAGAGAGTAGAGGCTCATAAACTAAATGAATCATTCAAAAATATTCTGAATTTGGCTTTCAAATGCTGCCTCAGTCATCAAGTCACAAAACTGTAAAATTTCTGACTTGAAATAAACTTCACTCACCATCCAATTCAAGCCATACTTGAACAAGAATCCCCTCTCTGACCAATATAACAAGTTATTCTTGTTGAGACATTTCAGTCATGCTCAGCTCTTCATGTATCCATTTGGGTACTGAAGTCTTTTCCCATTTCCTTCTCCAACTCATTTTACATATGAAGAAACTAAGGCAAACAAAGTTGAGTGACTTACCTCAGGAGTCATCTAATTCAAACCTTTTATTTTACAGTTGGGGAAACTGAGGCCCCAAAAATTATTTGCCGAGTATAAAATCTGAACCTAGATCCCCTATGTACAAATCTAGTGCTCTTCCCATTGTGCCATTGTATATGACTAACATCCATCATTTCTAACCTTCACTTTCCCCTAAGTGTCTGCTTTATTTATTTATTCTCAGGTCTTCCTGACTCCATGCCTGGCACTCTATACACTGTACCACCTAGATGCTCATATAACAAGTACATTTTCATATTTTACCTGAAAGCTTTCAATGCCTAGGAAATCACTGCCACAGTATGCACCCATTACACTGCTAGGCAGCTCCTATTGTTGCAATGCTTATGTATGTGTCTTTGTAAATTCCATCCATTGCTCCTAGAACCAAGGAAAGGAAGCTGATTACCTCTTCCATATAAGATCTCTTTAGAAAATGGTTGAAGACATTTATCATGTCCCACCTTCATCTTCTCTTTTCCAGGCAAAACATTCTTAGTTTCTTTAAATAATGCTAAACAATTGGGTCATATAAATCAAAACCAAAAAAGGTTCTTTCCAACTTATAAAAATGAAACACACTAAAATATATTCAAACATGAAGAAACTTACTCTCAAACACATACCTGCTTTACCCTCCCACTTCTCAGTCTTTACTGAACACTTCCTTAGTGTGTGTCCTGCCAGGGTCTATCTCTAAACCTCTTTCTCAAACATGGAATATTGGTCTTCTCCATACCTTTGGGTTCCATTATTGTCTTGACACAGATGACTCACAGATCTAGTGATTGAGCCTTACTATCTCTCCTAAGTTCCCACCTTCTCATTACATGTCCTAGAGGCATCTCAAACTCAGTATGTCCAAAACAAATCATATATTTCTCCATGCCCTCACGCACAAATATGCTTTCCAAGACCTCCCTTAAACTTTCCTGTTTCTATCCAGAGCAATGCCATTCTTTTAGTCAGCCAATTTCAAAACCTTGAAATCAGCCTTAATAATAATAGCTAGAATTTATATAGTTCCACTGTGCAAAGCACTACAGCAAATGTTTTGCAAATATTGACTCATTTGATCCTGACAGCAACCTTAGGAGGTAGATGCTAGGATTGTTCCTATTTTACAGAGGAGGAAAGCAAAGCAAATAGAGTTTGTACGACATCTAGCAAGTGTCTAAGGCCAGATTTGAATTTAGTTCTTTCAGACTGCAGGCCCAGCAGTCTCCACTGTACCATCTAGCTGCCTTGATTCATTACTCTCCCTTATCGCATAAATCCAATTAGTTGCCAACTTTTGTTAATTGTACCTCCACAGTTATCACTCACATGACCGCCTTCGTAATTCTGGTGTTTGCCGCATGGATCATCACTATGGTCTCTTATTTCATCTCCCTGTCCCTTGTTTCTTCCTTCTCTAATTCCTCCTTCCAATATTGATCTGTCAGGATGATATTCCTCAAAGACAGATATAAACATGCCACTTCCCTAGAAGCCCCACGAGTTCCCTATTTTCTCTCCTCCATTTGGTATTTAAGGCCCTGTATAACCTGGCTCCAGTCTGCCTTTCTTGTTTGTAACTCTCATGATTTCTATGGTCCAGCTATGCTGATATATTTGTTCTTCCCTACATACAACATTGCTTCTATCACTTCTCTGTATCTGCGCACATTATCCCTCATTCATCTTGCACAGAACCCCTGCCTCTTTGAATCCTTAACTCCCTTCAAAGCTTAGCTCAAGTAGAAGCCCCAACACTAGACCTTTCCTGATTCCTCTGGTTACTTGTCCTGTGTGCTTAAAATTACTCTGAATTCATCTTGTATATATTTGTTTGTACTTATATGTGTAAATGCATTTCCCAATGGAATGTGAACTACTTAAGGACAAAAAAATTTTGGTTTTGTCTTTTAATACTCACTTCCTAGCCATGACTAGTATATTAATAGGGACTTAATATGTGTTCGTTGATATGGTTTGTGACTGATCTCCTCTCTCATCCGCACTGACAATAATCTAAAGTCCAGTGGGATGTGAAAGGGACAAGAGGTTATAGTTTTTACATGATAAGAGTAGCCCACTCATGTATAATTAATATTTGTCCCAATAATGTATTTCCATCTTTCCACTATGAATAAAGCTTTGGCCAAAGAACTAAAATCATTAATATTCCAGTGGATCCATAATCTCATCAAGGTGGGACTTGCCTCCACCAGGATATCTCATAGCCTCATCCATACCTTATTCACTACAACTCTTTTCCTTGACCTTCCATAAATCCTACAAATAAAATCCACTCAATATGTTCATCAGCCTCCTTCTAGATCTTTAACTATGACATGAAAAACATTGAAGCATTTAACCTGTCCTTTGATTACCCCTTCTTCTTGTTATGTGATCATCACAACTTCTTTTCCAATAAGGCATTTCCTAGATCATTGGGGCAGGTAGGTGGTACAGTGGATAGAGCACCAGTGCAGGAGTCAGGAGGACCTGAGTTCAAATCTCATCTCAGACACTTCACACTCACTAGCTGTGTGACCTTGGGCAAGTCATTTAACCCCAATTGCCTCATCCTGGGTCATCTCCAGTCATCCTGATGAATATTTGATCAATGGATTCAGATGGCTCTGGAGAAGAAGTGAAGCTGGTGACCTGCACAGCCCACACTCATTCAAAACAAAGTCAACTGCAAGTCATGTCATCATTTATCTGATGGCATGGTCTTCTTTGACAACAAAGGACAAACACACAAACACACACATCTTAGATGATGGCTTTTATGGTACTTCTTGAGCATAAGTCATTGTCATCAATGTGCTACAGTTTATGCCCACCAAGCATCTTCTATATTTTCCATTTTGAGTCATCTGAATAGTCCATGATTCTCAGCTATATGGCATCAATGGGAGCATCTTGGGATTTTATGAAAATAATACAGTGTCCCAAATGCTATATAGAACACCCTCTTCCTTCCATTGATTCTGGACTTATATCAATGTCCATAAACATTGCAGCTAGGTACCACTGTGGACAGAGCACTGGGTCATAATTGGTGTTTAATAAATGCTTGTTCCCTTTCACCCCACTCCAAGAAGCATATTCTGATGAAATAACTCAATGGACAACAGTCCGTTCAACTACATGCTATAATGTAGAAGATAAGCAGTTTTGCCTTATGACTTGTTAGACCAAACTTTTTTAAATCAAGGAGGCACCATCATATTCAAAAATTTGGGATAATTAGTCCCAAAATTAAACAAATTGGAGCCTATAACTGTCATGGAATATTACCCCATCATGAGAAATGATAAATATGAGGAATTCATAGAAATTTCCAGACACTTGAACAAGTGCAAAAAACAAAATATAGAATGGCAATAATAAACCAAAACACCAAAAGGCAAAGGAAATTCTGGTTATTTGTTTGAGTAAGCTTGATTCAAGAGAAGAGATGATGAAATTCGGCTCTCAATTCTTAACAGAAACCTGGTACAAAATACAGTAAATGTGTTGTCAAATGCAAATTATTGGGTCAGTTGGGTTTACTTTGCTATTTGTCTTTTTTTTCAAATGAGGGTTCAAAATGGAACTGGTAGTTTTATAATATGATTATTGTAAAAATGGCGTCATTAAAACTATATAAAAGTAAATTAATAAAACCTTGAAAGTAAGCCATAGTCTAAGCATGAAGCTTCCCATGTAGTAATCTATCACCTTTGAGTTTCATGTTCATGTGTGTTTCTTTTAACTATAAAATGTGAGTTTCTTGAGGTCAGGGGACCAGTTCAGTTTTGTCTGTGTATTGCTAGTGCCCAGTACAGTACTGGGAGGATACTATTTTCCATAAATATTTTTAAATTTAAAGGATTACATGTTGAAAAGGTTTCTAGAAGAAAACATAATTCTACTTGAATAATCCAACTTATTTGGGAAGTCAGTGCTAACATCTGCAGCTGGGTTGTAAAGGCATTACTAGGCTCACAGCTAGGAGGTCATAAACGTCAGCAGGAGAAGGCTTGGAAAATGGGGAACATTGTCCCTTCACAGCAGAGCACTTGCTTAAATGGAATGTTATGCTCTAAAGTAAATTACTTCTAGTCTATTTGTGAAACTCGGTTGGAATCATGTTTCTTATATAAACAACGGCTGGAGATAAATCTGCCCAAGCAGGCATGCTGATTGGTATTTTTAGCTATGCAACTTTTATGCCCAGCTGTGAGATAGAAGAGGGGTGTTTTTTAACCCCCAACACAAATTCCTGGCTACTTCATTTACAACACATTAATATTACATACATCCATGTGCTGCTTATCTCTTGGTAGTGTCAAAAGCCCACTCATTCCTCAAAGCTAGCCCCCAGGGGCCAACTCACTTCCATACTACTGAATGCAAATGGTTGCCCAGGAAATTTAAATGAGTCACCTAAACACTTTAGGATCAGAAACAACAGATAAAGCACAGTGAAGGCCTGGCCACAGAGGATCACACCTAAACATATAAGGAAACAGGGGAGATGTTTTCATGGATTTTGCACTATCAAAGGAAAGGGAATAATTAAAGTTATAGAGAATCACAGATCTGCATTTGGGAGGGACCTCAGAAGTCACTTAATCCAACAATCTCATTTTACACATGAGGATATTGAGGTCTAGAAAGATTAAACAGTCCCCTCAATGTCACAGAGGTGATAAGCATCAGAAAAGGGGGTGTGATGCCAAGTTTTCTGACTTCAGAGTCAGTGATCCTTTCATTTTGCTGAATAGTCTTCCTTCTACTACCATATATAAAACATGGAAGGAGCTTAATAAAAGCTTGTTGACCAATTGATTGAAAATTAAACAAAATATTGGGGTTACCAGACCTTTGTTAAGAAAAGGATTATTAGAATTTCAAAATTCTTCCAATTTTACTGGGAAGGTGAAGGAAAACAATCAAAATGAAAACTATATGTAAAGTAAAGAAAGAAGAAAGAGCTCATAAGGTGTGCGATGCCAAGTGGCTAACTATAGCTAATTGAGAAAAAACAACTTAGAGACATCTATTTCAAATGTATGTCTATGCTCCTTGAAGGCTACCATACCATTCTGATCCCCAGGGAACCCAATGGAATATTCTCAGCAAACTGTGGTTTGGAGATAAGAGCAAAATACATACAGACAGGACCAAATTAGCAGCTTTATCTATGTGATAACCTGGAAGCGTTTGGGTCACCAAGTAAGAGAATAAATAGAGGATTGCCAGAAGTACAGTTCAGTGTTCTCAAGACTCATCCATTTCTGTAGTGTCCTTTGCCAAAGTAAAGGAAATAGACACTTCAACAAAGTAGTTCACCTGCTTAGCTTAAATCATCAGTGAGGGCAGTTAAATCTCATTTCCAATGAGATGTTAAACCAGCTATGTTAATAAGACAGAATCTAGAGTAAAGCCACAGGAATGTCAATACAGACAGTCCCCTACTTATACATGGGCTATGTGCCAGAAGCTTCCATTCAAGTCTATTGGTTAGAACTTGGAAAACATTTCCCCATGGGGAAAAGCTGCAAAAGAAGATTGCATTCCCAGGATAGCCCATAAGTCTTTTTTTAAGCCAGAGTGTTGCTGAAATCTTGTGCATTTGCTGTGAAAAAGAACTTTTAAAATACATCACTACAAAGCTACTTATGGAAAGAAAGAAATTGAGTTTTGTTTTGTTAATTTTTATTGGATACATGAGTAACAGCAGGTTGGATTAGGGGAAAATGAAAAAACAAACTGGAACATACTGTGGCAATCAAACAAGGAAATTATGGACATTTTCCAATGTGTTAAGAGATCAGTGGCACTGATTCTTGTGGTGTCCAGTGTATTTCCAAATTCTTTCTTTGTCATGTGTACTAGTATTTTTCTTTTATTTATCATCCCAGAAAGAGTAGGATAATTTTGATCATGAGTAGGTCAAAGAGGAAAAGTAGAAAAAGACATTTTCCTGAATTGACATAGGTAAGAGTTAGAAGAAAAATCAGAGAAGAGAGAGGATCAAAATATGTATGTTAAAGGAGATGGCTTGATGGAGAAATAACTGAGATGTGAATGGTAGAAGAAAAGTGACAGCACAGTAGTGTGTGTGTGTGTGTTTGTTATACTATAGGGAGGAAAGAAATGATATTGATTCAAATGTTCCCTGAATCCCCCTGAATCCAATACTAGGTGACACTATCACCTCCAAATTAATGGACATGAGAGTGGAGTTGCAGGATGGGTTTATGTGGGAGTACTCAGTTGGTTATTTTTGTGTATATGATGCTTGGTATATTAAATGTTCATAATTGGAAAGTACCTTAATTGAGTCTTACAATAGTAAAGAGGACATTGTGATACATAGAGAGTATTAGAGTTGGGAAAAATAGCCTTGAGAGAAAATAATAGCATCCTAGATTAATAATTTCACTCCTCTCCAGAAAAAGAGCCAGTATTGGTTCTTTATGAGTATGAAATAAGTATACCCATGGGTTAACATTTATATTGAGTTTCTAATGAGAACAGAACAGTGAACAGAGTATGGGAGGGGGGAACTGAGGAGCTATTAAGACATGGTCCCTGCTTTTAACCAATCAATCAAAACTCATTTATTAAGCATTTGTTGCATTCTAGGTCCTTGCAATCTAGGATCATAGATCTGTGACAAATCTCAGAGCCATCTAATCTGACCTTGCCCAAGGTCACACAGGTAGTAAGTAACAGAAGCAAGATTTGAATCCAAGAATTAATGAACTTTCTACCTTATCTTGCTACCTGCTAGTTGAAGGAATATGAAGAATCCCTTTATTAAATGTGATAGCAAGTGCAGATTTATATAATACACATTGGGAGCAGTACAGCTCTCCATAATTTAACATGGTCAAAGGATATGATGCACTGGTTAATCAAATATTCTAGTGAGCAGTTAACTTTTGTACTTATACATGGATTACAAAATCCCTAAGCATTTCATAGAATATCGTACTAATTTTCACAAATTACAATGGCATTATTTAAGACAAACCATGCCAACTAATTTTTTTCTTTTCTGAGTCAGTAGTCACTGAAGGTTTTTGTAATTCTGTGTGGGACTCAATTGTTTTCATACGAGCAGTTGCAGGGAAATGTGCACATCTGAATATTATACTGAGAGACAAGTGCAGAGTTGGGGGTAGGGGGAGACAGAAACAATTGAACCCTACACTATGGTTTCAGAGGACTTGAGCAAGTAAAGAGATAAGAAATTTAGGAAATCCATTGCTTAGATATCTGATTCCTTAGACTGATGTCTGCCCAGAAACCATATTTCCCTGATTTGTATCTTGGATGCTATGGCTCAAACCCACATTTCCAATAAAGAGTTCAAGACTTTGGAAACTCCTTCTGACTCTGGATAATGTCTGTTTGCACTTGAAAATAATCATTCCTTTGTGTATGAATGGATATCTAATGATTTCCAGTCCTTGATCAACAGAATCATCACTGAAAACCACACTACACTTTAACTTCCACATTTACAGTCAGCACCATGGAGAGCTCTCAAGCACCATCCCCATACAATACTGCAACATACTCCCAAGCAGGATCCTGAGGAACAGCCCAGCTTCAAAGTAATTATTATGAATATCAATGAGACAGGAAAGGGTCAATCAATAGAAAGCCCAAGGTGATGGAAGCTGAATCAGAACAAGTTAACTACCTTGCTAAGTGATCTAGGAAAAGTGGTCTCCCAAGTCAGATACTACAAGTTCAATTTAGAAAATATTCTGTATTTCAAACTTGTAATATCTTGTATTTTTCACTCTCCCAATGTGACCTGCCCATTTTTTCCAGTCATACATGCCTTTAATGACAATTATTCATTTAATGTATGTATGTATGTGTATGTATAAATATATATATGTGTGTGTGTGTGTGTGTGTGTGTGTGTGTGTGTGTGTGTGTAATAAATTCCAGTCTTCTCACACACAAAATACCTCTCTCCAACAAATATGTTTTAAGGACTTTCTATATGTGCCAGGCACTGTGCAAGCAACTGAGGTCAAAAAGGCAAAAATGCAACAGAAACTGCCCTCAAAGAGTGTATATTCTATCAGGATAACAAAATGAACACATTAGCGTAAGTAAAATAAATACAAGATAATTTTAGGAGGAAGACAATACTAGGTAGAGGACTCAAGTAAGCTTTGAAAAAAGCTAAGGATAATTAAAGTCAGATTAAAGATTTATGATCATATACTATCTCTTAGAATTGAGCCAAAATAGCACACAAATCAAGCACACAAAAAAATTATGTGAGGGCACACAGCTTTCACCTGAGTCAGAATTTCCCAATCTCCGTGCATTCCTATTATCTGAGAGTTATTAGACAGAATGTTGAATTGATTCCAACATAATATACACCACTGCATTTGCTACTTCTTAGCAAGGGTATCCATTCCAGTTTCCATCTGTCTGATAAGCCAGTTTGGGAGGACATATGACAGAAGTTGAATCGAACTGATATTCAGAGGGTCACCATTCATGAAATGTGTAGGTGCAAGTTGCCTCCAGGGCCAGTAGGCTGCTCCATCCAGTCTCTGATCTATTACCTGGCCCAATTCCTTCTTATGAGGACACAAGCCATATGAAATGTGATTTGGAAAGGGCCATGAGCTAATGTTAAAGACAGGGTGCTTTGTTGACAGTCATTGCTCAGGCTCACTCCAGAGACATATATGACTCATGTAATGACTTTGTGACTAGCAAAGAGAAAATTAAGCAGTCAGAACAAACAAAACATTTTATCCTAGTAAATTTCCAAGACTCATGCCATGCTAGCTACTTGAAAAATACTCAAGGAAGTATTTGTAATAGGTAGCCCCTTAAGTTGAGGTGAAAGTCACCATTTTCTACCTTAAAATATATGGTACCCAGTTCCCTTGCTCCTTAGTACACAAGCTGATCTGTTATGGAGAAATAGAGATCTTCATGTCCACAAATACCTTTAGACCAAATTGTGAGGTGTCTATAGAATCTGTCCAAAATTTACAAACCTCCTGAATGTAAACCTAAAGGTTCACAGATGTGGAACCCACAAGGTATATTTCCATTCTTGTAGGAAGGATAGTAAGGTGTAGTGGTAAAAAGCAGTTAACTGAGCCTCTATCTTTGAATTGTATGATCTTGAATAAGTTATTCTCCTCTGTCTGTGCCTCAGTGTCCTCCTATGTAAAATAAAGGGACTGGACTTGATCATCTCTAAGGTTCTTTCCAGTTCTGACATTCAAACCCCAAGACATTTATTATGATTTTACTGCATTCAAGGTCACATAGCTATGGGTATTTTTAGCTCTTACTTAAATTCTTTGCAAGTTATCTTAAACAGAAAAATGATTCATCAGATCTTATCATATGTATTTCTTATATCTTTTTTTGTTCTAGGTGAACCTTGTACTTCAAAATTAAATACTTTACCTCCCTCTTTCATTGAAGAGGAAAAATATGGGTATAGAACATTACATATACTGTCAAACAATTAATACATTGGCTAATTTTCCAAAACTGACCAAAGAAGAAGGAAGAGGGATATATTCAAAAATGAAGATGATGTATAAACAGGATGCCAATTTTAACAAATTAAGTGGGATACTCCTTAACTTCTAATAGGGAATTTTGTTAAATAATATAATAACTAACATCTATATAGCACTTACTTTGTGCCAGGCACTAAGCTAAGCATTCTGCAATGATTATGAGCTCATCTGTTCCTCACAACAAGGAGGAAAGTGCTACCATTATCACCATTTTACAGATAAGGAAACTGAGGCACATGGTGGTTTAAGTGACTTGCTCATAGTCACACAGCTAGTAAGTGTCAGAGGCTGGATTTGAACTCAGGTCTTCCTGACTCCATGTCCAGCACACTATCCACTGCCCCACTAAAGCTTTTGTTGGAATATGCATTTCTCATGAAAAGCAACCTTGTAGAGTAGGAAGAGACTTAGCTATCAAGTCAAGAGACCTAGGTTAAAATCCAAAATCGGACACTAAACCAACAAATCACTGACCTCTATTAAGCCTCAATTTGCTCCCCAATTAAATGGGGAAAATAAGTTTATCTCTACAGATTTCACATCCTTATTTTGGAATTTGAATGAGATAACTTATAATATATAATTATAAATTATATATTTTGTATACCGTAACATCCCAATGCAGCTATTACTATTTTTTACTGCAATTTGCATTTGCTCTTGAATAATTTTCATGCCACTAGACATCAGAAAGCAACAAGATTTGAAATTCTTTCCTATACAGATCTATTTCTGGTTGTTTGTTTTTTCAATCCCAAGTTAATATCTGAAAAGGCTTCTTCAGGGACTGGCATGATACCTTGGGCAACTTACCCCTACGGACAATTTCTTCATCTATAAATCTAGAAATTTGGACTAGATGACCTTAAAAGTCCCTCCCAGATCTCAAGATCATCCAAAGGGTCTTAAGATAGCAAAATACATTATTGGACTCCAAAGATCAGTGATGGAGTCCTCATCCTGCCATATCTTGCTGTTATTCTACATAAGCCAGTTAACTCTTCTAGACACAATGGTATATTGTTAAGTGTTTTACAACCAGCTGTCTTTTTTTAAAAAATCACATATGACACACTTTAAGTTTACTCTGTACTATTAACATTTTCTCCATCACTTTCCTATGTCAAGATAATCAACAAAACAATAAATCAATTGGTGTGTGTGTGCTGATTTCCAAAGTACAAATGCTCACACTGAAATATCACACTGGACTCTCTGGGGATCCAATTTGTTCTGACTGCAATACTCTCCTGTCTAGACCTCAAGAAAAATCAAGGACTTAAATGATACCACCTCCTAGATCCCTTCCAGCCCTAATATAGAAGGATCATATTAACTTTCCAAGTCATATCATCAATTGGTTTCTCATCTTTAAGGATGATTACATGAAATCAGAATGTCTTCCATTGAACAGAAGTCAATAACCTTAGCTCTCATACCCCATATTAAGTTGGACAACACTTCCCTAAGCTCAGCTGGAGGGCATGGGAAAAGAAAAGACTGGACTTGGAGTCTGGAGAGACTTGACTTCAAAACCTTCCCTTAATGCTTACTAGCTGTGTGATCAAAGACAAGTCACTTAGTCTATCTGAGTCTGAGTCCTTATTTCTAAAATGAGGGTGATAATGCTTGAATTGTCAAAATTTCTGTGCTATTTTGAAGAAAGCAATTCGTAAATGACAATGTGCTGTTTTCTTGTAATTGTTATCTTTGCTCACTTAATGTTGGATTCCCTGGCAATTGTTTACAAGTTAGAGGACCTGGATTCTCTACCCAGCTTTGCCACTGTGTTTTTTAGGGGTTTCCAGATTTCCCTTGCCTCTATTTCTCACTCTTTTAAATGGAAGCTTTCACCCTATCTCAAGAGATTGTTGGCATAGTGAGAATGAATTGTTTTCTCTCACTCCACGTGGTATCGATTTGCTCTTCCAGCACTGGTTGGGTAAAAATAGTCACATTCTGCTCTTTCCTGGTGTCACTGGTTCATGCTGTGCTTTCTGGTGATCTGAGGACAGATGTCTGGCCAGCAGAGTTTCTACAGTTAGCTTTTCATCTTCACCAGCCCATACACCATAGCACAAGTCCCCCCTTCTGCACCCCTCAGGGTAAATCCAGACCTGTCGCACTAGTCTACTTTCAGATGCAGACTCAGGTCATTGTGCCCCAAGATGAATTTCCAGGGATATGTCACAGCAAACAAAGCAGTGCCTGGAAGGACATCTCCCAGCCATAAGCTCTTAAACAGAAAGCCTTTCTCTCAGGAATTTCCGAATCATGTTCTCTTTCAATATCAATGTAATTAGGGCTAGGCTCCCATGACTCTTTTTCTCTTAGTCTTACCAGACTAATCTTCTTTAAGAATTGATCTGGTCATGTCACGCCACTGCTCAAAGCCCTCCAATGGCTCCCCTGTGCCTACAGGGTAAGAAACAACAGCTAGAATTTATATAATGCTTTAAAATTGAAAAAAGCACTTTTCTTTCACTAGTTTATTTGAAGAAAAAGAGTAATTTATTCTTGCAGCATTCAAGCTCCTCCACGCTCTATTGGCTCTACACTTTTCCATAATTATTGTACTCCAGCCAAAGTGAATGATGTATTTATTGTCTCCCTGAACACAACCTGCACTTTCCAACCTCTTTGTTCATACTGTTCCCTATTCCCATCCTTCCTTTAAAATGTGCCCCCAAGTGCCACCTCCTCCAAGAAGCCTCCTCTGATAGCTCCTCCCCTAGTCAATTACCATTTTTCCACACACACTCATCCCAGGACCTCATAAAGCAATTTTCAAATCTTTCTTTTCTTCATTTACCCCATCTTATTTCATAAAATAGTCTTTTCTGTTCATGACACATCTTACTTGACTATTAGATCTAGGAAAGCAGAAACTTAAGATCCTGTACCCTGCACAGTGCTCTTCAATAGATAAGTAAATCAGCATGTATTTCTTAAGCACTTACTACTGGCAATCTGGCGTAATTGATAGAGAGCTGGCAACATGATCAGGAAGAGGAGCTATGTTCGAGTTCTGTTTCTGACGATACTGCCTTATGTTTGTCAATTCATTTTAACTCTCAGTACTCAAGCACATCTCTAAGATTCTACATTGTAGAGATGGTGCCAGACTTCATTGGAAGATGGCATTCCTCATCTGAAGCTCTCTGTACTAATACGTTGAGTTCCCATTGCCATCTCTTACTACATGCTAGATATTGTGCTAAACACAAGGGATTTTTTAAAGCAAAAAATACTCCCTGTCCTCAAGGAGGTTACCGTCTATACAGTGAAGACATTTAAATGTCTGTTATATTGCATAGCCTCAGTAAAAGGTAAGATGGAGAAATGGATTATAATAAGACAAATATCATTATTGAGAAACTGTAGGGTGGAGATGAACTCATTTGAAAACTCAAATTCTGGTTGCAGAAAGGATTACCTGGGAATAACAAGAAAATGGAAAGGGAGGAGAAAGGGACGGGATTTTTGTCTCCTCTAAAAAGACTGTTATTAGACAACTGGTTGGATCTACCCATCTCAACACTTCTGGTTTTGACTTGGTTGTTCTTTCCCTCCACTTCTGTACAAATGTTTTCTGGAGCTTTTGTCAAATTTCAATCACTATTGCCCATCCAAGGAATTATATTTATATTCTTCTGTAGAAGGGAAGCCACATGGCCAAATAAACACCAACAAACACTTAAACAAACAAGCTTACTTAGTATTATTTTGTTACTACTATGATTACTCATGCCTATTCATTTCAGACAAGTGTAATTATTTAGGGAAGTCAAAGAAATCAGAGGAGAACATCATTGTCTATTGACAGTGATTTGACAGTATAACTAATTTACTTTTCTGGTCTATAATTTCAACTGCACAGCAAATTGCCAACATGGAAACTATACTCTCCCCAACACTTACACTGATGAAATTCAGCAACTCAGCTATAACTTATAGGCCTGGTGAGTTACCTAAGTTCCCGAGAAGTTATATTGCTTAAAATGAGCCATATAGGATGTATCCAAGGCAGAAGTTGAGCGCAGGTAGTTCTGACTATATGGGGGTCCCTCTATCCACTGTCACACTGCTTTTTATATTTTATTTTATTTTATTTTTCATTTTGACTCAACAGACGTTTCCCAACAATATCTAACCCCTTTATGTAGTATCTTCTCTCAGAAAAGTTTCTCGGTTGTTGAGAGAAAGGAGGGTTGTATCCATGTTTGATAATACTGACAGAGTATACTTCAGAGAAACACAGCCTGCCAGGAATCCTGAATAAATAACCCGGGACTTGAGGATTGTGGCAAACTTACTGAAGTTCAATGTCTTAAATGAATTGAAATCTGACTCCCATTGGTGCATTCTCTAAGCAATACTGTTACTAGTTCTCTATACCAAAGAGATACTAGAAATACAAAAAGGACCCATATGTGCAAAAATAGTTAAAGCAGCTCTTTCCTTGGTGGCAAAGAATTGGAAACTGAGGGGGTGCCCATCAAATGGGGAATGACTAAACAGGTCATGGTATATGTGTGAGATAGAATACTCTTGTGCTACAAGAAATGATGAAGGAATTGGTTTCAGAGAAGCCTGGGAAGATATTATGAACTGATACCAAGTGAAGTGAGGCGAAGCAGGACAATTTATACCATAACACTGATATTACAAGACAAACAACTTTGAAACTTAGGAACCCTGATCAATATAATGACCAACCAGAGTTCCAGAGGACTCATGTTGCAACATACTCTTCCCCTCCAGGTATAGAAGTGATGGACTCAGAGCACAGACTAAAACATATTTTTGGAGATAGATAATGTGAGAATTTGTTTTGCCTAACTACACTTATCTGTAACAGGTTTTGTTTTTCCTATTTCTCAGTGGGTAGAGAGGGAGGGGGAGAGAATTTGGAACTGACAACAAACTAAAATTGAATTAACAAAAAAAAATAGTGCTTCCTTGAATGATACTATATTAACAAATGGTTATAATCATATTAGGTTAGTACCATGGAAGAATTACTGAAGTGACATATTGAACTTCCTCTCTGATATGAACTGGGACCAACTTTCTGGCAAAAGAATCAAGAATTAAGGATTGTGTCATCGTGAGATAAAGGAAATAACTTGAGAAGTGATTTCACAGCTCTTGATCACCACCAAGAGCATACCCATCATCACCACTGCCTGTGCTGCTGCCACTATCAGAAAATGGTACCATCTTTCCACTCAGAGCAGGACATCAGTGACTTCAAAAGTAAAGAAAACAAAACTTCACCCATAAATACAAAAAAGTCATCATGAAGATCCAACACCAAAGGCAGTAAAACTAAGACCAGAGGCAAGAGACAATAATGTTACTCATACAATTGACACACAGTTAATTTCAGGCTTATGAGGATGATATTTCTAGCATGGACAGACCTATCATAACTTGTACTCCATTGGCCAAACCTGAAAGAATCCAAGGTCTCTTCTATACAAGAAGGAATGCTAGGGGATGTTCTTTCTTTTTCATTAATTAAACACAATGGATATAGAATATAAGGATGTAGAACAGATGCAGAATAAGCATTTCCATTCACTGATAGTCTTCAGTTCCTGGTATTCCGCCATGTTCATAATTCTCGTTTCTATTATCAGTCTTTGTCTATCTCCCAAAGTCCTCTAATCCCTGAGCCTGTGCTCTTTCTCCCACATTGTCCTATTCTCTTTGACCAGGGTAAGCAACAAAAAATACACTTAACAGTAGGCAAATTTAACTTTATGTATCCATTAGCAAGAAGAGGTAAAGTGAGTAGAGAAGTGGCCTCAAAGCCAAGAAGACCTGTGTTCAAGTTCTTTCTCTATCATATATTAGCTATGTGACCTGAGCAACCTCCCAGTGTTCTTTGGGCAACTCTCTAAGTATAGTCTTAGAACTTATCACTTGTAACTTATAACTTATAGTAGTTACAGATAAGATACCATTATGCCAATGTAGAGGGCATTCCCTATATCAACGAAATCAAATCATTGTCAATTATAAATCCCTATCTATTACAATAAAAATAAAATGAAAAAATTTCAGAGCAAGTACTGATTCTTTTTTTCTCTTCTCTCACTTCCTAGCCCAATGTCCTTGCATACATTAGATACTTGAATTTACAAAGAAAAAAATCTGAAATATTTCAGAACCTTGACTAAAGGAGCAACCAATCATAACTCCACAAGACTGATATGAAAGCATAACATAGAGGTGTTGGTAATGGAACAGCAATACAAACTTAGGCATGTATTCTTAAATATGGATTATATTTTGATTTGATTTGCTTCACTACATAATTGTATCAAGCTTCTGCTGGGAGGAAAAGGGCCTTGATGAGCAGTGATAGAGAGGAAAAAAAGAGCATCAAAAATCCTTTTCAAAGTTGCACACAGGGAAGGAAGGAGAGGGGAAGAATGGGTTAAAAACTGAGCCATTTGCTAGATCTGATTAAGGGTGATATATGTCGAAAAATACTGTATAGGTAGAAATTTAAAGTTGCTTATACAGCCCTCTTCCATGCTCTTATAAAGACAGGTAAATAGCTCAGGAAGACCTGAATTCAAATTTTGCCTTAGATACTAGCTATGTGAGCTTGGACAATTTATTTAACCTCTAAAGTCTTAATTTGCCTATCTGCAAAATGGGGATACCAACAGGGCCTGCCCCACAGAGGTATTGTGAGGGCCAAATGAAATTTATGTAAAGCACAAAATGCTATATAAATTTGAGTCATCATTGTTCTTAAAATGTTTGTGGTTCTTAAATTCACCATAAAAGAAAAAGTGTTTTACAAAATAAAACTAACTGCATGCTGATTTGACTTTGGTTTGGCATTTGACTATGAAGTTGATGCAGGAGCTTACCTGTTTGTTCCTTCAGGAAGCTTCAGAAAATTGGACCCTTTCAGGTGGCCTCAGGAGACACCCTCGTTCCTTATTTGTTATCCAGTCAGACCAGATTCTACTACCCTTTGTAAAAGAAGGGACGCCTGGGGAGATATGACCCTTTGGAATTACCCACTCTGGAAGTCTTAGCTTAGAAAATGCCTGTGACATTCTCCCTCCAACAAAACATGAAAGTTCCATTTAACAAGCCAAAAAGAAGAGAATTATTGAGCTAGCAGGATATTGATGCTTGGTCTGTTCATTTAGGCTACATTTTTAGTTCTTTGAATGCCTTCTTAGAATTGAGTGTTAAGCACGGGTCTAATTCTTTTATCAATTTGGGGATGAAAGCAGAACATGAAGGAAGCCTATTCCTCATCATTTTCAACAGCTCCTTAGCGTGGGCTCAGAGAATTACAAACTGAATTCATAGATCAAGAAAAAATAGATACATAAAGATAACATCTATGTCTTTTCAAGAAAATCAATGCAATAGATGATGTGTGTAGCTATCGCCTTCATTTCATTTACCTTTGATGAATGTGAGAGTTAGCCCCAGGAGCTACTCAATGTTTGCTTCCAGTGCTTTAGGCTCCAGCTGTGCTCATAGGTCAGGGTGTTGCTAGTTAAGGGGATGATCAGGTGTGGTCCTCAAACAACTTGATAAGCTTTGGAAGTACCTTGCAATGGAGGATTCAACTATGTGTGATGTACCCTTGGAGGGCAGGCTAAACACACCACCCAAATAGGTCTCAGTGGCTGAAGCTACCCCCTAGATGATTGGTTGACTTGAATTTTGGGGGAAGATGGACTCTTGTGTCAGGAGCCACCCCTGCTCAATTCTTTTGTCCTTTACACTTTGGTTATGGAGAATAGTTCAGAGCTGGGGGTAATTAAAATCTTTATTACTATGAAAAAGAGCCAAGTCAACAAATTGATAGCTACTCATGTAGCAAAGCAACTAATACAAGCTCACTCTGATATAGTCTACACAACAACCCTGTGAAATTGAGTGGTTGTCGTTGTTCAGTTGTTTCAGTCATGTCCAACTCTTTGTGACCCCTTTCGGGGGTCTTCTTGGCAAAGATACTGAACTAGTTTGCTCTTTCCTTCTCCAGCTCATTTTACAGATGAGGAAACTAAGGCAAACTGGGTTCAACAATTTACCCAGGGTCACGTAGCAACGAATGTCTGAGAATGGATTTGAACTCAGTCTTCCTGAATCCAGGCAACAGGGCTCTATCCACTGTACAGCAGGTCAATTGCTGTTGTCACCCTTTTGAAGATGAAAGGACTTAGGCTCAGGCTAAGAGGCTAGCTCAAAATCAGTCAGGAGAAAATTAGAATTAAACTCAGGGCTTCAGTCTGAAAATTCACTTCTTTCCTTTAACCCCACACAATGTAGGATATTAGCATCATAGAGGTAGGGCTTGAAGAAGACCAGAGGGATGGGATTGGATTTCCTGTTTCATAGGGAATTTCTAGATGAGGAAAATACTCTGTGAATGCAGATCAGCACCTTCTGTGCAGACTAGAGTCTTAAACCCTGGCTTAGAGCAATATAGTATAGGATAGAGGATATGAAAACCCTGTCTCCATGGCTCTGAAATTAGCTTGCTATCATCTACACTACACTGGAAGGGATTATGGGGTTATAGGTTTAGATTTGAAAGGGAACTTATAAATCATCTACTTCCACCCCCTCATTTTACAGTTGAGGAAAGTGAAGAACAATTACGTGAAGTGACTTGCTCAAATTCAGACAGGTAAAAAGAATCTGGGGCAGGATTCAAACCCAAGTCCTCTGACTCTAGAGCCAAGATTCTTTCCATGATATCACTTTACAACTTGTGTATTGAAAACAGAAAACTGAGGGGGGAAAGTTTCTTTTCTAATAAGCAGAAAGAGGAATGCTTTTCATTGTCAAAAATCTTTTCCTGAATTTGCTGAATTTCTTCTGCATAAAGAAATTTGTGGTGAGTTGTTTCTATATCACCAAGTATATAACTCTCTCCCCTCTTGATCACCAAGCCCAAGACCATGATTTTCCAGATGCCTAGAGTTTGCTTTGACTTAAGCATTTTTTATCAAAATGGATTTCTTGTGACACTGAGTGGCAGGGTTAGTTAGCAGATCACAAATGATAAACCAAGATGTGGAATGCAAACTCCCAGAATGCTTGAAGTTGTTGACTTATTAATCTATATGTAGCACGCTGAAAATATTTAGGGGGTTTTGCTTTTTGTGGCTATTCAAAGAGCATTTGAGATGGGGAATTCTGTAGGAGAGAAGATGGAAAAATAGATCTGACAAGGTTTGTCATACAGATACAGGGAAGAGTGCCACCAAAGAAAGATTCCCTTCACAAGAGTTCTGTTGGAAATATCCTTCTTGTGTTACATCCAAAGTGTCAAGCATTGGTCAGAGAGCCTTAGTTCTTCCCTCAGATGCGTGGTCTACTTAGTCAGAGAAGGAAGCTACTAGCAACAGTCAACTCCTCTCATCAGGAAGAGGTCAGAAACTTGTTTATCACTTTCAGTGTCAATGTGGTTGAGAGATAAAACTTCTCCAAATGACTGGTCCCCAAAGATCATGTGCTCTGAACAAAACAGAAGCCAAGAAGAGATTCCTCTTGTAATGACATGGCCCCACAAGGCAACCCTGGCCAAGAGGGATCTTCCACATGCCCTGCATGACACAACAACAGAATGTCCCCTCAACTCTCCTACCCTGATAGAGAGAGTATCAAGTCGGTGTCTTTCACATCCAAAAGGAAACAACATGGTCCAGGTTCCATAAACCTTCTGTGTCAAGTGACTGCAATTTTCATTATCCCTGTCAAGACCTCGGAAGTCATCTGCCCAATCCTCTCATTTTACAGATGAGAAAACTAAGGACCAAGGAAGTTAAATGATTTACCCCAGGTCACAGAGAGTAAACCCCAGAGGCAGGATTGGAATCCAGGTCTTCTGATTACATTACAAAATGAAAAGAAAGGACAATGTGTTTTAAAAAAAAAAAGGAGAGGGGACTACTTAGGAGTCAGGAAACCTGAATTGTAATCCTCATCCTACCATTAACTCATTGCATGACCTTGGACAAATCATTTTACTTCTCTGGGTCTGACCTTCCTTATCTATAACATAAAAGAATTGGAATAAAGCCTGCTAGATGGTATGCTAAAATTAAATTCCATGAAAACAAGGACCATGTTTTCTCTGATCTTTGTAGACCTAGCACACATCTGGATACCATATGTTCTTAATAAATCTAATCCAATGAGCATTTAGTCATCTCTTACAGTATATAGCTAGGCACCATGGTCAGTTCAGGGTACAAAGACCAAAAAACTAAACCACACCTGCCCTCAAGTAGTTTCAATTCTATTAGAGGGGAAGCAACAAGCAAATGAGAGAGACAGAGACAGAGAATACAAACTAAGTACAAAGTGAATCCAAAGTAATTTGGGGTTAAGGGCAATGATGTAATCAACAGGGGGACTTCATGGAAATAGGATGTTCTTATATTCTATGAAGAGGAAAGGGAGAAATTGAGAAGATAATCTTCTTTTAATGAGAAAGGAGCCATAGGACAATGGGGAAACAATGCTTCACTGAAAGGTAAAGAAAAGAAATTTACCTAATTACAAACTAAAGAAAATTCTGAAAGGAAAAGGTGACCATGTGAATCCTTAGGAAATCTGAAGTGAATTCACTGAACTCGTTCAGCATCTCTATATCAGAAACTGTGCTAGACAGAGAAGACACAAAGACAAATATAAACCAGTTCCCTCATCATCTTACTCCTCAGCACTGGGAGGAGGGCAATATGTACAGAGACATGGGTAGACCAAACCTATGCATTTTAAATGTATTTCAAACTATAAAGCAAGGATGCAAAGGCAGAGGTGGTGACCTTGGTGGTAGTGAGAGGCAATTTGGCAAAACAGACAGCTAGCCAGCCTCAGAATCTGAATGATGTCAGCTTAAGTACTGTCTGTTACAAATCTTGCTTGTGTAATCTTGAGTAAGTCAACAAGTCAAGTCAATAAGTATTTAATAAGCACCTACTATGTGCCAGTCTGCACTAAACTCTGGGGATAGAAAGAAGACAAAAGCACAGTCCCTGTTCTCAAGGAGCTCATAGAAGATGACATGCAAACCTATGTAGAAACAAAATATAGCTAGATAAATAGATACAGGGATGCACATACATTTGGAATTTATCATATAAGTGCATATATAAACTTATGGTATATTATGTGTTAAATTATTGTATCACAATATAAGTACACATACGCACACATATACACATATACATATATATATATATATATATATATATAGTGAAAATTGTCACAAAAAGAAGACATGGAGATTAAGAATTACTGGGAAAGACTTTGCAGAAGGTGAGATTTAACTGAAAGTTGATGGAAGCCAAGAGACAGACATGAGGAATGAGGGGTGGGATTAGCCAGTGCTGATGCTTGGATTACAGAGATGGAGTAGCTTGTAGGAGAAACAGCAAGAAGGCCAGCGCCACTGAATGACAGAAGATGTGAAAGGCAGTGAGCTATAAGAAGACTGGGAAGGTAGGAAGTGGCTAGGTGACAGATCTGATCCTGGGGATTATAGGGAACCACTGAAGTTGTCTGAAGAGGGTTGCTGGCATGCATTTCAGGAAGATCACTGACAGCTGAGTAACGGATGACCTGAAACAAGGCAAAACCCTAAGCATGGAGGCTAATTAGAAGTCCATTGCAATAACCAAAGTGATAAGGGTCTACATCAGGGTGGTGGCAGTGTCAGAAGAGAAGGGGGCATATACTACAGATTTACAAAGGCAGATTTGTCAGAACTTAGCAACTAATTACATATTGAGGGGGGAAGAAAGTGGAGAACCAAGTATGATACCTAGATTACGAACCTGGGTGATTGGTAGGGTGGTAATTCTCTTGACAGAAACAGGGAAATTAGGAAGTGGGGAAGGTTTGGGGAGGGGGGAGAGAGAAATGAGCCATTTATCATCTCAGCTTTAAAACTTTAAATTACATAAAACTATATATTTAAAACTATAAATTAAACTTTAAATTTTAAACTTTAAAACTATAAATTGCAAAGAGTTATTGTTCTGCTTTGGTAAAAGGAGTTTCCTCACCGGAAGTGCCCTATGCCAGTGAAATCACATGCCTGACCCCTCATCATCATCACCACTATCATCATCGCTATGATTAGCATTGTTTATACTGGCATTCTTGTTCTCATGTTTGTGGTTCCATTCAGAGGGATTTGTTAGAACTTCCATGTGACTTTATGAAAATAAAAGACTATTAGTTGTATGAAGAGGGTTGAGAAAAGCAGAAAGGCTAATCATCTTGATCATGAAAGGGCACAGAAAATGAGATGACTCTTCTCCCCATCACCAAAAGGGAAGGAAAAGAATTCCACACATTTTAAAGATCATGGAATGAGGTTTTGAAAGAAAAGGTGACTGACTCTAGCATGTCAGGGACACTTGGGCTTTTAGTCAATTACTTGAGGGAGGGTGGGAGACCCCAAAATCTGGAAGACAAACATCAGCTATACCCCAAAAGGTCATATGGAGATCTACTGTCTAATATAACTAACTTCATTAGGTTCTTAAAATAATAGATGATAGGAAGGTGAAGGAAAAATTCAGTCCCCATCTCAAGGACAGTGGGATCACAGCTAATAAGCTTCACGCTTTGGGGGAGGGGGAGAATCACATTAAAGCAACCTGAGAGTTTCTTTGTAAGTGTGCCAAAATTCACAAATGGAGCACAGTAGGTGTTGATGTAATGCCATTTTAAGTTAAGCCTTTTGTTTGCAGGCAGGGAATGAAAACTAAATATCAACCCTGCCTGACCCTATCCTCTGATTTAATAGTTGAATTTTGTGAAAATGCCAGGGGAGAAAAACCTGCACAAATGTTTGGCCAGGTCCATTTCTCTGTGTTAAAATTCACCCTTTTCCCCCTTTCTCATCACAAGAAAAACAGCACCTAATGGGGCTTCATTAAGTTTATATTTGAGAGTGGGACCACGTTTGTTACCTTAGCTGAGAAATCTTTTTGCCAAGAAAGAGCATAAGAGGAAGGTGGACAAGATGCACATTGAAGTTTTTTTGCTCACATCTCAAGGTATCTGAGTAGCCAGTGTACAGCTGTATAGAACCAGGATGGTAAACAGCTTTCAGAAATGTCACTTGAGGATTGATTGGCAAAACCAATGAGGAACCATTTTGGGGGAACACTGGAGTTCTGGGAAGGATTTTGCTGGAACAAGTAAGAAAATCCATCCCACTTCTCTGGAGAGGTCAGGAGATACTTTTTCTGGTCCCATAAAAAGCTTCCTCCTGAGAAATCTTTGGAAAGTCATAATTTTGAGAACTATTCCATTGGAGCTTCCCCCTTATTAGAGTCTGACTTGCATTTTTTTCTCCATTCCCGTCTCTTCTGTCCAAGATGGCCATCACCTCCGTTTCCTCTTCTATAATATGAAGGTGGTTGTATTAGAAGTTCCTTCCAGATCTGACTCAATGATCTTGTGACTCAACATTTATCCTGCAGAAGAGTCCAGGAGCACATGAGAGCTATCTTTAGGCACTTGAAAGGTGAGACTTATCATGGCATTTTAGACCCAATGGTGGAAGGGAACTTAAAGGCCACCAAGTCCAACACCCCTGCATTTAACAGATGAAGAAATTGAGACACAGGGAGGTTTGTGTGACTTGTTTAGGGTCATACAGCTGCTAAGTATCTGAGAACACCTGAACCCAATTTTCTGAGTGTCCTATTCATTATACCATCTTGCCTCACCTCTTCAGAAAGAGAAAGAGAAGAGACAGAGAGAGACAGAGAAGTACTCGGGAAGAGAGGTGCACTTGGGTCCCAGGCAGGGACATTCCGTTGGATTTCATTTCCAGTGTCGTAAATATTCAACCATCACTACTACTATCCCACAGAGGGCAGCATGAGGAACACGGGATAGAAGTTTCAGAGTGGCAGGTTTAGGTTTGAAATTTGGAAAAACTGTTGATCTATTGTTATTTAGTCGTTTTCCATCCTGTCTGGCTCTTTGTGATCCCTTTGGGAGATTTCTGGATAAAGGTACTGGAGGGTTTGGCATTTCCTTTTCCAGCTCATTTTACAGAGGAGTAAATTGAGGTAAACAGGATTAAGTGACTTACTCAATGTCACACAGCTAGTGTATGATATTAGACTTGAATTCAGGTCCTCCTGACTCCAAGCCCAGCAATCTATCCACTGTGCCACCTAGCTGCTCTCACTGAGCAATCAGGGCTGTCCGAAGGTGAAACAACCTTCCTAAAGCAACTGTAGATTCCCACTCATGAGAGGTCTTCAAATAAAAGCTAGATGACCTCTTTTCAAGTATATTATAGAGGGGATTTTTTTCAGGTATGAGTTTAATTACATAAAATCTGAGCTTGTTTCCAACACTAAGATTCCATAATGAAAAATTTCTTTAATATCTATTTCTAATGCATTTCTGAATTTGCATGGGAACTCCAAGTCATTTTATGGCTGATGGATAAATGCATCAAAAGGAGTTTTAGTTTCCTTCATATGTATAATCAATCTATGAGTTGAAACTGAGTTAAATTTGAACTGGAGATACATTGTCCATGTGCTCAAGTCTTTCAATTAGAATTACCAGTGGTTCTATAAGAGAGTAGGCTCTTAAATGCAGAGCTGGAAAGAACCTCAGAGACTATCTGGCTCAACTCATTCATTAAATATGAGGAAAATTGAGCCTAGGGAGGTTATATGATTTGCCTAAGGTCATACAGGTAGTATCAAAGATGAATTCATCTATAGCTATGATGCCAATTTCCTACTAGCATATGTATTCAATATATATATATATGTGTGTGTGTGTGTACATATATACATTTATACATACAGACTTACATGTGTGTATACACACACAGATATATATATATATATATATATATATATATATATATAAGTTGTCTCCACCCCAAAAGGAGTAGTGGGGTATATCTCCTCTTTTTAACACTGCTGAAAGCAGCATGTGTCAGGGAACTCCTTCAAAGCAAGAAATGCAGAAAATGACATTTTATTTCATCAGAGGAAGTGGTTCAAGGCATCAGCAATCATGGTATCAAAGGTACACATTTGCTAATATTTTCCAATGTATTGCCCCAACCCCAGTAAAGTGATCATAGCCCTGTCTAAGCAACATGTAATACCCTTGTTCAAGGGCAGATTCACATCAGGTGCTTAATTAAATTGGGAATAAGAGCAGGAAACATTATTTGATTGATAGGAAGGGAGGGACAAGGGCACAGGATTCCTTTTTGTTTCCCTTCACTTTTTGTGTAGCCTAACAATAACACCAAGAAAATGTACCTGGGTTCTCCACAGTCTTAAGCATATGTTAAAAGAATAGCTATTGCTTATGAGTTAAAGCATCACCTTTCACAACAGCATTCAGGGCTCTTGACAACAACACATGAGAGTTAAGGGAGATCTAGAGAACACTATTAACCTTCTTGACTTTCTAGGAACAGATCATTGGGTGACACCGAGAAACTACCTTCCCTTCAACAAAAAAAAATGGATCAAGCTAAATATATGATATAACCTCAATGGAAACCTCAATTCCACTCAATTTATCAATTTAATAGATGATTAATTCATCTATTATGTCCTCAAAAAGATTACATTTTACTGGGGAGAAACAACATGTGGATAGAAAAATAAAGATACAATATATGCAAATAATTTGGAGAAAACTAAAAATTCTGAGGGAATTAAGGATGATTTCATCCAGAAGATGGCTCTTGAGGTGAGCTTTGCTGAGCTGGGGGTTCTAAGGGAAGGGGGTGCCTTTCAAGCATGTGAGACTGGCTGTGCAAAGGTATAGAAACTGGATACAGAATGTCAGGTGCAGCAAATAGGTAGCTTCTTCACCAAGGGTTCTGCCCAACTTCCTGGATTCTTCTCTTACACTAAGGAAAGTGTGTTGGGAGATTTGAAGTCATTTTTTCCAGGAACATATAGAGAATCAGGAGTAAAGTAAGAAAAATTCCCAACATCCTAGGTCCTCCCCCTTGTGATTTCCCCATAGACCCTTAGCTTCACCTAATCCTTCTAATGTCCGTTATGATGAAAAGTCATTTAGAGAACTGTTGGACAGTCAGTGTGGCCGCTCAGTGATTTGTCATTTATATCTCCCATCTTTCTAATAGAGGCAAACCCTAACCTAGCTGGCTAGTTTCAAGAACAAGTTCCTGGTTCTTTGGTTTCTTCATCTATAAAAGAAATATATTAACATCATTCCTCCCTATAATGATAATAGCCTTTTATATAGCAATTCATGTTTACAACAAAGCACTTTAAAAATATATCCTGTTGGATCTTCACAATAATTCTGTGAGGTAGGTGCTATTTTTATGCCCACTTTTACAGATGAGTTAATTGAGGCAATACAAATTTATTAGTAGTTGTATTAATAGCTAGCATTCATATAGCACTTGGAGGTTTACAAGGACTTTACAAATATGATTTCATATGATCCTCACAACAATTGTGGTTGGTGGGTGCTAATATTAACTTCATTTTAATGAGGAAATTGAGGCAGACAGTGTTTAAGTAACCCTTGCCTTGGGTCATATCACTAGCAAATTTCTAAGACTGAAATTAAACTTGGATCTTCCAGGTCTAGAACATTATCCACTAGAATACCTAGCTTCCTCATCTGTTTACATGTTTTAACCCCCTCACCCAGATAAGAAGTAAGTTCCTTGAGAGGAGGACATAGTTTTCATTTTATTTGCATCTCTTTAAATAATAATAATATTAAGCTAAATAATAAACCTTTAATAAAAGCTGGTTGGATTGAATGAAAAGGCCCCTCTCTTAGGTCCTTCCCTGTTCAATGTTTTTCATCAATGTCTTCAATGAAGGCACAAATGGCATGTTCACCCTTTTTTGTGACGGCACTAATTGGGAGGGAAAACAAATGTGGAGAGGAGAAAAACTGAGACACAAAAGTCTCTAGATAGACTAAAAATAAATGGCCAAATTCAGTCTTAATTTTATTAATATATTTTGTTTAAACATAATGTTACAGAGGAAAATATAATGTTATGGGATCACAAGACTGAAATCCAAAATTGAAAGGAACCTTAGCAGTCAGCAAGCCTAACACTCTTGTTTAGAGATGAGAAAGCTGAGGTTGGAAAAGTTAAGTGATAAGACCAAAGTTAGACAATTAACGTGTGTCTGAAGCAGGATTTGAACCCAGGTCTTCCTGATTCCAAATACAGTACTCTGTCCACTATACCACACTAAGGCTCAGAGACCTTATCTTGAAAATGGGAATGATGATGATGATGATGATGATGACAACGATGGAGGAGTAGGAGGAAAAGGAGGAGGAGAAGGAGAAAAAGAAGGAGGAGGAGAGTATCCACCTCCTATGGAGGTTGTGAGGACCAAATGAAATAATGTATTTGCCAACTTTGCAAACTTTAAAATATTACATAAATGTAAGCTGTTATTATTAATGTGACATCTTTTATGCAACATCTTATGCATAATTCATCAGGACATTGAGAGCCTTCGAAAGAAGCTTCCCAATCACTCAAGAGAGTTTAGCTTAACAATCAAAACCATAACTCATATTTATTGCACTTTAAAGTTTGCAAAAAGGAAAAAAATGGATGGAATGTGCCATTGTCCAAACTGTGCTGTAGAACTAGAGACATAAGTCATTGAACTGCTCCATCTTAGGAGCCTACATTCCAAGTTGGAAGAGTCCTTGAAGGTCAAGTCCAACTGTCTTACTTTACAAATGAGGAAACTATGGTCTAGAGAGCTTAAGTGACTTGCTCAAATTCACATAGGTCATGTCAAAGGTGGGATTTGAATCCAGGTCCTTTGACTCCAAAGCCAGTGTGCTTGCTACTGCCCCCTAAGGTCTCCTCACATATCCTGAGCAGACACAGTAGATTAACAGTGATCCAGGCTTTGAATTAAGTGGAAGACACACATCTTGGAAAGTTCACAACATTGTCAATCAATCAGTTGTTGGGATCTCTGGGTGGGGAGGAGAGATAAATTAACAAATTCTAAGGTTTTTAGATCAGTTATCTGATGCCAGATGAGCTAATGGGACAGAGGTATTCTTAACTTACTTTCATCATAATAGGCATATGAGTTAGGCAGCTACAGCTGGGTTTTGATCTATATCCTTGGAAAGAATGTCCACACTATTGAGTTCCCAGGTACATTGAAGAATTCTCTCGTACTGTTATAACTGGAAGTCATGGAATACCAGTCTCCAAAGGAGCAAAATGTCATGTCATCCATAAAGGAATATGATACATATACAAAATAGTACCAGATAATTATACAAGACAGAAGGAAGCCAAGTATTCTTTGAGTGTGTGGCATGGTAGAAAGTGGGCAGAATTTTACACTAGAAAACCCAAGTTCAAATCCCAGCTCTGCCACTTGCTAGCTGTGTGTAACCTTGGGCAAATCATTTAATGTCTCTCTGGACTTCAGTTTCCTCATCAATAAAATAGAGATTCTGGTACAAGATCCCTTTCAAACTAACAATCTATATACTTTTCTGGCTATATGGGAGCAACGTCATCATTATGGGAGAGGATAAGAATTGGGAAAGGCTTTCTGGATATGGGATGATCCCAGAAAGATAATGCAACAAGACATTGTTACAATGCACTAAGGGGAGAGGGACAGGCTTTGCCTTTCTTTGTATTCCCAGAATTTGGCACATAGTAAGAGCTTAATAACTGGCAGTTGATTGATCAATGGATGGATGGATGACTGGTTGTAAGGTAAGAATTTGGCTTTAAGCCCACAACTCATATTCCATAAGTCTCCGCCTGGAGCTTTCCTGGGGGTCTTTGGAGTCATAACAGAAAGGATCAGCTTGTCTAGCCCTGAGTGACTGACTACCTTAAGGATTTTCTTTGGCTAGTCCGGGCTCCTCCTTCCTTCTGTCCCATCACTGAAAGAGCAACACAGCTTGGAGAGATGACACAGCACTTGTACTTAAAGTAGCCAGGCAAAGGAAATGGCAATTAGTCACAATTGACCAGGAGATTTTGCAGATCTCCAGGTCATTACCAGAGTCAGACACTTCAGCTTGGCAGCCTCCTTATTAAGCAACTTCTCAGCCATTTGGAGCTGCAGGAGAGATACCAAATTACTGGGTGATGTGGCAGGAATTCCTGGCTCTTCTCCTTGTATTGGAATTTAATTTCTCTCTTAAATAAACCTCACTCTCTAAAGGGGTTTGACAGGACCTGGGCCATTAAATGAGGGGAAAAAAACCAGGAAACCTAATTATCAGCTCAAAAGATATGCAGGGACAGCTCTGGCTGGCAAAGAAGGTGTGAGATCTGTCTGGAGGAGATTTCTGTACTCTGTCTGTGTCTGAGGCAGTAACTAATGCAATTATTTTCCTCCAAGCATCATGTCTTCAAAGAGTGGCATTTAAAGTGGCCAGGGAGTGAATTAGAGAAAGGAAGTTGCAAGTTTTATACAGACATCATCAAAAAGAGATCAGGGTGTGCTTACAAAGAGGTCAGTCCTTAGAACCCAGTTGTTGGTCACTCAGAGACATGTGACCTTTGTGGAGAGGGACACAGGTAGCCCTTCCACTGGAGGGGCAGGGGAGGAGAATGCTGGCAGTAATAGTGTTCTCCAACTCAATTACATTGGCTCTTCTGCTGAAATAAAGGTTTCCACTGACATGAAGCAGCTTTCTGAAAGAGGAAGCTCACTAGCCCTTTTTTCTGCAGGTTCTTGTCTAAACGAGCCATTTCGTTCTCCATTGCAGCAGTAACCAGGGTGGGGAGATCTGATCTTTGCCCCAGTGTGTGGATATGGAGAGGGTAATGACAGCTCTTGGATTCCTTCAGCAGCTAGAAAACAATGAGCTTAGCTCAGTTAGCAAGCTGGAGCTCCTGCATGCTGGCTTCCTCTCCCCCTCAGCGTAGGGGCGTGCCTCTCTGTCCTTGCTCCATGCTGGTCCCTCTCTTCCTGTCCGAACCTCATTCATTCTTTCTTCTCTCTTCCTCTCTTCTTCCTTCCTTTCCTCTTCCTTCCTTATTTTCTTTTCCTTCTTTTCTCTCCTTCCCATCCTTCCTTTCTCCCTTCCTGCCTTCTTTGCTTCCTTCCTTCCATCTTTCCTTCCATTCTTCTCTTTCTTCCTTCCTTATTAAGTACTGGTACAAGAAGCTGTTATAATGCTAAGTCCTGGAGATAGATAGATAAAATCCAAATAACTTTTGCCCTGGAGGAGCTTATATTCTTTTCAACAGAAGCAACGCTCTCTTGTCCCAAGGTCTCCATTTACAGAGACCAATGTCTCAAGATCTCTGTCTTTCTTCCAAGAAATCTTGGGATGTGTCCTGGGGTCTTTCCCCTGCATATGGAACTTTATGGAGTCCTGAGCATGTCCCACCCTGGTCTGACAGAATTTGTCTTCAAAAACTGCTTTACAGGGCTGTTTTGTCTCAAAATCACTAGTTAAACTGTTTCCTACTGTGGTGAAGAAGGAGCTCAGGTTTAAACATCAAGATCTGGGTTCAAGTCCAACCTATTAGCTGACATTGGACAAGTCATTTCACTTCCCTGGGGCTCAGCGTCCTCAACTATAAAACAAGGTCATTAGACTCTATACGACTTCTAAGATCTCTTACATTCCTGAAGGCCTATAAAACTAGACCTCTGACTCTGGCTTCATCCCCTTACAGCTCATCATCTTCATCAGGGAACATAGTTGTCTGAGCAACCTCTAATTCCTGTTTATATTGTACTGCCAGTGCTGGGTGCACGACAGCCTCTGGAGGTACAAAAGCAGACAAATTCTACATTACTACTAACTCCAAATAAAGGTCTCCAATAAATTTTCTAGCAAGCTAAAGGAAAAGCTTCTCAAAATTGTAGTTATTTTTGGCTGAGATATCATAGTACTGGAGATTCTTCTTCCTATGGAAGACAATTGATTTTGCCTTGACTTTTCTGTCCTTAATTATCAGCTTGTAGCCACACAACACTATAGGGATATTTTCATATACTCGTACCAGATCTCTATGCCAGTTAGGTACATTCTTGTAACTCTTGATGTCACATCAAACATTATAAAGGTACACTGAGCTTGGATGTAATAACCCTCTCTCAGACCACCAAATTTCTCTTGGCCAGCTGCATCCCATACATTGAATTCAATGGGACCTCTGTTAGAACACAAGAGGGTGGCCCTCAACACCCAGGATGGCTACATCTCAAATTCACCAGTCAAATGAAGTTTTTCAAATGTGGTTTTCCCAGTGCTTCCACCTCCAACTAGTAGAAGTTTGAACTGCACTTAGGGTTTTCCTTGGGCAACCTTCATGATGGTTCTCTACCACACTGTGGTGCTTGGCCTTGGTCCCACGTCAGGTCCTGGCTGGTGTGTCTACCCTGGCTTCTTTTTTTTCTAGTAAGCAGCACAGAAAATCATGGGCTTCCATTGTCCTATAGAACATTCTGTACAAATTGTCAGATGCATACCTAGCATTTGGGTGCAGAACCCAAGTGATATTCTAGTATTTATACTAGAAGGTCTACTTTTCCAGGGGGCTCCACTCAAGCAATGTGAAGGAGCCATAGTTGAAGTCATCTTCTTCTACAGGAGAGGAACCAGTCATTCAGTCCTCCGTTGAGTGAATGTTTTCTGAGGGCTCCATGAACTGACTTCCAGACACAGGGGAGGTGAAGAAGAACTTTACAAAGATGAAGAAAATTCAATCCCTTCCTAAAAAGTGCATAACATTTAAAATAGTAGCCACTGAAACACAGCTAAAATGAGACTGATAAGAAAAGTGAGTGGATCATAGGACCTGGGAATTCACAGTGGAAGGGTCCCCAGAGGTACTCTGGTCCAGCCTCCTCAATTCGCAGAAGGGCGCAAAACCACAAACTAAATGGCAGAGCTGATTTGAATCCAGGTCTTCCGACTTCAAATCTAGTCTTCTTTTCCACTGGGTCGCTGAAAAATTGACAATTATCTAGCACACTAAGGTCATAAATGATGACAAAATTAGAGTTGGAAAGAATTGTAGAAGTCATCTAGGCCACAGGCATGAGGACTCCCTCAAAGTCATCCATGTAGTCAAGGAAAGAGCAAGGTTCTGAAACCAGGTGGTCTGAATACAAACCCAGCTTTCTTTCCTCTATTTACTTGCAAGTACCTTATTTCATTCAGTCCTTACCCGAACCCTGAGGGGGAATTATTCCCCTCCTTTTACATATGAGGAAACTGAAGCTGAGAGAGATGGAACTCCAAACCCAACATTGTTTCCACATTTACATACATTCAGTTCTCACTACAATCCTGGGAGATGAGTATTATTTTACAGATAAGAAAACTGAGACCCAGAGAGAAATGACTTGAAAATAGTAAATATCAAAGGCAAAATTCAATCCTAGTTCCCTGAACTTGTCCAAGATGTCACATCTACCAATAAGGGGAAAAACTCAGAAGTCCTAACAGCTTGTGCTCTTGGTACAGTGGTGTAGGGGCTTACAGATACCACTGGGGCACCATGAAAGGGAGTTGTACACAAAAGGCAGGTGGATGATAGGGCAATAATGTTCCCACTCTGCTCTCAGCAGAAATATTTATCTTTTATGATCTTAAACCTGCCAATCTACTACACTTCAAACTGGTGCCTCCCTGGTGGTTCTACAAAGCTGTCTACATTTCCCCCCACTCCCGCCCCCAAGATATGCCACCATGTCCTTCTTCAGTCAGAAACAAAGGACAAGGGAGCTATCTTTTCATAGAACATCTAAAGTTCCAGCTTGCTTCTCCTCTTTTCTTCTCCTTCCAACATGCCCAACCCTTGTATATTTCCCAATCCTCAGCAGAAAACTTCAAGTCAAAGCCGCACTTCAGTACGTTCTGTTCAAGGCGTGTGTGGGTGGGGAAGGAACATTTCTTGTAAAGAAAGCTCTCCCCTGTCAGTAAATGGATGCTAATGGTACCTCCCTATTCAACTATCCTCCCTTTAAAAAACTTTCATCCCTCTCATAGATAATTTTTTGATGAAAGTTTTGCTTTTTAAGTGACTGCCAGCAGGTTACATGCTGGTATGATTGCAATTTACAGGATTATATAAATCACTCAAAGATTGAAAAGCTTTGTAATGGAAAAGGCTTTAAATTGACATCCTGTCTTTTGATGGGGAGTGGAAAACTTGATCTCATGACATATTCCCCAATTATATCACAGGACTTTGGGCAAACATCTTTGTTTTATAGGACAACAGAGGGGCAGTCACCTTAAAGGATGACCATCAGCCAATATTAATGGCATGGAAGGGGTGAAAGGGAGACAAAGTACTATCAATTAGTGTAAAGGTTCATTCATAAATACCAGCAGAGAAGGTTTCTATTTCTCCTCTAATGTGAACTTGAGGACCATGGGTACTCGATGAAGCCTTAGAAAGTCCAGATCTGCCCATGACTTTGAAGGAGAATCCTAGCCAGAAGATTCAGTGCTGCAATACCAAGCAGGGGTCTAACAATGGTTCTAATAATCAAAATCTTAATGGACTGGCTGCAGTCCATATGTTAATAGCTCTAATCTAATCTTAACCTAGGGTCTGCAGACCCTAAAGAAATCTATAAATAGAGCAGACTGTTCATGAATTTGAAAAGGAAAAAAAATTACATCTTTATTCCAGTGTAATTGGCTTCCTTTGCAATCCTGTGTATTTTCCTTTTATGAAATATTTAAGTGCTTTAAAATACATTCTTATATGTTATTCAGAGAAAAGGTCTATAGGCTTCATCTGCCAAAAAGGTCCAAAAAGGGTTAAGATGCCCTGACATACTGAGGGCTGTGTTTCAAGATAACTTTTTGAGTTTGTTCCAATCATGGAATGTTTTTTGAGCTAGAAGAGGCCTTAGTGATCACAAAATCAACAAAAATGTGAGAGTGCAAAGGGAGCTCATTGGTCATCCAGTCAATTTATACACCAAAAAATCCCCACGATAACATATCACTCTGCCTAAAGAAGTCCAATTGAGGGGAACCCACTACTTTTCATGCACATTCCAATTATGGAAAAAGGCCACCCAATTCAACTCTTTTGTTTTGTTTGTTTTTTTTATCAATGAGGAAAGGCGAGTTCAGAGAAGTAAATTCACTTGCCCAAGATGACTCAGTTTCCATTAAAGCTAGAACTTGAATTTATCTCTCCCTGGCTCCCAAACCAAGTCCCCTTCCAATGAATATATGTAATAATATTCCATTTGTTCTGTGTTTATTTTTGTAAAATCTTAGCGTTGGAAGGTCCCTCAAATGTCATATAATCCAACCTATAGCAGGACAAAAATTGCCTGTATAACATTACTGGAAAGCTTCCATTCAGCCTTTGCTGGAAGACCTCTGGTGGGGTTTTATATGAGATTCATCTCCTTCAGGCCACTGAGTCCATGGAGAGCTGTTGTAGGCTTGTAATCTCTAGAAAGACTAGAGAAAGTCACACTTTTTGAAAAAGGGTCCCATTCATCCCTGTGAGAGAGGGTTGGGGTCTTATCTTTGAGGAAAAAAGAGGAGAAAAGAAAGAGTACAGCTGGAAAAAGCCCTGCATTTGAAGACAGAGACCCAACTTCATAACCCCTGTCACTTGTGTGGTCTGTGGGACCTTGAGTAAGTCACTTAATTACTCTATAACTTAGTTTCCTCATCTGTTAAATGAGTGGTTCTGACCAGCAGTTCTTAAACTCTTTGGTTTGAGGATCTACTTAATTAAACCATTAAAAATTATTGAAGACCTTGCAAAAAATCTTCTGTGTATGTAGACTATAGCTATAAATAGTTTCCACATTAGCAATTAAAATATCTTAGTATTACTATAAAACTAGCTTTGACCTCACAACCCCCTTTCCCCAAACCATATGTTGCGAACCACTGGATTAGCCTCTGAGGTCTTTTCCAGTTCTAAACCTTGCTCTATGGGGTAGTCAACAAGCAAGCTGAGAATGGGGTAATGAGAAATATGAAGTTATTGTCTTAAAATATACAGTAAATAATATCTTAAGATACATGAAAAGTTCAACTCAACTTATTACTCACTGGCTACATTCCAGGCACTCTGCTAGGTCCTAGATATGCCACATAAAATCATATAGGATCATAGACCTGAAGCCAGGACCTCAAGGGTCACTGAGTCCAACACCTCCTTATTACAGATGATGAAACTGATACAGGGACGTGCTAGTAAATGTTTGGTTATTTGCTCTCTTTTTTTAAAAAACAATGTACGTGACCCTTTTAAATTTAACAACAATGAACATTTTCTACAATACTCTCTTATGGCAAAATAAAACAATAAATCTCATTGATAAGGTTTGCTGATTTCTAAGACATATATGCTAACATTGAAAATTTAACAATCGGCTCTAGAAAGCTGGTTACAGGTCGCTCCAGCACACCTTTGAAACTAAGAAGCAAGAAGGTTATGATTGGTCATATTCCAAAAATAAAAACTACTGGTATCCAAAGAGCTAGCATTCTGCAACCAGTAACTCAGAATTCAAGTTGTCAAGACCAGACGATTGATCTTGTCCTCTTGCTACATGCTTGCTGTGAAACAGGGACAACTAAACTAACTTGGGTCTGCCCTACAAACAACCTAACAAGAACTCCAGTAGGTATCAACTCTACCTGTTTTGGGGGCTCAGGATATTCAAGGGTATAATCTTATTTGAATGGTAGAAGAGAGAGTAATGGATTACAGGCTCAAAAATTTATCACTGGAATATATCTTAGACACCATTTAGTTCTTGCCCAAGCTCACATAGATAGTAAGAGTCCCGGGCAGGATATGAATCTAGGTTTTCCTGACTCCAAGTACAGTAGTACCCTATCATTTAAGCCATACTTCCTGCTTTTCAAAACATGGAGCATTGGGACAGAGCAAATTATACAACCAAGAAAGAGAAAAGAGAAATATTCTCACTCCATCTCAGTCTGTGACAGGAGGGTATACCAGGGGAAGCAGTTGGTTCAAAGAGAAGAAGCCTAGATTTCATGCCTGTCATAAACAGGCATAAAAAGCTCAGAAAGTATCACCCTTTCCTCCACTTCTTGTATCACAGCTTGTTAGGGAGGAAGAAAGGGGGAGAAAGCATAACCTGACATGTTCAACTTATGGTGGTCCCTATTATGTCATCATACATCTCAGGTCCACTCACTAATATCTAAGCTCTTTGGATTCCAAGTATCATAGACTTAGAACTGGAAAGAACCTTTGAAGACATCTAATACTCATTTTACAAATGAGGAAAGAGGCCCCAAGCAATCAAAAAAACATTTATTCTGTTCCTACTGTGTGCCATGTACCAGGAGCAGTTAAGTGCCTTGCTTGTAGCAAGTAGAAGAGCTGGGGTTTGACCCTCAATCTTCTGACTCCAAGTCTACCAGATTAATGAAAAAGTATAACCATGGCATCCACAAATAGTATCTTCTTGTTTAAGAAATGTTAGTTCAAGTACCTGACAAGTTACCCAATACCTCTGCTGCCCAGTCCCCTTTTTTATATGCTGAGTTGAGTTTTCTCAGACACCATGGGACTAGTGAAGTGGCATCCCTCCAGGTGAATGACCAGTTTCAAACATATGGCTCACTATTGATTCTTCCAGCATTAATATATGACTGTACCTTGGGCATCATTTACTCCAAGCCTTCACTTGACTTTGGTGTCACAGAATGGGGCATTCTGGTTCAACTTTTTCTGACCATTGACAGTGATAATTGACCCAAGAAAGAAATGACAGGAAGGAGAGAAGTGTCCTCTGTCCCTTAATCTGCTAATAAAGCTGTCACCAATACTAATTACCACGCCCAGATGAGGGTATGTGAAGATCTATTTTCTCCAAGTGACCTACTTTTCTATACACTTATTATTTCTGCTGCTAGTTTATCCATTCTGAGGTAGTTTTGCTTTGTGGGAAATGGGCAAACAATGGAATGAAACTTCTCTCACTGGAACCTCCAAACACATCACAGAATTTAAATTTGTTTTGCTTGTCTAAACAGTCAAGACAGAAATATGTTTTAATGCTATACAAATTGCGCTAATCAGATAGAAGTAATTTCATTGGGATTAACATGGAAGAAAATCTATAGATTTTATAATTCAGATGGAACATGATGGAAACCATTACCAGTTTGTTAAATCTATTTGGCTGTAATGTACAACTCAGAAGATAAAGTTATTACATGGAAGGAGGAAGGGATAGTATTAACCTTAGAATGTTAAGTACCTTTTCTCTCTATGCCCTGGTCCCATTCTTTGTAATTTGCATTATATAATTTACTTTCATTATACCCTCATATTATTATTTTTTCACATGAATGCCATAAGATTTTATTTCATGAAATTTGAATGCATTTTTAATAAAAATCTAATTAAAATCAAAACCATTCAATTCATGGATATAATTTATTTTATATGAATCCATGAATGTGTTTTCAAGAACATTTTAAAGTAATTTTACCAAAGTAACCATACCACACTTTTTCAGAACACACTCCCAAAAAATAATAACCAATATTCATGCCATGATTTAAGACTTCCAAAGCAGTTTGGAGATGCTGTCTCCTTTGAGCATCCCAACCATCTCATGAGGGTACATGCTATAGGGAGCATCGATCTCATGTCTATGTGAAGTGTCCTGCAAATTTCAAAGTGTTCTATAAATATTATCTAATATATTTTTAATATGCTGCATGGTGTCAAACTCAAATATAAAGAGACCCCCAAACCCTGCACAATGATCTCTGTGGACCTCAAATTGACTTAGAAAATCACACATTAACATTATCTATGTTTCATTGTATATTTATTTGTTAAAGCTTTCCCAGTTAAATTTTCATTTGGTTCCTGACATCCTCCAGAGTGTTGTGTGTTTGACACCTCTGATACACTATAATCTAATTATACTTACTGTAGCTATCCTTTGATCCTCCCCACCAAATGAAAATGAACAACAAATAAAGTATTGCAACTCCAGAGCACGAGTACTGGAAGGGACCTTTGAAGACATTTAATAAAACTCCTCTCATTTTGCGGATGAGGATACTGAGTGCCTGAGCAATCAAAAAACATTCATTATGCTCTTTCTGTATGTCATGTACTAAGAGTAGTTAAGTGCCTTGCTTATAACATGTAGAAGAGTTTGATCCCTGATCTTTTGACTCCAAGTCCACCAGATTAATGTAAAAGTATAATCATGGCACCCATGAATAGTATCTTCTTTTTTTGCTTAAGAAGCATTAGCTCAAGCATCTGAGGAGTCACCCAATACCTCTGCTGCCTGGGCCAGAGAAACAGAGCCTAAGAGAGGTAAGTTATTTGCCAAAGAATGCACAATTAATAATTGCCAAGGGAGGGATATGAACCCATAGCTTCTTGACTATGAGACCAATGCTCTATCTGCTTTGCCACATTGTCTCTGTGTGATCTAGAGAGAATAGGGTCTATTTATGTGGTTACTGTAAAGTCTAAAGTCTTCACCATCCAACCAGGAATACAAATGAGATATTTCCATTGAAGCACAAAATTTTTCATTGAAAAAATATTTGAATCTGTATATTAACTAGTAATATTTCTATCATCATTTAATCAACAAGCATTTCACCAGTAACACTCTGGGTGCAGAGCACTGTTCTAGGCATTAGGGATACAAAGTTTTAACAAGTCATGGTATCTGCTATCATGGGACTTATATTTTATAAGAGAATATGACCAAACAGAGGCAACTCTAACACATCATCTTGCATAATATGTACATCAGAGTAGTGCAAAGAAAAAGAGTTTGTACAATCCAAAGAACTAGAGAGAGGACTTTTACCAATAAATGGAATCAAAGAAGGCTCCTTCGAAGCACTGGCATTCTAGCTAGGCTACGAAGGAGGACTTAGAGTACAATACCCAAGGAAGGACAGAAATGGCATTTCAAGCACAAACCACAGAATGAATAAAAAGCACAGAAAGCAGAGGGCACAAAGCATGTTGGGAGAACCAAGACTGTAGTTCCAGTTTGACTGGAGCATATAGTATTCAGTGGAGAGTAATATAAAAGAAAACTGGAAAAAAGCAAGATGCTATAAGTTTGGGGAAAGCTTTGAATGCCTAGAAAAGGAGGTAAATTGTCTGTTTATTCTTATCAGGTTTCCCAGAGGGGCCGAGGGATGGATGTAATTACGATGAATAAGACCTGAGGATGGAGAGAACAAAATGGCACTTGTAACGAAAGGACAATACCGTCACTTGCACCCATTTCCCTTACCCCAAAGTTTTAGTCATGCATCATAGCTTCAGAAAATGGCATATGTGGGTGAACAGTGGCATTATGATGGGACTCGTCCTATATCCATCAATATATAAGTACCCATTCTTCTCCAATCAAATATTAATTATGTACCAGGTACAGTCTATGACATGTCAATACTTTCCAAATTGGTCCTGCTCTATTAAAGGACTCACACCCCAGAGCTCTTTCATCTCTCCCCCATCACATCTGAACCGTTAAAGGGGAAAGTGCAATAAGGTCAAGAAATATTGAGGCCCCAGATCCAAAGGAATGGATAGATCAAATCTGGAGAACTTCAGGAAAATCTGAAAGTTTCTGAAGAATATAATTATTCCATCACCCATTCCTGCTTCCTATATCCTCTTTCTCATCCTCTTCTCCATTCACTACTAGGCATTTAAAGTCGCCAAAACCCTCACACACTGTTGTTATTTGGAAACGATGGAACCTGCATGGAAATAGCTTTACTTTGACTGACCTGGAAGGTAATACATGTAAGGTGGAACCATATAACTCATAATCAGCTTCAAACACTTGTATGCAAAGTACATTATTAAGAGTATTTCTGACAAATATTTGCTTCATTACTGCCCAAATAAGGATGCTGCTGGATTGTTTGTGGTTTCTCATGAATGGTATCTATTTGTCCTCTTAACATACATCTGCTATACGTAAGGCACAATCTGAGTACTGGAGATATGGAGATGAAAATAACAGTCTATGCCGTCAAGAAGCTTACATTTCAAAGGGAAAGGGAAAAAGTGACATGTGTACAGCTAAGTATAATTCAAGGTAGGGCTAGCTTGAGATAAAGTTGAAAACCAGAGTATTCTGGGAAATTTTAAGAGAAAAGAAAGAATGCTTTCAGCTAGAGATAGGAATGGGGAGTATAGACTATGGAAGGCTAAAGGGAAGAGAATGATGCTCACATAATGCTGTCATAAAGTCAACTCTATGCTGCATAAAACTCTCCTAACTCCACTCTACATGAAGCAAATTTCCCAAATCAGAATCTACTAAGTGACCCCATCAATGGCTCTTTAGTCTCATCTATGTGCACGTTCTCTCCAGTTGTGCTGAATGCAGCCCATCCACACTCTCTCATGCTGCACAGTTCTTGTTCATGTTCTCAAATAAATGCCCCAACAAGGACTTCTTTAGGTCATTTACCATCCCATGGGCACTAGTGTCATATTCCAGATGTCTGTGTGAGTCATTGCTCTTGTAGGGCAGGTCCACCTCTTTTGTCAATAACGTATTTCTTGATTTCTTTTAAATCACTCCTTATACGCAACAGAGAAGCAGAACCTCATCATGGTTGATCAAAGAAATCACAATAAAGGCTAACGTTTTTATAGCATTTTAAGGTCTATGAAGCATTTTACATATGTTATCTCAATTGATACTTTTATTGCCTCCATTTTATAGGAGAAGAAATTGAGACTATATTGGTTAATTGACTTGCCCAGAGCCATGCAGCTACTATCTGAGGTGGGATTCAAACATCTCTCTTTCTGACTCCAGTTCTGGGGTTCTATCTACTATGCCACCTAACTACTTCAGCAGACTTCAAGTCCTGAAGGTTTGGGTTCAGATCCGGCTTTAAGAATACCCTAACCCTAAACTTGCTATGTGACCCTTGTTAAGTCGATAAACATCTCTGAACCCTAGTATGAACATCTGTAAAATGGAGATAATACCTCAGGTATCTGTTTCTCAGGATCATTGTGATGTTCAAATAAGTGTGTAAGTAAAGTCCTTGACAAACTTTAAGGTTCTAGATAGATATCAGTTGTTATGTATTATATTTCAGGACAATACCTGGCATATAATAGGTGTTTAATAAATGTAGTTGATTGATTGATTGGATGAGATTGCTGCAGCATAAGTACACCCATCATACATCTCTCCACTGTTTTTATATCACCCAAAAAATCAAAATGAACACAAGAGGCTATGACAACTCCACTGAACTGAAGTGGTAAGATAGCAAGGACCACAGCATGCACAGGAGGGCCTGCTGTACAGGTTCTTAGATCTGCTTTTCTAAAAGGAAAGCAACTTTTGGGGAGTCAACAATCTCTTTAATCAAGTACATATAGCATTCATTTAGTTCAGGGTTAAAAATCAGCACCCTGAACTTTAGAGGAAACACAAATGATTACTAATCAACAGACAGGGCTTTCAACTGTCTGACCATAAGTAATACATACATTACATATCAACAGAGCCAACTGTCTGACCATATACATGTAATTAACAAAGAGAGAAGCACCAACACCTGAGTTTTCAAAGCCTGAGATTTCCTTAGCAGCTGCCCAGAGTCTCATATGGACAAACAAACACTTCCAATGGGCGAGCCCGAAAGTAAAACAACTTTTCAGAGCCAGAGAACATCACAACCCTTGATAACCAGTGCATTAGAAATTAATAAAAGGTGTGTGCCTCCCCTAATCAAGCTTCCCTTAATCGGCAGGTCCATTAATGGATGGGGAAAATCTTTAACTCTCATTAGTATGACAAATGGAGGCTCATTAATCTAGAGAAAATGCTACCAGTCTTTTTCAGAGTATGAAAAACATGGATACTCAAAGCAGTTTCTGCAAATTTTCTCAACACTTGTACAAAGTCATACTTACTGCTCACCATGATATAGAGTGACCTTGAATTTTTTCAATGCCAAGTCACTGGACATGTGGTGGAAATTATATCTTAACCTTCTCTGCATCCTCATGCAATTTATTCTACTTTTTCCTTATAAGATATTGAAACCATCTTTGAGATTTAATTGGCTTGGGGAAACAAAGACAAGGGCTGTTGGCACTACTTCCTGGTCCCTGGAGGATCTCCAGGCACTCTCTGATCCTGGGCTGGAAGCCCACCATGGCCATTTCAGGAAGGAGAGCTTAAGTCAGCTGAATTACCTCATAGTACACATAGTACCTGTATGTAATTCTTGTTGAATATTCTTCCCCAGTTATGAATAAGCAATCTTTTGGCAACAGCTGAATGACCTACAAGTGTCTCACTTCCTTCCAGTATTGCCTTTAAACTCCAAGGGGACAGACCTGAGTAGAGCCCCACCCAGAATACAAACTAAGGCAGATTTTACCATGCCAGAAAGGTTTTGAGTATTGTCCCAGCTACAGTCTCTTTTCTGAAGATCAGTCTGGTTAAGTACAGAGACTCACTTGTCTATAGAAAATGCTACAGATTATGTTCAGAGTTTGAATTGACCCACTTGCCCAAATCAGTTTCTGTAAAGGGGTCTCCACACAGTTTTGTTGGTGGTGGGGTTTTTTAAAGTCTAAATATCAAGGTTAAAATAAAAATGGGTGGAACCGTTCTTCATGGTAAAGCACTGCTGCCCTCAACTGGTTTATTCCTTCTTTCTGTTATGCAAACCCCAATTTCCCCAGTGAGGATTCCTTAGTTGTTGTTTTTTTCCTTTTAAAGCGAAAACATTTCTCCTTTTTGCCAACTTAGCTCAAGACAATGTGAAAATCAGTTTGAGTCAAGTGAGCACTTGTTTCCAGTTTGCAATACTTCAGATGCTATAATCAACACTAATTGCTCCTAAAGAAAAGTGCATCATAATGGACCAGAATCCATGTGGTTTATAAAGCTTGGGATGGACACTATTCCCTCCTCTCCCCACCCTTCCAGGAAATGACAAATCAACTAGGTAGATGAAATGGACTGATACACAGATGAGGTCATAATTATGTGTTTAAATGTTTCCTACTGAGTTTCATTTGCCCTTCTCATTTAGACAATGATCAAAATACTATGATAGGGAGCAAAAGATGATATTTATATATCTACAGTTAAAGCATATACTCATGAAGACAAAAAATATCCTTGGTCCACATCCTGACATTGGACGAATAGTGTTGAAAATCAAGGTACATCAGTGTTGGGAAGAATGGAAGGACAGAACATTCTCCCTAGATGAATGAAAGCCACTGGGGCTTAGGATGGCTTTGTTGGCATCTTTGAATCTCTGCTACACACAATGTCTAGCACATAGTAGGTACTTAATAAATGGAGCAGTTTTGATTGCTGTAAATAAGTTCACTTACCTTGGTAGTGTACTTTCCAGGGATGTACACGTTGACAATGAGGTTGACACACGCATTGCCAGAGCTAACTCAGTGTTTGGGAGGCTCTGAAGGAAAGTTTGGGGGAGAAGAGGTATTAGACTGACTATCAAACTGAAGGTCTACAGAGCTGTTGTGCTGACCTCATTGTTGTATGCCCATGAAACATGGACAGTCTAACAGCGCCATGCTAGGAAACTGAAATCGCTTTCATTGGAACTGTCTTAAGCAGATTCTGAAGATCGCCTGGCAGCATAAGGTACCAGACACTGAGATCCTTACTCGAATTAAACTGCCAAGCATTCAAATTAAGTTTCAGAGAGCGCAACTGATGGGCTGGTCATGATGTTCAAATGCAAAATGTATGCTTTCCAAAAAGACTATTTTATGGCGAATTCACATGGGGCAGGCGATCACATGGTGGTCAGAAGAAGCAATAAAAGGACATTCTCAAGGTCTCTTTCAAGAACTTTGGATTTGACTGTGCAACATGGGAGACACTGGCACAGGATCGCTAAGCATGGAGTGCCCACATCAGAAAGGGTGCTGTGCTCTTTGAGCAAAGCAGCACAAAGGAAACATAGGATCCACAAATTTGGAATATCCACCCCAAATATTCACATGGATTATCTGTGCCCAATCTGTGGTAGAGTATTCTGAGCTCATATTGGTCTAATCAGCTACAGTCGAACATATTGAAACTTGACTTTATCATGGTGATGTCATTTTGGTCCTCTTTGAGAATGAAGAACAACAGTCAACCAACCAACCAACTTGACTAACTAAATAGACACTTTTAAATGACATTTCCAGTAAAGACATGCCAAAGCAAGATTGACTCCATTTATTCAACTATGACTGGAGAATTAGGGTAACCCAAGGGGGTAAAACAATTGTAGGGGCACCTGTCTAAAGTAAGAGAATATAAGAATGTGTTTTGAGGAAAGGGACTGATTCCTTTTTGTCTTTGTATTCCAGCACCTAGCACAGTCCCTGGCTCATAGTAGGTACTTAATAAATGTTTACTGATTAATTGACTAAAGAAGAAATCTAGAAATACTCATCTTTTCTTCTTTTCACAATCCCACTCTAAAGTCTAATTGTACTGGGAGATTTCTAAAATGTTATGGTTAGGCCAACCAACCAAATTTTATTGTGGGTTAAGACTATCTGTTTCAGGACATGAGAGTTTTAAGCAGCATGACCAAGATTAGAGTTATATAGCATTAGTCATTCACTGTGAATCAAAGCAGCAGAGCAAAAGAGAAGCTGAAAGTTTAGTCTGAGATATAAGGTGATGCCTAGGGAGTTTACAAGGTAGGGTTAATAAGCATTTATTGAGGGCCTATCCATGTAAGGTAATCAGCTAAGTGGTAAATTTTGTCAGAAGGCATTGAAATCAAAAGGTTAAAGCATCAGCCAACAGCCATAGCCTCCAAGAAAGATCCATAGCAATGGTTATCAGGACAGAAGCCTTTTAAAGTAGAGCCATTCAAGCCTCTCTGTTTAGCATTCTCTTGCCTACTCAGGCATTATAGATTGAAAGGGTCCTTTCCAGTTTCTGACCAAGGCTCCCTCATTAATTTTCCTTTGGCAAGAATTTCTTCTTTGAAAAGATATGAGAGTAAAGGGAAAGTTGCAAGGAGATAAACTTGGGTTTAAGGTCAGGAAAACTTTCATAACAAGGAGAGCTGTTCCACAGTGTACATGGAAGCCTGAAGAAATTGAGAGGTCCCCCATCTTGGAAGTCTCAAATGAAGACTTAATGGTCATTTGTTGGAGATGTTACAGAAGGGATTACCGTCAGGCACAAGACTGACTAGATGTGAGGATGTACTAAAACCACCTTGAGCTGTCTCAAGGAAGTCAATTACTAAATGTTCAGTGTAAGCTTAAAAATTGGCAAATTCTATAAACCAAGGCTTGATTTCTTCCTTTGTTAATTGTTTAGACTTAATAAAGTGGAGAAAATGTTATTAACACAGATTAAATTTATGTGTTCCATGAGTACTATTTTTTTTGGAGTGCTGCTTGTTAAACATTTACCAGCACACTGCTGAACAGAAGATGACTGTTGATGTGCTTTCTAGCTCTGACATTCTGTGATCCACCAATTCCATGCCTGGATCAGAGGTGATCCAACTCTTCTAGAGGACAAAGAGAGAGACAGAGCTTCCCTTTGCTCTTCTCCCAGAAGTCCCATTGCTTCTCTGTAATAAAATTACAGAGAAGAATGAAAAACACAGTTTCACACCTCTTTTCCTGGCCATCCAATTACTCCTCTTCTCTCACTGACCTGCCACCCTAGCTGAGGTGTCACCTTCTGCTCTTTCTGTCCTCCAATTACCAGAACAATTAGCTGGATGTGATTATCTCTGTCCAAAAGTCTCTAAAATATTTCAAGCAGCAGCCATTCACTAATATTAGTAACAGATTTAATCTCAAGCATCCTTTTGTATTTTCATAGATTATAAAAAGGAATTTATACAGGATGAGACAGGGTGCTTCTTTTCCCATTAAAGTGAGTATAAATAGCTTATGAAAGATTGTTCTCTATAACAATTTGCATAACAAATACACTTCATAAGGAACTGCATAATATACACCCAGTATTATAAACTCATGAATACTTTGGATAATTAAGTAGAGTACAGAATATAAATAGACCTAGAAAATTTAAATAATTTTGCTGAAGCTCATCTGTAAATTGAAGCCTGAGAATTGGGGGGAGGAAGGGGTGGGTGTTATTGTTTTATTATCTATAGGACAAGAAGTAGATGTAAAAGCTGAAAGAGACCTCAGAATCTGTCTAGTCCAGCCCATTCATTTTATAGATAGGGAAACTGAGACCTAGGAAGGTTAAATGACTTACCTATGGTCACCCAGGGTTCCATGGATCCAAGATTTAAACCTAAGTACTATAATTCAATTAGAGTATGTTGTGTCTCTTAAAGATGTGTTTGCCCAAAGTTTTGGAGCAATTTAAAAAATAATTAATGGCAATCAATAGTCTATTTTACCAGGTTATTTAGTATTCAAGGCAATTTCATTGAATTCAACCAACATTTGTTGAGTATCTTCGGCTCAAAATTTTGTCCCAGAGGCTGAGTGTACAAAGACAAAAACAAAACAGTCCCAGCTCCTACTGAGTTTACATGTGACTGGGGTGATCAAATATGTGCCCAAATAACTTTGGGGTTTTTTAAGTATTTACAAATTGTGCAAAGTTCTTTCCAGACAGAAAGGGTCCTATTAACTGAGGGGCTCAGAAAAGACCTCCTTTTTGAAGTGGCATCGGAGCTATCATATCCTTTGAAGGAATGGTGGGAGAGAATCAAAGAGGCAGAAACAAAGATGGAAAGCCTTCCAGGTCTGACTACTTGTGAAAAATAAAAAATAAAAAAAGACATGGAAACAAAAGATGAAGTGTCATAGGAATCAGCTAGTTTCACCACCTCATACAGCCAAGAGACTGGGTGATATTTCACTCGCTTTTTTCTTATGCATGTGTTATCACAAAAAACACCAATCTAGCAGGGTGCCTGGATTGGATTGGATTCAATTCAAATGTTTTACTGATGCCTTTTGGCTTTTTTCTGCACTATCACTTTGGGATCATACTTCCCTCCCTCCTCCCCCACATTCAATACTACAATCCTCCTTCCTAATAGAGAAAAAGAGTTAGGCAAAAACAAACACTACTGATGATCACCACTGACAGTGCATGGAACATTCTGTCCTCCTAATCAGCTACCTCTCTGCTGGGACTCATCTATCTTTTTGCAAATTCCTGGAAACACTGTGCTATATCATAGAAGGAACCATGTTGAAAGTGACAGATCTGAAATTAATCAGTCACACTTGTAACTGGTTTATCTGCCCCAATACACATGAGCAAAATGCAATTTTGTCTAAATAACAATAGAAGGTCTTCAAGACTTCATAGACCAGTCGAATCCAAAATCTCCCTCCCTCCATGGAATTACAATCAATATACGCAAAACTGGTCATAATTTCTCTTTTCTGTCTTTCCCAATACAGAGCCTTTCCTCACTAAAGAGTGAGAAGTATACAAACAACTGCATTGTGTTTCTGCAAAACACAAATACTCTCCTGCCAGTCTCCCTGGAGGGCAAAGACTGTTGCATTTTTTTGCCTTGGCACACCTAGCAATAAGCATCATACATCATAGACCTTCAAAAATGTTCATAGAGTTGAATTGAAGGTTAGGATTCATGGGAGAATATGCCAAGTGTCATCAGGACAGGGGTTGGAAGCCAGCTGATGTCTCTTTCATTGCCTGTGTGTCTCGAGGACGAGGACGACACTTCTTTCACCACATGTATAAGATGATAGTGCTGCGATAACTGCTTCTTGCAGCTGAAGCTTTAGTCAATTTCCCAATGATCCAAGAAACTTCCTCCTGCTTTAGTCAGCAATTTCACCCCAAAGCCCAGCCAGTCATCCTGTAAAAATGAGGTAGTGGGGTGACTGAGCAAACATTAAAATCTGGTCATTAAGCGCCTACTACATGCTGGTCTGTGCTAGGCTTGGAAGAAATACAAAAATAAATGACACTTCTTGAGTCTTAGCTGAGGCAAAATCCATCCAAGTGTGGGCATGCGCAGTATGTATGGATGAGGGAGGGAGGGAAGGAAAAGATATGGGTCCAAAATGAGGAGATAGTAAAAGTCAAGCTAAATTCAAGATACCAAAATGAGGAAGAAAGCAGAGCCGAATATTAGCTCGCAAGCAAGCTCTAAGGAAAGCCACAGAGCTGGCCATTGGTCCAAACCAGGCTATGTCCCCAAAGCTTTGGTTTTTTTCAGGTGGTGGCTTTTATTCCCTGCCCTGCTCCACAGATTTCAAAAGTAGATTACGCCCCCTCCTGACTTAACCATCTCTATCCTCCTGAGGGCTTATACAATGCCTTCCTTCACCTTGAGATCTCTCGCAGGAGATCATTCTGACCCTCGCCATCTCCAAGTCATGTTGCCATCATCCATCTCCTGTTCCTAACTCTAGTCCTATGTATACTGACTTCCCCATCAAAATATAAGCTCCACGAAGATAGGAATTTCTATCCCCCAATGCTTAGCGTACTTCATGATATTTACGGCTTTTGTTTTTTTACGTTTTAATTAAAAAATGATTCATAGAGAGAAAAATATGGCAAGGTATAAGTGAGTTATATAGTACAACAAGATTTCTGAGCACAGGAAAACATATGTGACTTAGAGGATCATCATCACTAGAAAAAAAATACAAATAGCCTCCTTACATCACTCAGAAGTCCTGGAAAAGACTGAGTTCATTCTTTTTTATCAGCTTTAGAGCATACTGTTTGGGTGGTGCCATGGAGCGAGCACCAAGTCTGGAGCTGGAAAGACCTGAATTTAAATCCAGCCTCAGATACTTACTAGCTCTAAGACCCTGCACAAGTCACTTACCCTTGTTTGCCTCAGCTTCTTCATTTGTAAAATGAGCTAGAGAAGAAAATGGCAAATTATTCTAATAAATTTGCCAAGAAAACTCCAAATGGAATTATGAAAAGTCAGACATGACTGAAATGACAGTAACAACATTCTAACTGTAGAAGCGCAGATCAGAGAGGTAGAATTGGTAGGAATCCTAGAATTCAACTATTCCAATCTCTTTTTACAGATGAGAAGACTAGGGTTCCAGAGGGAAATAACTTATCACAGGTCACATTGGTAACAGGTAACAGAACCAAAATCTGAACCCAAATGAAAGATGCTAGATAATACATCTGGGGAAAAAAACTCAGAAGCATCTAATCTAACCTTTACATTTGACAAATAAGGAAACTGACCATCAGAGAGTTGGAGTGCCTTGCCCAGTGTCGCGCTGGGAAATAAATGGCAGAAGTAATCTCTTTGCACATATATCTTGGGCTGACTGCACATGAATGATGAGCAGGCTCTTGACAAATAGGAGGAAGAAAGCTGATTAGATGACCTTTTACAAATCTCATCGTGCTTATAAATGACCCTGAGCTTTTGTCTGGAACAAAAGCCCAGGCTTATAAGGTAATATTCTCAAGATGTAATGGAATATTACCGTGTTATAAGAAAAAAATGAATGCAATAAAAATGAAGCCTAGGAAGACATATAAACTGAGACAAAGTGAAGAACCAGAACCAGGAAAACAACATGCACTAGGGCTGAAAACAATGGATATGGAAGAAACGACAGAACAGTAGAAACTGAATCTTGAGAAATTAGAACAACTAAATTTGGTCCCAAACAAGATATGTAAGAAAACCCTCCTTGTTAAATACACACACAGAGACACACATGTGGATATACATGCACGCACACACAGAGAGACACATGCACACACGTGCACACACACACATCTGTGCAGAAGCAGGGATCCATGAGTATGGAAAATTAATGCCATGCTGAATTTTTCTTAATATGTTAGTTTTAATTATCTCTTTCTGCTCCTCTTACTCATTCTTTGTTGTAAAAGATGACTCTTGGAAGGGGAAAAGAAAGATAAATATTGAGAAATTGAGGTGATGTCCACAAAATATGTAAATAAAAATGTACTTTTGATACATACACATCCTTTGAGTGTTTTGGTGTGACTTTAGAGGTGTAAAATTGCAGGGGGCCCAAAGACAAACAGATGTGATAGGTAAGATGGAGTAGGTTGCAGTATTTTACCGATAAAATTGCATAAGTGGCATGAAAGGTGGGGCGGAGCCAAGATGGCGGAGTAGAAAGACTCACCTATGCTAGGTCCGAACCCACAGCCCACAGATTTCCTGTAAAAAGAACTCCTGACAAATTCTGGAGCAGTGGAGGCTGCGCAGCAACACAGTGAAGGAGATTTGCGTTGCAGAGAGCCCTGAAGAACCGACCGCAAAGGTACCCCGGACGGGAGGGGAGTCCTGCCTGGCCGAGCGCTCCCCTCCCCCGCCCGGCCACGCGGCACTGAGAGGAGCCAGCAGAGCCCAGCAGGCATCAGGGACCTGAATCTCTGGCGGCTGCGAAGGTCCCTCCACCCACAGACTCACAGGTCAGTGAGAGAGACGGGCTGAGAGGGGAGCGGGGGATCTCCGGGACTCGGACCCCCTGGGAAGCGGCCGCTGCGGCAGACACTGAGGCAGCTCGGCCAGAGACTCCCAGAGCAGGCTGGAGCTCCACCCCAGCTCCACTACAAAGGATCTCTGTATAAACCCCCTGAGGGAACTGAGCCTGAGAGGCGGCCCTGCCCCCACCTGAGAAC
>CM053771.1:519183257-519290320 GCA_028658325.1 Potorous gilbertii | reverse complement strand
AGCCAAGTGGAAAAAGAGGTGCAAAAGCTCACTGAAGTAAATAGTTCTCTCAAAATTAGAATGGAACAGATGGAGGCCAATGACTTTCTGAGAAACCAAGAAATCACAAAACAAAACCAAAAGAATGACAAAATGGAAGAGAAAGTGGCATGAAAGGTATCAGTGGGATGAATGACCAGGAAAAATGGTCAAGCACTGAAAATGAGAGACAAGCAATGAACAGTGGTATCTATACAATGTCAGCTGTTCTAGAGAAAGGTCTCTACCATACTAGGAATCCCCCTTTCAGAGGATTTTTGGGAACACATAAACAACAGTCAGCTGAAAAGAGGAGGCGTGCCATGGATGGGCCATGATCACCATCTTTGGAAGGAATGCCTCCATGAAGGAGATAGATCATAGATCTCACTGACAAGTCCACCAAGGTACTTCTAGCTGTCAGTAAGTCAGGCCTGGTATGGATTTCCATCCCTACCTTTTCATCACTTCATCACTGTTTCCTTTCATCAAATGATTTTTTTAAAAGAACCTCTAGCTGTTTCTCATTGACTCACTTCTTATATGCCTTTCTGGAGTTGAGTATTTTTTAAAATACATAACAGCAGTGCCTGTGACCCAGCAGACAGGCATTAAAGGTGGCATTTGCAAACTTCATTGTTTCACTCCCCAGTTCATGGGCTTTTTGACAAGTGAAAATACAAACCTTCAGTCATTTCAGGGCAAACATTCCCAAACTAAATGGTTGACACAGTAATAGCCAAAGGTTAAATTCACATATTTCATAGTCATCTTGACGAGTCTTAACCTTTGAAGTTTGCTTATGGAAATCTTTAGCCTTTCCATACAAAATACATACACATAAAAGAACGTGGTAAGGCTCATCTTCCCAGTCTGGGGACCACCAAGGGATGAATGATTTCAAGCACAGAACTCATGAGGATTTTCTGCCCAGGTGGAGAGATAGCTTGAGAGCTGCATCTGTTAAGGAATTATTCATACTAGTCATATCATCAACACTTTAAGAACTAAAGGGTGTGTATGTGTGCGTGTGTGTGTGTGTGTGTGTGTGTGTGTGTGTGTGTGTGTGTGAAATCCTGAACCTCTTCTGTATTAGAATTTTCAGTGTAATTTAAAGTCCCTAATTCCAATGTTTCCCATTAAGACTGAAAGTCTGACCAGGATGAAATACTCCTTTACTCTGGAACAGAAGGCATGCAAAGGCTACAACCAACCTTAATAAATTTATTATTAATATTAGCAGAGGAGTAATAATCAACATTAATATAGTGCTGGAAGGATTGCAATGCATATTACATGGATAATGTCATTTAAGTTTCAAAATAATACGATGAGGAAACCGCGGCTAAAAGAAGTTATGTAACTTGCCCAGGACCACCCAGGTATTAAGTGTCTGAGGCAAGATTTGAATTCAGAAAGTCATGACTTCATGTTCAGAAATCTATTTTCTATACCACCTAAGAAATAACCCATTTATCAATTCAAAGCCCCTGGCCTTTCCAAAGCCCTTGAGGAGCTAACTAAAGGACCTCTGATGGAACTGTTCCTACTATTTCTTTCTTTGAAAAATCAAGAACATTAACAACAGAAGAAGTTCTCGATTTATCTTGCTTCAGAAGGAATACATTTGCAAAATTATCTTTTAGAAAAAAAAGAGTTGATTAGTATCATTAGCTATTCTGTCAACAAATCCAACTCATCCTAATCAGTCATAATTAGCTCTGATGTGTTGATGAGAGCTGTAAGTGGAAAGTAAGTTGATGTTCTGGACATCTCCCCTGGGGAGCTGGGTAGAGTCGACAATGATTGCCAGGTTGGAAAGGGAGCAGACTTACCTTGGCCAAATTGGCAAAAGAAATGTGTGCCTAAGATCAACTAGACATTAGAATATTTGGATACAGTTTGCAAACTTGGCAGCCAATACTTAAATTTCCCTAAGAATAAGTTTTTAGATACTGGAATCCGAGAGTTTTAGGGCAATCACAGGCAAACCATATTTAGAATTTCCTTTGTGTTCTCCCAGACATGAGAAAATATAAATATGAAAAGCCAAGACACTGATGGGAAGATATGAATGGATGCAGAATATAGTAAGTAGAACCAGAAAAACACTATGTAAACAATGATTACAATGGTATGAATAAAAGAAAAAACTGACAACTATGTAATTAAAACAGTAATTTTTTTTCTGAATTCCATACTCTGCATTTTAAATACAGGTCTACCAGAAATAGCTATATTTAATTTAACATCAGTCTATCTCCAAGCCATTTCTGGCATATTATTCCACGCTTTCAGGTAACAGGATTAGTTGAGGTGGTAAAGTAGGAGGAAGGAGTTCACCCAGCCTTATGTTTGGCAGCTTTCTGTTTTAATTAGTTATTTTGGCTATCTAGGTTCAAATATCTTTTGTTTTTATTACAGGACTTCTGTCAGTACCCTCTAAATTTAGCATCTTGGGACCAAGCACTGATTGCCTCACCCTAGTTACAGCTCTGAATTCACATAAATATATATATACATATATATGTATTTATATATAATATATGTAAATATATTATATATAAATACATATATATGTATATATATATATATATATATATATATATATATATATATAAAAGCACATAGGGCAAAACTTTTATAGTAGGTAGTTAATTCCACAAGATCAGTGTTACAAACATTACCCATAAATGGGTAACAGATTAAATTGCTTATTTCTTATGCTTGCCTATATTCTTGGAACAGGAGAATACAAAGGACTACCTAAAAATGTTTTGTGCTTATCTGCCCTAAAAGTGTCTGGATTCCAGGATGTGAAAAATGCATTTTTTTGACTGTTGATGGGCTCAGTTATAATGTTTTATCGTTAGGTCAAGGCAACCTCCAGTGGGTTTATTCTGTTATCATCACCAAGGTCAGAACTATTGAAAACAACTTCCCTATGAGTGACCTGTGATCATGATGTCGTTGGATAAATCTGGAGTGAGCAGAAAGTAGACTGTATAGTAACACAGGTTTGGGAGGGAGAGGAAGGAAATGAAAAATGCACCAGACCATCTAAGACAAAAGGTCTCCCTGAGCTAAATCCTCTTTCCCTGTAATTCTATTCCCTTCACCCCTGCTTCATCCTGTGATATTAACAGAGATCCTTTATTCTTATCCATTGCATTTAGTCTGATGCCTCACAACTCTCCAAGAAGATAAATAAAGAGAGCAGGGACAATATTATTTTTTGCCATCTGGAGACTGAAATATAACACTCAGACCCTCAGTCACACTCAGCATTTACTGAAATTCTTGTTGTTCTATAGATGATTTTTTTTTTCAAAACCCACACCTGTGAGCATTCACAAATTCCTGGCAAGTGTCAACATCATCTTTCTTGTATGGGAAGAAACTAAATTAGGCTTTCACCAGTTAACTCTCTGAAAATTTGGAGAAACAATGCCTTTGTCCTTAAATTCCACCTGCTCTTTTGTTTCTAGGAAGGTTCTGCTCCATCAACTTTAAGTCCTTGCTGAAACAGATAAAGGTCTAATTTCATCTTAAGTGCTGCCTTTTCCAAGTCTCCTCATAGCCACTGAGACCCTTAAGCCTATTGGATTTCCATATATGTGTATTTCTTTGCTTTTGTGTGATCTCAGCAGGGATAAATGAACCCAGGATATTAAAATGTAATTTGTTCAGATCTTTGCCTTCAGGGTGAGCATAAAGATGCTGCTATCAGCCAGAAAATTTGTGATCTAATTTAGAAGCAGTGAAGCATGCCCTCTTTTCTTAGAGACTACAGAAAGCTGAACTCAGTTCCCCACTTTTATGCAGTTTTGTAAAGAAGTTTGATGTTAAACAGTAAACAGTGGGTGTCTCTCTCATCCCCCAAGGTGATGGGCCCATTCATAGAAATACTCATTCACTCAATGGCAGCTGTTACTGGAAACTATATCCTTTAGTTATTGACCTCTTGAAATATCATGTCTTATGTAGGACCCATATTTACAATGACTCTTCCCAAGCCATCCTTCATGAGAATTACAACCAGGAACTGTTTTGGTTACACCCAATCTATTCTGGTTCTTCAGCCAGCCATCATGCTTAGCCTGCAAAGCAGTGGTTATAGAACAAAAAAAAAAAATAAGACTGAATTACAAGGAGGAAAATATGTACTTAATGTCAGAAAAAGCTTTTTAAGAGGAAAGGATTAAGTGTTTATAGAGAACCAAGCATTGTGCTCAACACCTTTTACAAATATTCTCTCACATTTATCCTCACAATAACTATGAAAAGCAGGTGTTATTCATATCCTCATTTTACAATCAAGGAAACTGAGGCACTAAGTGACTTAGGATCGCACTGATGATGTTTGAGGCTAAATTTGAATTTGTCTTCCTGGCTCCAGGCCTCGATCTCTATCCACTGTGCCACCAGCTGTCACCTAACATGTAGGGCTGCCCCAAAGTCCAAAGTGGAATGAACTGTGTTGGGATCCCCACTCACTGTACAGCTTTAAGCAAAAGCTAGCTGATACAATCTTTGAGCTGTAAGGGAAGTCAGTGGCTGTCTACTCTAAGCCAAACCCCAGAAGGACTCTCCTCTACAATATACTCAGGCTGCATTCATCAAGCCTCTGCTTGAAGACCTCCAGTAAGGCTTTGTTGTAGAGACATTCCTGTTCACATGTGGATTGGGGGAGATGTCCAGCAAGGTTGCTTCCAGCTCTGAAATGCTATGATTCTCTGATACCCAACAAGTAGGCATCCAACCTTTTCTTGCAGACTTCCATTAAGAGGAAACACATTGTCTCCTAAGACAGCCCATTCAATTCTTGGAGAAATTTTTAGGGAGGTTTTCCTGGCATCAAACCTAAATTTGACTCCTTATAATTTCTACCCATTCATTGCCCCTGGTTCTCCTTAATGAGGCTAAATAGAGTATGCCTAATCTATGTGACAGATCTACCAATATTTGGAGACGATTCTCATGTCCTGTCTAACGCTTCTCTTACTCAGGCTAACCATCGCAAGTTCTTACAACCCATCTTCAAATGACATGTAATCAAGATCTGTCACTACCCTAGTTGTTCATCCTATGGATGCACTCCAGCTTATTAAAATCTGTCATGGAATGTAGCAACCAGCATAATACTCACGTGTAGCCTGAGCAGGACAGAGTACAAAGGCACCATCACTGTCTTATTCTAGAAAGTGGTATCTCTTTTCCTCTAGCCTAAGATTGCACAAGCTTTCTTGATTGCTAAATTGACAGCTCTCACAATGATTTAAGGAAAGTAATTTTCTCACAGTTAAAAGCTACAAGGGAGTATATCCTAAGCTCAGCTCCAAAGAGTAATCTTTATTGAACACTTGGAATTTTACAATAGTTAATCCACATGCTTTCTTATATCTGTGCCTATGAGCAGGTGACATCGTATAATAGAAAAGCATGCTAGCCAGGGACTCAGGAGAAGCCCAAGTCCAAATTTCAACCTCTGATGCTTAAGAACTCCTTGGGCTTGGATGAGACTAATAATCCTCAGAGTATCAGTTTTTTCATCTACAAAATGGGAATAAAAATCCTGAAATTTTTATATCATATGAGTACTTTGAGGAACACATTAAATATTTCCAAAACACTTTGCAAACCTCAAAATGCTTTAAAAATGCTTTTATTATTATACTTTATCCATTTTCATCCAAGGCTAAAGACACCTTGCTAAAAATTGAACTTGGTCTACTGACAGTCAAGCATTTTTCTTCTATATTTCAGAAGAATTTGTCTATAAATGTTTGATCCAATAGTTTAATCAAAGCACCCACTCTCTGAGACCTTCCAGAACTAAGTATGGAAGAGATTGGATTCTGGTGTTTCTTTCAGCTTCTGGTGAGCTGACAAGAATGGAAGTAGGTGATAAAGAGAGTCAATGGGGTGAATAAAAGGAATCTAGAGAAGATACCGTTATAAAAAAACACACAAAAAAAAGCAACAGGGATTCTAGTGGATGAGTAGGAGGAAGACCTCTCATTCTTAAAGAACCCCAAAATGGCCCCAAATTGCTTACAGAGAAACTCATAAAAAATAAGCAGCAATAATCTATACAGGGTTGTTTATTTTTTATAGGCTTTCACCCTAAAAAGAAAGTGAGAACAACCACTTAAAATCTAAGTCTCTCTTTAATGCTGTGATTTTCAAATATGTGGTCAATTCCAGGAGACATCATGGTTTAGTAGAAAATGCATAGGTTTTAGAATCAAATGAATGAATGAATGAATGGATGGATGGATGAAAAAGTATTAAGTTCTATATGTCGATTACTGTGCTGGGCATACAAATGCAAGCTAATATGGTTCCTACCTTCAGGATAATAGGAGAACACAAAACATAAAGGTAGCAGAGAAGAGGTGCTTTGGCTTATAAAGTTGCAGGGATGTTGAGTGGAGATATTGGGAAACAAAGTGTCACATTCTTCCCAGCAACAATGACAGAATTGATTTGATTACCTTCTCAGAATTGAAAATGGACTGAGGGAAGCATAAGGTCCAAATCCAGTGTCAAGAGAATTGAAAAATAAAGTGAAATATGGCTAGAACTAACCTATCGTTTTTATAACCGGTCATATTAGGCACTCACCAATCAGAAAAGCAGTACCCCAAAACTAGAGTTATGCAGATTAAAGAGGTAAGTACAGCAGAGCATGGTCTATGATCCTGTGCCCCATCTTTCCCTCCCTCTCCTCTTCCCCTTCCTCTCTTTCTCTTCCCCTCCCTTCTCTCTTAAACACTTTCCTCTCCTTTCCTATTCTCTTCCCTTTCCTCCCATTCTCTTCTCTCTTCTCCTCTTTCTGTATTTCTGTGTCTTTCTCTGTCTGCATCTATCTCAGTCTACCTAGCTCTGTCTCAGTGTGTCTCTGTCTCCATCTCTGCAGATGACCTGTGTTCAAATTCTGACTTTGATATTTCCTAGCTATGTGACCATGAGCAAATTAGTTTATTTCTTTAAAGCACAATGTAAAACAAAGAGCTTTATCAATGTGAATATGGTTATCACCGCCATCCCTGAAAATTAAGAATAAGACAGGAAGATTTCCTTCCTGGGCTGATTACCAAACTCCAAATGGAAGTTAGATAGTATTTTATTTTTGACTTCTTATATTTTAAGAGTCTGATAAACTGGGGGTTCTGATATTTCAAGAAAAAAATATGAAAGACAACTCTAATGTAACATTTAGCCTAGAAATCTTCTTTAGAGCTGATATGAACTTTCAAGGCTATTTTATTCACCGCCCCTCATTTGAAAAGCTGAACATATTGAGACTCATAAAAATTAAGTGACTTTCCTGTGGTCACATAGGTCGTAAGCGGACTACCAGATTAAATCTAGTGGCATAGTGGGTAAAGGGCTGGCCCTAGAGTCAAGAACACCTGAATTCCATTTCTGTCTCTGACACATACTAGTTGTGTGACCTTGGGCAATTCACTTAGCATCTGAGTGACCCAGCTAACTCCATGAAATGATAAATTACAGATTAGTTGCTGAAGAGTAGAAAGAACTCCCCACACCAATGAAATCATAGGTCAGGGTCAAAAATTATTTATGCTCAGTGTGTATACATAGGTACATACAAGCATACACTCACAATGTAGTTGGAAAGAAGAAAAAAGAGTCAGTATTTCTGAATTAACTCCTGACTAATCCAATAACAAAATGCTAGGCCAGCAGCTGATATTCATAAGAGGTCAGCATTTCATTTACAGAAGTCTAGTAACTGTCATAAAAAACAACTTTTTTCCCAAATTAGATATAGACTAACCAAGAAAGCTGGAAGTGCCATGTTTTCCAGTTTAAAAGTACATAAGTCAGAGATTCATTGGATTTGCTAGACACAAACTGAATTCTATTTCTGAATACTAATTTCCTAAGAGATTCTTAATAATACAATAAAAAAGAGCCTTGAGGCTTTTTTATATTCTGTCCTGCAATTCAACCATGATGCTGGCAGGAAGGTAAATAAAATTCCAGGCAAATGTATTGTGGTAATGTATTAACAAATGAGAAATAAGTGTTACCTATTTGTGTGGCAGACAATGTCTGCACCTTCAGACAACCTCAGCAGCAATGACAGGAATGCATCAGAATACATCTTAGCATTCTGTTCACCCAGGACCAAGGTTCTGTCTTGATCAAGCTCTCTCTCCTTCCCTCATTCCCCCCTTCTCTCTTTCCCTTCCTCTACCCTCTCCTCCCTCCCCTCCTCTTCCCTTTCCTCTCTTGCTCTCCCACTCCCTTCCTCCTTCCTTCTCTTTTCAAACCTCTGCTAGCCTTTCCCATTCTCTTCTCTTTTTTTCTCTTCTCCTCTTTCTGTCTGTTTCTCTGGGTTTATCTCAGTGGATCTCTGTGTCTCTGTTTCTGTATCTGTCTCTGTCTCTATCTCTATCTATGTCTCTGTTTCTCTCTCCCCTTGAGAGCATGCAAAACATCCTTTCAGTGAACATTTACATGTTTTATCCCTTTTAAATATGATTCACAAAAGAGTGATTCTTTGGGGGAACTTTGCAAGATCATAACTTGAGCCAAGAAAAGAAGACCTCACACACATTCCAGTAGGTTTGATATGAAATGTTCATGATAAAATCTCCTTTTCTTTTTGTAGAATCATAGAATTTAGACAGTTCATCAGAAGATACTTTGATGTCACAGATTTAAAGCTTAAAGGGACCTTTGAGATCAATTCCCTCATTTTATAAATTAGGAAAGTGAAGCCCAGCTACCCTGTTAGAAAACAGCAGAGTTAATACTCCTATCCCATAAGGCCTTAAGATAAAATTTAAAGAGACATTAGAGATTTTATTGTCCAATTTCTTTGCTTTCCAGATAAAAAGCATATGATCTTATGCAGATCTAGATCAACCTGGAAGAGATTTCACAAGCCTCATAACAGGAATTCTTAACCTAGAGGTCTACAGACTATAATGGAGTTCATGGATAGATTTCAGTAGTTCAAGGGACTTACCTAGGAAAAATAATTACATCCTTATTTTTACTAAGCCTCTAACTGAAATTCAATATTTCTATTCTAAATGTTATTAATATCATGAAAGGGTCCAGAGGCTGCACCAGACTGCCACAGAGATCTACAACACAAAATATGAAGAACGCTTATTCTAGACCAAACCATTCATTTCACAAATAAGGAAACTAAAGTACATGAAGGTGAATTGGCCTCCTGAAGAACACGTAGTACAAACAGGTAGTCAGAACTTATAAACTTGGCTATTATGTGCCAAACACTGTGCGAGGCACTAGAGATACAAAGAAAGGTAAAAGTCCCTGCTCTACCAGAGCTCACATTCTAGTGGAGGAGATGACATGCAAGCAACTATGAGCAAAGAAGGTATGAGAAGAAGAAAGTTGAGATAATCAATAGAGTGAAGTCCTGATAAATAAGGAAATCAGGAAAAAAAACTATCTGTAGGAGGTAGGATTTTAGATGGGACTTGAAGGAATTCTGGAAAACCAGGAGGTAGAGAAGATGAGGGAGAGCATTCCAGGAATGAGATACAGCCAATGAGAATGCATAGAGTCAGGAGATGATCCTTTGTTCAAAAAAAAAAAGCAAGAAGGCCAGATGAAAGCTAACATGGGGGCAGAATGGAGGGAGCCTAGTATAAAGTATTAGAAGACTGGAAGGGGACAGATTTTGAAGGGTTTTAATGCCAAACAGAGCATTTTGTATTTAATCCTAAAAGTAATAAGGAACCACCGAAGTTTAGGGGAGGTGGGGGCAATGCTGAAGTGGTCAGACTTCTAGAGTGGAGAGAGACTTGTGGAAGGGAGACCAACCAACAAGTTATTGCACTTGAGGTACATGAGGTGATGAGGGACTAGACCAATGTGGTGAAAGTGTTAGGAGAGAGAAGGGGATTGTTTCAATGATATTACAAAGATAGAATTGATAGGCCTTAGCAACAGATTTGATATGGGGAATGAGAGAGATGGGAGTCTAGAGTAACACCTAGATTGTGAGTCTCCATGGCTGAGACACTAGAGACTCGACGGTAGGAGGGATATTTAGAAGGGAGCTTATTGGAGAAGAAAGATAATTATTCAGTTTTATTCATACAGATTCAGTGTAAGATGTCTATAGGACATGCAGTTAGAGATGAAAGACTGGTGGTTAGGACCGGATAAGAGAATTTCAGAATCATTAGTGCAAAGATGCTAATTGAATCCCTGGGAGCTGAGAAGATTACCAGATGAAAGAGTATAGAGGCAGAAAGGAAGAAAGTCCAGGACAGAGTCCTGTGGGAAAACCATTGCCAGTGGGCTTGACTTGGATAAATATCTAGCAAAGGAGAATGAGGAGTGGTCAGATAGGCAGGAGAACTGGGGTAGAGTATTATCACAAAAACACAGAGGGAAGAGAAAATCAAGGAGAAGAGGATGAATAAACAAACAGTGTCAAAGACTGAAGAGAGGTCAAGAAGGATAAATACTAAGAAAATACCATTAGATTTGACAAGGGAAAATTAACAACTTTGGAGAAAGCAATTTCAGTTGAATGATGAGGTTGGAAGCAATAATAAAACAAATGGAGGTTTGGAGGAGGGGAAGGAGAGAAGAAAGAAATCGAACCACAGGTCTCAATTTTTGCAGTAAAACATGAGGCAAAGTTCTCATCTGAGGGGAGGGGGAATCGTGGAAAGTTTGAGAAGGGCTGAAAAAGTTTTGGAAGAGCTGCAGTAGTGAATGGGACAGCGAACTGATTAGGGAAGTGTCAAAAGATTACCTTGCAACAGTGAGCTCCCAGTTGAGTTTATGCAATATAAATTTATTGTGGACCCAGTCAGCACAGTTTGATGATTTTTCTACAGCTTTGTTCAGAAGGCTGAGTTAGAGCAATGGCAGAATATAGTGGGAGTGATCCAATGGTATGACAAGGGAATAGGTGAACTGGTTCTTCAAGGGGTCAAGATAGGGAAAGGAGGAAAGTGTAACTGGTAGCCCCTCCTCTACTACTTTGTTCCTTTTTTCCTACCCAGAAAAAAAAACAACAGAGAACACATATATTTTTCTCCCTCCTTGAAAATAGCAAAAAATTCTCTAGTTCTTAGAATCAATTTCTAGGAGCAGGTTTTATTTTTCATTTTTATTTTCCTCTGCAAAAACTCTATTAGGTTCTCAACACAAAATATGTCCTGACCATATAATTTAGTCGAATGCTGTACTTCCAGAAGTCTATTTTCATCGTGGAGTCAATTGTTCATCATGAACATAAATATAAGCCATATGCCCCAACTAGAAATGCGATACTTTCAGGCTTGCATTAAAATCAAAGTTCCATACATCGGACCTGGAAATTATACAGCCCCATTACCTGAATTCGAAATGGTACTGATTAAGTCCTTTCTAGACCCGTCCCATTTCTGTGGAGATAATTAACTAACAGGAAGCTCTACCATTATAATGTCAAAAACTTCAGTATCATTGTGAAATCCAACTGCCAATCAGACTGGTTGTAAGGAGGTTTGCAAGACGGCAATGCCACCTACTGGCCAGGTTGCAAGAGTGCATGGTCGCTGACCACGGTGCTGAAGGAAAGATTCGGGAGTTACTTTGCATTGATTTGACCTTTGCAGGATGATGATTATGTCTTTGCTTAGCCCTACCCTAACAGTGAGCACCCTGAGAAGGGGGAATGGAACTGTTTTGCTCTCCAGATTCAATAACACATGGGAAGATTACACAGGAGAACGAACACACAATCCTCAAACTTTATTATCTATTTTTGACTGTCCACTCAACCAGGCAATTTGATCAAAACCTGATCAGGACATTTAAGTAGTTTCATCTTTCATTACATGACTCAAAGCTAAGAATAACTCTCTTTCCATTATCCTTTCCTTGACTCTAGTCTGCATATGGAATGGAAAATTCCTGGACGTGTGGCAATCTTTTATGTCAATTTGACATATGCCCCACTGAATAAATCTGAAGTCTGACAGCATCCCCCAAATTAAACAATGACCTAATGTTTCAACATAATACTAATTGGACAGCATCACATGAGGATCACTGTTCCAATGAGCTCACTCACATAAGCAATTCTGTAGTACTTAAATTGGTCAGTATTCCTGGAAAGTTCTTATATAAATTTTGTGTTTAGTCTGTATATAATCTTCATATACCACCCCCCCAAGATGTCAGTCCCTTGAAAGGAGGGATTCTCTCACCTTTTTGTCTTTGTATCCTAGCACTTGGCACAGTCCTGGCACACAGTAGGCATTAAATAAATACTTGACAATTGGTTTAGTTGACCAGGAATTTGAAGTAGAATCTGTAATGACCACTCAAAAATAATATTGTTGATTTTTTTTCCATTTTGTCAGCTGCTAAGAAGCATTGTTCACAGAGAAAAGCATCACATTAGCATACACCTGCTGATGTCTTTTATAAAAACATACATAGACCTCTAAGGAGCTCTCATTCTGACCCATTTAACTTTTGAGCTAAGAAATTTTGGATAATTAATTCAGATGTTTGACTGCAGGAACAGATATACCTTGAACTGATCATACTGAAACTTCCTACCTCTCTGATGCCTATGAATTTTCAGAATTAAAACTATTGTACTCAAAGAATTAATTCTGCGGATCATCCAAAGGGCAATGAAGAGATTGGTAGGCATGGACTGGTGACAACTTATCACTAACCAAGAACTGAGAAAGAAGACAAGAGTCCAAGGCAAGGGGTAAGAATCACACCAAGATAGTAAACTCACACTGTAGAATAAGATGAATTTTTTTACATGGCCAATGTGGGAATTTGTTTTGCTTCATTCTACATATTTCTTACTAGATTCTGGCCTTTGCTTAAAGAGGGGATAGAGGAAAAGAATGCAGATTTTTGTTCATTGGAAAAATAAATTAAACTTTTAAAAGAATACTACCAAAAAGTCACTGGGATTATCCCCACATATTAAATGCATTTCCTCTTCACCTCTATCTCTCAGAATCCCTGGTTTCCTTTACAGCTGAACTGAGTTCTAAAGCAATCTCCTGTTCAGGGCTTTTCCTGATTACTTCAGGATGCTATCTCCTCCCCACCCCCCCCATCCCATGTTAATTTCATATATGTCTTATGTTGTGCCTGTTCTCTTCCCCCACTAGAACACAAGGTCATTGAAAGAAGAAATAGTTTCATTTTTCTTTCTATCCTCAGTATGTAGCACAATATCTAGTATACAGCACATGATTAATAAATCCTTGCTGATTAATTGATGTGCAAGATTAATTATCTGGAAATGAAAACAAAAAGTCTTAGATAAGAATCACATGAGTAGAGAGGGTGCAGTTGAGTTGTGATTTACACCAGTAGAGAGAGGGAGGGGAGTATAAAGGAAGAAAAGGAAGGGAAAGAGGGAAAAAGGAGAACAGGGACGAGAGAGGGAGGGAACAGGATGAGACAGAGAGAAGGATAGAGACAGAGGAAAAGATGGAAGACAATAAGATACAGAAAAAGAAATGGAGAGAGGAGGGAAGAAAGAGGGAGGAGCAGAAGAAAGAAGAAAGGAGAGGGAGAAGTGGCAGTGCAAAGTTGTAATCATAGATCTATATGGCCAGAAAAAAAACTACCAGAAACTCATTTTGCAAAAGCATGAAGTAACCACAGGGGAACCTATAACCTCCACTGGTGCCCAAAATTGTCAATAGAATTAGAAAAATACCCCCAAGCATGCTGAGTGGATGCTTTGAAAAATATTTTGTTGTAGGACATGGGCAAGCACCTCACAGGATGAAAGAACATGAACAGATGGATCTTACTATTTATCAGCAGAGAGAATGCTCTCAATACAATAATTGCAGATTGGGTTTGTATAGTACATTAAAGTTTTCAGTACACATTCACCCCTTATGAGGTGAGGTCACTTGACCACTCAGCTAGTGTCAGAAGTAAGATGGAGGTATTTTGGACTCCAGGTTCTTTTCTCTATCCACTACACCAGGCTTCCATGGATAATAGATACAATGACAAATGGAACTGACCTTATAATGACCATATCGTGAGCTGAAAACCTCCAAAAGAATATCAGACTCTCACACACATTGTTTCTAGCCTTAATTACTCAAAATTTTAAAAATGCTTTCAACGGTTAATTCTTCCCCCAAATTCATACCAGTTTATCTAATGGTACTGGTAAATATCCTTCAGTAGACACTTTCCCCACCCTTCCAATTACCAAAGTGCCTTTTGATCTGTGACCTCCATTTATAAACTGACATCTGGTGGTTAGTGAGGCAATTAGACATCATTTATATATTATTTCTGCTTTGTTAACTGAGTTACTGTGTGATCAAATTATGGGATAATTTCAAGGAACTCAGACACATTTATGGAATAATCCATAATGTGTGTAATTAATAAGTACCCCCCTCCTGAGCTCTGTTGAAGAAACACTTTAGTTTCTATTTAGAGAAATTAGACACACAGGAGATGCTTTCCTTTTACCACCTGTGGATAAAAGTTATCATGCAATATTATAGACCTAGAGTAAGAATGAACCATTGATAACATTTTGTCTAGCTCATTCATTTCATGAATGAGGAAATTAGAGTCAAGAAAGGTTAAATGCTGTGCTCAAGGTTACACAGGTAGCAAAAGAGCTGAGATTTGAACCCATATCTTCCTTGTTCCAAGTCCAGCATTCTAACTTATCAGACATGTAAATGCATCAATCATACAGATCTTAGATTTTAGAGACGGAAGTTATCAATATGATCATCTAATCCAACAACTTCATTTAACAATTGGGGAAACTGAGCCCTAGAGAGGAAAAGAGATATGTCCATACTCACAAAGCTTGATTCAGTCAGAACTAGGACCAGCTCTCTTGAGCTCCCCAGTGAGGGCTTTCCCATCATGTCACTATAACCATTTTATCATCCTACTTCTTAAAACAGAAGAAAACCTGAAAGATTTCTTTGTTGAGGTTTTCTGCCCCAGGGAAGCCAGAATTTTGAGAGATTATAAGTATCTTCTTGGCCACAATACCATTAACCAATTAAAATTGGAGACAGAATATTAAAATAAAGTATCAAATGACATATGAAAACTCTTAAACCAAATGCTATTTAGTGAGATTTCCAAAAGAGGTCAACATCATTAATTTACTAACAATTTCCAATCAAGGCTTTCAGATGAAAAAAAGTGGGCTTTCTGTACCCCAAGTAAAAAAGCCTGCTAAATAACATATGATCATTTTAAAAGCTCTTTTTACACCTTCACATCAATATCAAAAGCCATTTCTCCTCTCTATGGGAAACTGACTGACCTTTGTTTGGGTTGCATGTCTACCAAGAACAATCTTCTCCAGAAGGACAAATAACAACATTCCTACCCTAGGATATACAGGCCAAAATACATGTGTGGAAACACATTCTTTAAGTCTACTCTTCCCAAACAGCCAGATGGACCATGAAGAGGTCCAACTCTGTCTAAGAAATGGTTGGGTAGTATAAGGTGTGGTCTGGGATACCCCAAATTCTAGGTTTACCTAGGACAAGCCCAATATCAGCATGGCCCTAAAAAGTCAGGTCAACAAGCACAAATTAAGAACCTACGATGTGTTGGGCACTATGCTAAACTCTGGGGATACAAAGCAAGGGAGAAAACAGACCCTGCTCACAAAGAGTTCACAGTCTACCGAGGGACACAACATTCAAGCAACTACATGTAAACATACTATATAGGAGATTAATTAGAGATAATCTCAGAGGGAAGGGCCAAAAAACAGAGGGAAGGCCCTAAGATTAAGGAGAACAGAGGAAGGTTTCTTGTAGAAGATGAGACTTTAGCTGAGACTCGAAGGCAGCCAGGGAAGCCAGAAGGTCAAGATACATTTTCTTCGACATGCTATGCCCTCACCCAGCATTTGCTCTGGGACAACTCTAAGATTTTAGATCTCCACAAATGATGGTAACAGTGTCCTATAGATTCTGGAGAAGCACTCAAGGTAACAATTTATGGGGAACAGAACAGCCATTATTTCCACAGAAAATTCAAAGACAAAAACGGCTCAGAGGCTATAAAAATGCAAAAATCATATGAAGGTATTCTCCATAGCCTCTAAAGAATCAAAATAATTCTCTTCTCTCTTTATTGAGTTCTACTTTTCTTTAAGGTCCTAAGGCCCTTCCAACTCAGTACCATATGATTTAGACACTTTTGAAAAGGAAACTGATCTTGGGTTTTGCCCCCCAGTCAACATTCTGACTTCCAGTGAATTCTTCTTTATCATAGGATCCTAACCCAATCCTGTTTCCCCAAAGAAAACTTGTATAAACTAATACAGAAGGAGGTTGGCAGATCTAAAAGTTATACAATAACTATAATATTGTAATGAGAAACAATTTAGAAAGACTGGAGAATGATGATTAAGATGATGATCCACCATAGGTCCACAGAACCAATGATGAAGCATGCTGCCCAGTCTCTAGATAGAGGGATTAGATGTGGAGGTGCAAGATGAGCTATATAGTATCAAGCATGGCCAAAGTGTGAATTTGTTTTGCCTGACTCTAACTTGTTACAAAAGAGGATTCTTTGGGGGGAGGGGGCAATTGGAATGGTAATGATGCCCCCCCCCAAAAGAAAAGAGCATCAATGAAGTATGTAAAGAAAATAAAAAGAAGAGATCTAAGGGTTCAAAGGACAGTGCAGACAATCAGAAACATTTAATGTACTAAACTCTACATACATTATAGAAAACAAGCCACAGGTAATGAAATTGTGGTTTCATATAAAATTCTCTTTTTCTGTTCTCTTTTGAACAGTGCCTGGCACATAGTTGGCACTCTATAAATGTTTATTCTTGTCTCCCCTTCCTTCCTTGTTAGCATGTAAACTTGGGAGCAGGGACTGTCTTCCTTTTGCTTCTATTTATGGCCCCTGCATCAAGCCCAATTTCTGGCACACAATAATGGCTTAATATGTGCTTGTTGACTTGCTAACTATGCTTATACAAATAGGAAACTCGGAGTAAAGTTTAGATTCTACTGGCAGAATTTAGGAGGAGATGCAATGCAGACAAGCAGCTGCCCTGAAATTTATAGTCTCCAAGAGTTGCCTGCAGCATTGAAAGGTTCAGTGATTTGCCCAGAGTCACCCAGCTAATATTTTTCAGGGCATGGGTTTAAATGAAAGTCTTTCCAACTCCAAAGCTATTTTGTTAGCATAGTTCTTTAGAATGCTCCATGTTTGTATGTATATACAAATGCATGGAACAGTTTTAATTATATGTATGTATATATATGCCACATATATCATATTATATATATAAATCAACAAGCCTTTATTAGACACTACATGCCAGGCACTCTGCTAAGCGCTAGAGATGCAAAGACAAAAAAACAAATCATTCCATTTCCTCCAGGGGCTTGTACTCCTCCCTGGGAGATGACATGTATAACATATATATACCTATACACATACACACACACGTGTGTGCGTGTTGATGACATATATATGCTGATGACATACATTGAAATGACATGCATAAAATATATTATATATGTACATATATAATATCTATACATGTACACACCTATATGACACATACAAGTGCTACAACTTACTCTTAGAAAGGAAGGCATTAGTAACTGGGGAACTAGGACTCTTCCATCAGGTCATGTTTGACCTGAGTTTCAAAGAAAACCAGGGATGACAGATGGCAATGAAATAATTTGGACCAATTTATAGTCCATTTCATGTTAAGGAAGGATTGATTTATGATTCCGAACAATGATAGTAACAACTTGCTGCATTCCAATTTTTTAGAAGAGAGGACACATAATAACATGTCCTTCCACTCATCTCCATCTTGAACAATAAGTACCAGAAAAGTGGACCCTCTGACTAGATAGATTTAGGCTTGACATAAAGTAAAATTTCTTAACAATGAACGCTGTATAAAAGCAGAGTGTGCTGACTTGAAAAGTAGAGGGTTTCCTCTCCTTGGAGGTCTTCAAGCAGAGGCTGGATCTTCACATGTCAGGAATGCAAGAGAGAGGATATTTTGTCATGTATAGGTGGAATTTTTTGCTTACCAATGGTCCCTTCCAGCTATGATTCTGTGGCTCAAGGTAGTTTTCTGTCAGTATCAAGGTCAATATCAATATTCTGTCAATATCAACCAATCTTGATTAAAAATTTATCCTATGGAAAATGGAAGTTGGGTGAGAAGACATTGATATAGAACTGGCTCTTAATAGAGTGTAAAAGACAAAAAGTTTGAACACTTTTCATATCTGGGTCTTACCTTCTTCATCTATAAATGTGAGATCAGATTTAATGACAGATCTTTTCCAGCTCTCGATGTATGATTTTATGATCACATGATGTTACCATTGAATGAGACAATTCTAAACCACTTAGTACAGTGTCTGTGGAGCATAGTAGGGCTATTTAATGTTTTTATTGTTGTTGATGATGATGATGATGATGGTGGTGGTGATGAGTAATATCACATTGTCTCTTAACAACAAAACTTGTTTACTTTGGTGCTGCATTTTGACCTGGGAAAGCCTATATACACACATCAGACTGTAAATAGATTACTGTTGAATAGAATTCAACTGGAGCAGCATCTGTCTGCCTGACAGTGATAAAGTCTGCACAGACAAACAACCTCCCAAAAAATGGCAGCCTGAGATCATTTGGTATAGGAGCAACCAGCTCAACACACTGGGACCACCGTTGTATTTTAGGATAGTACATTAACTGATGCTTATAAAGGAAACCACTTGAGTTTCAAAAGAAGGTTTACTCATGTTCACTGTACATTTTCTGTTTAAGAAAATAGAAAAATATGTCACACATTAGAGAAACTTTTAAGAAGATTCAGACCAAATAAAATGATCTTGGAAGTCATCCACCAAATGGCTACAGTTTTTAAAGCTGTTGGCATTTACATTGGTCATCTATTATCTGGAAAATTCACATATATGAATAATAGATAACAACAATAGCTAGTATTTTGTAGTGCCTCAATGTCTGCAAAACACTTTAAGACAGATGTTTTTGCTATCTCCATTTTGCAGATGAGGAAACTGAGGCAGATGGTTAAGTGAAGTGCCCAGGATCACACAGCTAAACAAGTATCTGAGGTCACATTTGAATTCAGGTCTTCTTGATTATGTTGAATTGTGTCACCTAGTTAACAAAAGGGCTAGATAAATGGTGTATTACTGTACACAGTTTGCATAAGCAAGTGTTTCATGTAATTTTCTAATAACTAACATCTATATAGCACTTACTGTGTTTCAGGAACTGTGCTAAGCTCTTTACAGTGAACAAGTCTTTTGTCATTGCTCCTGAAGAACTTTTAGGTTCTGTGATTCTGAGAAAACATTATCTTTTGTAATTGGGTCATCATCTGAAATTTCAAAAAAATGTTGATATTTTCTTAGGTGGAACCACTGACAAATAACTTGTCACTTTCCTGATCCATTTTAGGAAGAGAGAAAGAAATAAAGAAAAAAAATCTAAATTCCAAAGCCTTCTGAATTCAGAGAGATAGATCATCAGCACAAAAGTATATGGCCTACATGGAGGAAGTGTTGGGTAGCTGCCTTGCTGTAAACTTGGCAACAGAGTAAAAAAACAAAACAAAACAAAACAAAACACTTCCCCTATGAACAACTTTGTACCCCAAACACAGGAAGATGCTTTCAATAGAGGAGCTCATGATCTGAGTAAGAAACAGATAGAAATGAGTTCTTACTTTCCTTCTCCTTCTCCCTCTGCCTCTCCTTCTTCCTACTTCCCTCCCTCCTTTTCTTCCCTCCCTCCCTTTCTTCCTTCCTTTCCTTGCTTCTTTCCTTCCATCTTTCCTTCTTTCCTTCCTTCTTTCTTTCTTTCTTTTTTTCTTTCTTTCTTTCTTTCTTTCCTTGTGTTTGTATTCCCAGAGCTTCACACAGTACTTGGCCCTTGGTAAGTGTGGGTAATAAAAGCTTGTTGACTGGCATCTCCAATACTCCATCCACCAGATCTTCTTCTTGGCTTTAGACCAGAAGTTGAATGTTGAGTTCAAGACTTGAAGTCCAGAGAAATGTGAAAAAGCTCACAAGAAGAGACAGAGAACAAAGAGCACTCAGAAGACCAGTCTGCCACCAGACTATAACTATGCAAATAAAGACAATATTTACAGCAATAAATCCATGAAACCTACACAGAAAATACATTTAGAAGGGGATATGGAACCAGCATCATGAGTTTGCTACTTCAGTGGTCATTGTAACATACACTTTATTTAAATAATCAGTAAATAAGTTACCTATATAATCAATTACAATCTTTTTTTGTCTTTTGCTTTTTTCTATTTTTTTCTTGATTTCTCTTATTTTGTGTATATATTTGAATACTTGTATTCCTCCCCAAGAGTTCAAATAAACTATTTTAAATACAATAAAATAAGGTTCAACAGAGAACAAGGTATGAACATACCTAGCCACTGAACTTCCTAGCCAAGCCAGACTAGTTTCTGTCTCCTAAATCCACTTTGCCCTTTCCTTCTTCTAAGCCTTGGTTTATCCTATTCCTGACACCCAATATTCCGTCTCCCTCTCCCTCTTCAGCTGTTGAATTCTTGACCAATTTTAAAACCCAATTCAAATGGCAACTTCTCCAGGAAGCCTTTCCTGACAGCTTATAGCAAAATAACAATATTTTACCCATTAAGCTTCCTATGGTATTTAGTTCTGCGACTATTCCATTGATTACACAAAATTTTCTCATTGTCTGCATTGATAGCTCATTCCCTTGCTATACTGTAAGCTCCATGTGGGCAGGAATCAAGTCTTGTCTAAAGTTTGTAGTTCTCCTAGTTCTTGGCCCACAGTAAACAACTAATAAATATTTCTTAAATTTAATTTCTTTCATTGAATCAATTTGTCCTAAAAACAAGATTGGGTATAAAATGCTAAATCTTCCTTATTGGCAGTTTTAGAAGCATGTCTGGTACGTAGTAAATGCTAATAAACACTTCCTGTAGCTATGCCAATTTAATATATAAGGTCCCAATCCCTTCCTAACATACATTTTAAATGACCATATTATAATTGTTTGTAATAACTTAATAATGGGCAATAAAACAATCATTCAAATATGAGTAAGAATACAAAATTTACATGAAACAGTGATCATCCTTTTTTTCAGATTTTATAACATTGCTAATTTTTAATATATGTTAATTTTAACAACATAGTAATAAATATATATATAAAATGTCTATCCCCTCTTCAAAATTGTTTCTTTTGGGTATTTTATTTCTGGATTTTGTTACTATAGTCCAATTACTATGCAGGTATAATAATGGTAAGTAAATAGCTAGTTAGGGCTTTAAAGTTTGCCCTTCACATACGTAATCTCATTTTAGGCTCATGAGAATCCTTTAAGGCAAAAACTATTAATGTTATCCCCATTTTAGAGATACAGAAACTGAGGCTTAGAGGAGTTAAGTGATTAGGATCACGAACACACAAGCTAGCACCTGAGACAAGCTTTTAACCTAAATCTGTTTCTACTTTGTCCACACGGCATCACTTCAAGTAAAGTTTCTCCAATTTCTTTGTGTTTTCCACTTTCGTCATTGGCATGCCCCAACTGTTGAACATGAGGATTGCTTCCAGTGTTTTGCCATCATAAAGAGTTCTCCGAAGAACATTTCTATACAACTAGGTCTTTTCCCCTCCCTTCAGTCCCCATCCCCCACCCCACTCAATAGTATTCTCGATGCGAAATTCATGTAATGAGTTCACTAGGGGAAAAAAGTAGGAACAACGTTCTGGCCCCTATTTTATTGTCATTTATTGCTTTACAAAAATATTTCACAAAAACACTGTTCCACCATTAGTGCAATAACTTGGATTGTTTCCCTATGGTACCACTAACATTGAGTTGTATCATTTTAACTGTTTTTGCCAGCCTATTGTGTATAAGATGGTATCATAGAATTGGTTTAATGTTTGTTTCTCTTATTATTAGAGAGTTTGAATATTTTTTTCAGGTGATTATTATTTCGCTTCTTTCAGGAACTGCTTGCTAATTATGTATTGGGTAATAGATCTGACTTACACATTTCTTGGAGTGTTGCAAAGGCCTTTTTTGTTTGTTTGTTTTCATTTTTTTGCCCATTGTGCTTTTTTTTATTCTAAGTGAATTGCTTTTTGTAGTTCAAAAACATTTCATTTTATGTAATCAAATTTATCTATTTCACATTCTGTATTTTCTTTCTTTTTGTTAGAAACTGGGAACATTCATTCACTTCATATTTGTGATTCTGTTTTCTTTTCCTTTTTATTAATTTAGAAATATTTAGATCATTTTCCATTTGAAATCCATTGTGGGATAGGATGTGAGATGTAGATCTAATTCCATTTTTTGCCAAATTGCTACCCAATTTTTAAACATTTTCATTAAATCATATATCCTTTTCTTCATGGTTTTGAAATATAAGTCCATTGTACATTCCAGTTCTACTTTTTAATTTTCTAAAATTCAAACTTGGAATTCTAGTTAATTCACAATTAGAACCAAGGACATACCAACAACTGTAATTTTTTAAGTCAGTGGGGAGAGGGCAGTGAAGATGGGGCAGAAAATATAGAGGGTAAGTTATAGTTGGGGTAGCTAGGTGGTGTAGTGGATAGAGTGCAGGGCATGAAGTCAGAAAGATTCATCTTCCTAAGTTCAAATCCAATCTCAAACAATAATAGTTATATGACCCTAGGCAAGTCAGTTAACCCTGTTTGCCTCAGTTTCCTCATCTGTAAAATGAACTGGAGAACAAAATGGCAAACTACTACAATATCTTTGCTAAGAAAACCCCAAATGGAATCAGGATGGGCCAGAATGGTTATATAACAATTCTGAGGAAAGAGAGCTAGGGTTTTAATGGACTGCAACTTTAAATGACTACAGTCAATCACAGCCCCAAAGGTTAGTGTAATCTTAAAGCAACCTAAGAAAGGCATAACGGCCAGAAGTGAGGAGCTGATAGTCCTACTAAGTGATTGCTCTGGTTAGATCCTAATTTTGTGCTTGGTTTTGGGTGCCACAATTTATAAAGAATTATATTTACAGAATATTCAGGGGAAAACAATCAGAACCATAGAGAAGATGGATACCATTTCACCTAAGGATCAAAGCACTGGTGTATTTAAATTTGGGAAAGAAAAGACTCAAAAGAGTCATGATATGCAAGTATGTAAAGAAAGACTGTCATGTGGGAAAAGGATTGGAAATGTTCCGTTTGGCTCCAGCGGGCAGGACCAGGAGCACTACGCAAAGAATCAGCAGGGCGGATTTAGGCTTGACGTCAGGAAAAACTTTCTAATAATTAGAGCTATCCCAGACTATCATCAAATGCTTGTGGAGACCTCCACATCACAGGGTCATAGATCCGTGGATCCTAAGTTGAAAGCTACACCTTAGAAATTGTTCTAGAGATAAGAATATTGAGATACACAGAGGTAAATTACTTTGCCAAGGTCATATAGACAGTAAATGCACCCAGGAATTGAACCGGGTTCTGATTCCAAATGTAGCGCTCTTTCTCCTTATCATCACTACAGGTTGAGCTAGTGGAGGATGGACAATTGGAGATAACATAAAGACTGTTCCTACTTAGGAAGGGATTGGACAACAGAGCCTTGGAGGTCCCATTCAACCCTGAAATTCCATGGTTCTCTCATTTGTGTTGAATAATCACCTAGATTCAGGGCATCTTATTTCTCATTCCTTTGCCTGTAGCAGCATTGTACATAGATTACTAGTTTCCTCATCAAATTATCATTCAGTTAGGAGTACTGACAAGAAATGTATTTAACAATTAAAATTCCATGGTAATTTCACACTCAACAATGTCTTGTGTTCATAATTTCATTATTAAATCTGATTGAATATGATTAAATATGGCCTCTACTTTCCAAAACGGGTTGCATGATGGATTTAAATGAACTCATTAGTGGTTAATGCCGCAGAGCTCTTTCTAAATGCTAATGTTTAGCAGCCTTTGGCTCATTAATTAATTTAAAGATGGTGCCATAATCACAGCTTTCAGTCAATGCCCATCTACTATTTTTTATTATTGAGTAATGCTTGTTTGCATGGGAAGGGAAGAAATTAAATTAACTTAATAATAGAAATGTGACACAAAAATGTTCCCCAACTATCAGATAGACAATGGGAAAAGCATTTTATTCTTCATAGAGGGGTTGGAGGTGGGGAAAGAGAGAAGAAATAGTCAAGTAAGCAATACCTTTAGAAATTTACAGAATCTACTATATTCTCTTGGCCTCAGTCACACAATATAATAAACATTTATTAAGTGCCTCCTTTGTGCTAAGTACTGGGAACACAAATAAGAAAAAGCAAGACGGACCCTGCCCTCAGGGAACTTACAAACTAATGGGGGAACATAACCCACCAAAGGAAGCTTATAAGGGAAGTCGTAGTGAGGACGCCTGGACTGGGGATATGATGATATGGCTAGAGTGGAAACCAAGTGATAAAACAAATGAGCCAGTACTTGGTCCAGCAACCTCCAGAGCAAAGCATTTCAAACCAAACAATAAGACGTTATATGGTAATTATCCAATATTGAGGCGCTATGAATGAAACTGATAGATCAGGTGATCCTAGAATGATGTTTCCTAACTTGTGCATCACATTCCCCAGGAATAGTGGAATAATCACCACATGGCATCTATAAATCTTAGCAAAACAGAGCCATTCATTTAGAGCTGCCTAAGAACAATAAAGGTCACCTAATTGAAGCCCCTTATTTTCTAGTTACCACTGAGGCTCAGTCAAGTGACTTGTCCAAGGTCACACGTGAAGTCGATACAAGAGTCTAGATTCAAACCCCAGACCCTTGACTCAAAATCCAGCACCCTCTATGGTGAATCCATTAATAAGCCAACTTATCTTCTATAGACTAAATAAATAATGTGGCTCATACATATGTATTTCTATTTTTAAGGCTTGTAGAAGTTGCTGTAGTGAACAAAATATAATTCCACTTAAAAGCAGAGCTGAATTTCTGGTAGCTTTCAATCATTCATGTATGCAGTCAACAGAAAATAATAGAAAAGCTCCAATCCACTGTGAAATCCTTTGATGTAATAGAGTTTCTCAGACTTAGAAAGGGTGGAGCCTACTACTCACATGGCAAAAACCTTTGATCCTATTAAAATTTTCCTTTTCCAGCCAGGGCCAGGCTATAAATAATCATCATACTGTGAAATCTAAGGAATATGGAGTCCCTAAATCAATCAACAAGCATTTAGTAAGTATTCACTACGACTCAGGTGATGTGTCTATCTATCTATCTCTCTATCTATCTATAGAGCTATCTTGTCCCAAAAATTTTGGTGCAGTTTAAAAAACTAAGCTTTACTAAGATTTTTGGGATGCCATATACATACATAATGTGTGTATATGTGTATATATACATGTATACATATTCACACATATATGTATATATAATACATATACATACATATTTTTAAAATTTGAATGTTTTTTTGTTAACATTTATTTTTTCTCACTCCCATTCCTATTAAAAAGAAAAATCTGTGTACCAAAAATAGTCAAGTAAGACAGTCTCCCACATTATGCCTATGTTATATTAATTGATGCAGCACAATCATTTTTTCTATCAGTGACACTCCGTGAATATCATGCTCCCACTTCGTGTACTTTGTGGCTCCCCTCTCCCCTTTCAGTTTCTTTTTGGGTATTGTCATGCCCCATTAGATTGCATTTAAGGTTAGGGGGTACCTTGGAGGTAGGGGCTGTCTTTTTCTTATTTGTATCCCTAGTTTAACATAATATCTGGCACATATTAGATTCTTAATAAGTGTTTATTGACTATTGACTGTAATTGATGAGAGATGTCTAGACTTTGTTTATATTTCTAATTGATTGATGGATTGTTCTCCCTTAGGATTGGGACCTAGAATCTCATTATTCCTTTCAATAACAATTAACCAATCCCCTACTTTTTATTTATTAATGTGCGTGCATTTTGTTCCTTTTCCTAGAACACAAACTCCTTGATTAGGGGTAGTGAGGTGGTGCAGTGGATAGAGCACCAGTGTAGGAGTCAGGAGGACCTGAGTTCAAATCTCACCTCAGACACTTGACACTCACTAGCTGTGTGACCTTGGGCAAGTCACTTAACCCCAATTACCTCATTCTGGGTCATTTCCAGTTATCCTGATGAATATCTGGTCACTAGATTCAGATGACTCTGGAGGAGAAGTGAGGCTGGTGACCTGCACGGCCCTCCCTCACTTAAAACAAAGACAAGTGCAAGTCATGTCATCATTTCTCTGATGGCATGATCTTCTTGGGCAACGAAGGACAAATACACACACACACACACACACACACACACACACACACACACACACACAGTAGATAGAGCACTTGGCCAGGAAGACTCCTCTTCCTGAGTTGAAATCAGATACTAGCTGCGTTACCTTGGACAAGTCATTTAACCCAGTTTGCCTCAGTTTCTCCATCTGTCCAATGAGCTGGAGGAGAAAATGGCAAACTATTTCAAAAATTTGCCAAAAAAAAAATTAAGTGGGATTATGGAGAGTTGGACATGACTGAAACAACTCAACAAGATAGAGCGTTAAATAGATGGATAGATAGATAAACAGCCTTAAGAAAAGTCCTTGATCAATTTCAAAGGTCTGAAAACCATTAAAGGAAGTGAAATTCAACCCTCCCACCCCAAGAATGTGTTCAATATGGTGGAGAAGACTGATCATGTTCTGTGGATTTTGTATAAAATAGGAAGCTAATTCAGGAACCAAGGAATGCAAGTGCTTGGCATTCCAGGGTGGAAATCTTGCACACAAGCACCTAAGCCAGAAGCAGCTGGGGATGGGTGAGAAAGTGCTCTTTGCTGGACTGGCTATGTCAGGGATAAAGAAACCCACAGCACTTGACTCCAAACAGAAAGCTGCCCCCTTTATTCTCAGATGTAGAAAATTCTCAGTTTCTATTTCCTTTGAGTTTATGTGATTTGTTTTCCCCTCAAATACATGAATTCACATACATCTTTCCAACATTGAAAAGGAAAGATATTTGTCATCAATATCCCAGATTTATGAGAGCCAGCTTTTGCACACTGAAGGGGGCTGTAGTGGTCCATTCTCATGCTCAAAAACATGAGGCCTCATTCAAAAGGGTCCTGGAGCAAACAGATGTGTGCAGGAGGCTGTGCCAACCTTCTGAGGGGAAAAAATGAGACCCATTAAGAGATTATTACATTTCTAGAGAGATTGAAGATCTTCCTATGTGCCAGTATTGGACTTGATAATTAAAAATAACGAAGTGTGTAATTTACAAAGCAATGAAATTCCACTCTTAAAGGTCATACTATAATTTATGACTGTGCTTAATTTTTCCCCTTTCATTTTAAGAAAAGGGGGAAAATAACCAACCCTAAATTAGGACACAAAAATCCTCTTTTGATTTGCTATTTCATGTGAGTGGCAGTTCGGCTCTAAAAGAGCCTGCCTCTCTCACATCCTTACTGAGCAATCCTGAGTAAGTCACCGAACTTACCAGTGCTCTAAACGTAGTTCCTGTTTATAAACAAAGGGGAAGGAGCCAGCAGACAGAGAAAGGTTGAAGATTACAGTCAGTTCTTACTTGCTGTGTAAAGCTTGGGCAAATCATTTGTTCTCTGATAAAGTTTTCATATCTGCAAAATAAGAGCATTGGCCTAGAGGATCTCCAAGGTACTTCCCAGCTCTAATGGTCTATACTGATTGATTCTATCCCCCAAAAAACTTAGGATTGAAGTGTATTGGCACAGTTACCTCAGCCCACCAATCTAATCAGCACCCTTCCCATTCTAACATTAACTCTCCCCCAGTCTCCAAATTCCAAAATCTTGACACCTCCTATTTATTGGTAATCTTAAATATTTATGTAAAATGTATTATTAATTTCATTCTTAATATATCATCATTTTACAATTCACTGCTTTCATTGTCTTTGAAAACTACTAAGCAGCAATTGGCCTAAATCCCACAAGTAATTAGGTTAATGTGCCTTGATGGTTTACAGGATTCACCCAGTCCATCCTAGGAATTTTAAAAAAGAATAAAAAATTTCAAAGTGTTTATAAATCCATGGCTTGGACTTGGGCAATGTACAATTCCACTGCATTTGCATTGAGAGATTTCCCTTAGAAATTGGAACCAAGCATAATCTGATATTTGTGTCTTTCCTACTGGATGCGGGGGTGCTGGGAGGGATTTACCCTCTTACTCCTATGTTATAGATACTCTCAAAAATTGTTATCTTTTGTTTTCTATCATCGTTTCCAAATATGTCCCCTCCCTTTTTTCCTACTCTTGGAGCCAACCCTTTCTAGTAAAAAAACAAAAGAGAAAAAAGATTCAACAGAATCAACCCACACATCAACTGAATTTGATAGTATATTCACTTTTCCACATCCCTAATCCCTCACCTTGGCTAGAAGGGAGGTCCATTTTTTTATCTCTTCTCCTGAGCCAAGGTTGGTCATTATAATCACAGAGTTTTCAGTTTCATTTTGTTGCTGCAGTTGGTCTACTCATTTACACTGTTGTAGACATTGTAAAAAGGCAGCCGGGGATGGCTCAGTGGATAGAGGACGGGCCCTGAAGTCAGGAAGACCTCAGCTTAAATCCAGCCTTGGACGCCTCCCAGCTATGCGACCTTGGGCAAGTTGCTTGACCTCTGATTGTCTGACAAAATGGATCCCCTGGAGAAAAATGGCAAACTACTCCAGGATCTCTGCCAAAAAAATCCCAAATGGGGTCACACAGAGTTGGACATGACTAAAATGACTGAACAACATTAAGTCATTGTATTTGTTGATTTCCTGATTCCACTAACTTTATCAGGTTTTCCCATATTTTTTTTGTATTCCTCATTTTTTAGGGCTAGAAATTCTTTTTTGCTTGTTAGAGCCATTCCAATGGAAATTTCCCAATTCTTCTTAGATCTACCATCACCAACTTCCCTTCAAGGCATTTCCTCCAAATCAGAGTACTTTTCCCCGTTTCACAGATGAGGATGCTGAGACTGAGAAGAATTAAATTACTTGCCCAAAGTCACCCAGACCTCCTTTTGGGCATGAAGCCCTTTAGCACCAGAGAAGGGTGGGGGCACTCACCAGAGAAGTGGCATCCTGAGTATGCCCACATCAATATGTCCTGCCCTGTACCACAGAGAGCCAGCAGCTGAGAGGCAGCATGGACCTTGGAGAGAGGAGAACCTGTTTTCAAATTCCACCTCAGTTACAGACTTTCTGTGTGAATATGGGCAAATCATCGTGTGCATCAGCTTCTTCACCTATTAAATATGGAGGCTGGACTTAATGCTTATTATTGATCATTCAGTCATGTCCAACTCTTTATGACCCCACAGACCATACTGTCCATGGGTTTGGTTTGGTTTGGTTTGGTTTTTGGCAAAGACGCCAGAGTGGTTTGTCATTTCCTTCTCTAATAAATTAAGGCAAAAAAGAGACAAAGTGACTTGCCAGGGCCATACACAGCTAGCAATTGCCTGAGGTCACATTTGAACTCCAGTCTTCCTGACTCCAGGCCAAACATTCTATCCACTGAGCCACCTAGCTGTTCCCTGATGACTAATGTCCCTTCCAATTCTATACTCTTAGGAGGGCAGAGACTCGTTTATTTTCTTATTTCGTTTTTGTTTGATTTGCTATTCGTAGTGTCCCCAGCATATAGCACTAGACCTGGCTTATAGGAAGTGCTAAACAAAGAAATAAACAAAGAAATGAGTGAATATTGGTTGTAGGTTGTTGTCCGTCCTCTTTGAAAAGAACCAAAGTATCATCACCATGATAAAGTAAAATTTCAGTGTGAATGACTGCGGTTGATCAGACCAATATGACTCAAAATGCTCTGCCACAGCTTGGGCACAGATAGTCCATGTGAATATTTGGGCTGGATGCTCCAAATTTGCATATCCTACATTTTCTTTGTGCTGTCTCAATTCTGCTTTGCTCAAAGAGCACAGCACCCTTTCTGATGTGGGCACCCCATGCTGAGCAGTCCTGTGCAGTGTCTCCCATGTTGCACAATCAAATCCAAAGTTCTTGAGAGGACCTTGAGAATGTCCTTGTATTGCTTCTTCTGACGTCCATGTGATCGCCTGCCCCAAGTAAGCTTTCCATAAAATAGTCCTTTTGGCAAGCATACATTTGGCATCCGAACAACATGGCCAGCCCAGCAGAGTTTCGCTCTCTGAAGCACAGTTTGAATACTTGGCAGTTCAGCTCAAGTAAGGACCTCAGTGTCTGGTAACTTATCCTGACAGGTGATCCTTAGAATCTTCCTACGACAGTTTAGATGGAAGCGATTCAGTTTCCTGGCATGGCGCTGGTAGACTGTCCATGTTTCACAGGCATACAATAGTGAGGTCAGCACAATGACTCTGTAGACCTTCAGTTTGGTAGTCAGTCTAATACCTCTTCTCTCCCCAACCCTTCTTCAGAGCCTCCCAAACACTGAAAATGAGCTGTCTCCAAATGTGCATGCTTCCACACAGTGCGTTAGGGGGAAGAACACTGGACATAGCCTAAGAAGAGGTGAGTTCAAATTATGCATCTGAACCTCTGTAAATTTTGGAATCTTAGACAAATCATTTCACATGTCAGGGTCCCAGTTTTTCTGAGTCTATTAAAAATTCTCGCTCTCTTTTTTGTTTACTATCACCTTTATTTCTCATTATATCTTTCCCTCTTCCCCCACCCAGAAAGCCAACCAGTAGAATAAAAAAAAGAGGGAAAAGTAGTTCAGCAAAGCTAATTTACATATTAACTCAGTTTGGCAGTATATCCAGTACATATTCAACAGGAAGGGTATTAAACTCAAGTGGAATTGGGGGTCATTAAATTGTTTATAAGGATCCCTGCGGGTCACATACTGACTTGGAAAACCACATATGTTTATATATTTCTTTTATTATTTACATCAAGACATTAAAATAAAATAAAAACTATACTTTTGTTTGGGCCACATGTTGGGAGTGTGGTGGGATACATGTGGCCTATTTACATTGTTTTTGACACTTTTGTGTACCCATAATATCCTACCTCTGCAAAGAAGAGAAATAATTTATCATATGGTATGACCTTTACCCCCTTTTAGTTTGTAGTTTTTTAAAGTATACATTAAACTTAATAGCAGTAGTAACAACATTGTCCAGTGTGTACACTTCTAGACTTTATCTTTTTTTTGAAGTGTTTTTATTTTATAAATACCTTTTTTCTTTTTTATTTTCTTGTATCCTTATCACTAGTCACTAAGTCCCTCCCCAACTCCAAAAGAAGCCTTCCCTTTAATAAATAATAAACAATAAAAAAGCTATCTTTCATATTGTTCTTTAAGGTTTGTGAATATTATTGAATTGATCTTTATAACCATCTTATTAGGGGTGCTAGTAGTATTCTCATTTTCCAGATTAGGAAACTGAGACTGAGGCAAGTTAAGTGACTTGACCAAGGTCTTAGTTCTTCCTGACCCTAAGGTCCTGTAGCTGCATGCCATCTAGCAACTTCTCAAATTCAATAAAAACAAGTCAATACATTAACCACGTCTGAAAATGCATATCTCTTTTTCATGTCTCTGGTCCGTGGCCTCTCTGCCTTATCATCAGTCCTCCAAAGTCAGGCTTAAGGCATGAACAATTCTTAACAAAGCTACATGACTATGGTTTCCTTTTCTGTCTTCACTTACCATCTCTTTAAATGATGCCCTCCCTAAGTCATTTCAAGCTTGGATGTTGCCATTTTCTTTTGAAGCTGGGGATTTTAAGGAGGGCTCAGTTCTCTGGGGAAACTGGACAAAAGAAGAATTTTTTTTTTCCACTTGACCTGTGATTTCATTGATGTAGGGAGTTCCTGATGAGACAGATCCTCCACCAATGCACATGGCTCTTCAACTTGATATCTTAGAGAATTGCCTTAGAGATACTAAGAACTTAAGGGATTCAGTCAGCCAGGAAGTATCAAAGAAGGAACTTCAGACCTTCCTGAACCTGAGGCCAGCTACATATCCACTCCACTCCGCTACCAATAGAGACAAACATGCAGAATTAAATTTGAGGGACAGGGATTCATGCTCAACAGTTCTCAGCACTCGTCCTGATAACTCTAACCAGCACTGAGTCACATAAAATATAAACTATCAAATACTTGGAATTTATACTAGTTGGGTGGGACATTCTGGATCCTTAGATTCCTATCCCACACCACCCCCCTAGAGGCTCTTAAAAATAGCTGAGTTTATTTACATTTTTGGAAAATGACTATGTTAGAAATATAGAGAGGTTTATAAAACAACAACCACCACCCTGCAATTTGAGGGCAGGGAACAGAATGATTCTCCCAACCTGTTTTTATTTTTTTTAAATTATGCCCTTCTTTATAGTTGAGCATTTGAATTATCTGCAATCTTTTGGAGGCATCTTCGTCTGAACAGGACTGTGGGTTGCTATTTTACACTGTGAAGATTAGATGGAAGCATGAAAATTGACTTGAAAAGGAAAGAAAAACACCATTTTACACTCAATCTGTCCACATTTACTTTTGATTTCCAATCTGTATTTCCTTTTACAGTTTATTGCCAGTTTCATCTTAAAGTGTGTTTTGTTTGTTCAAGGAGTAAGCCATTGCTTTTTGCATGGGGGCATCTAAAGGTCTGTCCTTACCTCCCCCTCCTCTCCACACTCTGCCTTGCCCACAGGCTCAATCATATCCACGGTTTTACCTAACATAACTAGACGGATAGCTTCCAGCTCCACACATCCAGTCTTCATCTTCCTGCCTTCTGAGTTGCAGATCAACCTCTTTCAATGAATAGAAAACTTGAAGACTGAAATGTGCCATCAATACGCAAACTCAGCACGCCAGAAACTGAGTTTATCTTTTCTGCCAACCTGACTTAACTATTTCTAACATCGGCATTACTTCTTTCTCAGTCTGACTCACCGTTCTTCTGTTTCTTTTAATTTACCTCATATCTAATCACCAAGACTTGTTGGTTTTGTGTCTGCTTTCCTCTGCAACCATTCCAATGCAGCTTCCAATGACCATTTGCCAAGATAGTATCAATAGTTCCATAACTGGCCTCCTTTCCTACAAATGATGTCCCTCTAATTCATCCTTCAAGAATGCCACCACATTGGATCATAGGATTATAGGTGTGGAGCTGGAAGAGATCTTAGAGACCATCTCATTCAACTGTTTATAAATGAGAACTCTATGGATCAAGGAAGTGACTTGCTTGCACTTTTGTTCTTATTTCTAGTTTAGTCATCTAATTTGTGTTATCTTTAAAAATGGAAAATTAACAATATTAAGTTTAGCAGCATCTATACAGACTGATCTGATTCATCTAATTGGGACTGAATTCATTCTGGTGTTGATTAATAATTATACTAGTGATACTAACAATAGCTAGCATTTATACAGCAACTACTATATACCAGGCACTGTGACAAACATTTTGCAAATATAATCTCATTTACTCCTCAGAGCAAACCTGTGAGGTAGCTTACTATTACTATCTCCATTTTACATTTGAGGATGCTGAGGCAAGCAAAGGTTAAGTGACTTGCCTAGGGTCATTCAACTATTAAGTGTCTGAGGCTAGATTTGAACTCAGGCCTTCCTAACTTCAGGCCTATCTACTTTCAGCTTTATTTCCAATATTTTTGTTTTTAACAGAGGAATTTTTAAAATGGCAAAATCCTGAAGCCCTGAAAATCCTCCTTCCAAATGGTATAAGGAGAAGGTCCTCCACCCTTCCCCCCATTCTGAAGAGCAGGTATGGCTGTCCACATTACTTGGATGAGCTGGAAATGACCTTCTGGGGAGGTAACCATTTACCATCTAAGTTGCCCCTGCAATCTAAATCTAAATTCTAAAATCCTTTCAGCTCTTAATACGATGCTTGACACTTGGTAGATGTTTAATGAGCTCTTATTGACTGACTGCAGGTCTTATCCTCTACCCACTTTCACAGCCCTCCTGACTCCTGATCACTGCCATTTGATATATCCCAGTGGACCCTAAGGATCCCCTGGACCTTATCATCCACCCCACTGCTGAACTCTCAGGACTCCCAACCTTTCCATTTACCCTGCTGCTCCACCTGTGTATATTCTATACTCCAATTAGTATGTGAGTTCCTTAAAAACTGAAACTATCTATTCTATTTGTAACCCCAGAGCTCAGCACAGTGCTTGACACATAGAAAGTCCTTAGTAAATGCTTTTCAATTCATTCATTCAAAACTTTCTCCCTTCCTCCTGAGATTCCCTGATTCTCTCCAAAGCTCAGTTCAAGGACTCCCTTCCTAAATGAGGTTTTCCCAGGTCTGTCCCCTCCAAATCCCTCAATTTATTTTCTATTTTATTTTTACATATTGTGGGCATGTCACCTCCCTCTCAAGAGAAGGGAAAGTCCCTGAGGGAAAGGAAAGGTTTTGATTTTGCTAGTGGATGACCATTAGCATGGTGTGTGGTTTGACTGAACTTGGGTTTTGTTTTCCTATCCTCTGCACTCTGACATGTAGACCTGGTCATGCCACCATTACATTTGGATTTAAAAGAGACATCCATCCCTACTCACAAAGGAAGAAAATATTACAATGGATCTGTGTCTCCCTATGGTGATGAACCTAGCCATGCCAGTTCATCCTATTGTCCTTGCTTTCCCATTGCTTCATCACATTTTCCACCATGGCAACCTAACCCTGAGAACTTACCTGGTTATAACTTATTAATATACATAGGAAGAGCTGGTACCAACCAGTGACTCCAGTCACCTGGTGTGGCTTTTGTCCTGATTTGGGACACACCTAAATTTATGCCAAGTCAATGGAGATCCCATGAAGTTGAACTCCTGTTCATCACTTCCCTTCCCTACTCTTTCTCTCTGAGATTTTATTTACACTAAATATATTATTACATACATTTTATTTACACTAAATAATTACATACATTTTATTTACACTAAATATATTATTACATACATTTTATTTACACTAAATATATTATTACATCCATTATATTTTCATGTTGTCTCTATTAGAATGTAATCTTCTTGAGAGCAGGTTTAGGGTTACATTTTTAAACTTTTCTTTACCCCAACACTTATCCCTGTGACATTAAGTTTGAGGGACAATTTCTGGGTGATCATTTTATTACGAATGCTAGCATTTTATTAACAAAAGGAACAATCATTTGGCCATTTTTCTCTTGGACCAAAGACAATTACAGTCGGGTTCATGACTTATATGCCCTTGGAAAAGTGGGTGCTCCAGAGGGTGGCAATCAACTCTGATTAATGAGCAATTAATTACAGGTAGGCCTATTCTAATGCGGGGCTGGGAGAGTAGACCACCCACAGCCTTGGGCAACTACCTTCCAAGGCAGCCAGTTTCTGATAACTAGTAGTGAGAGAGATTTTTCTGATATTTCTTCAAGTCAGCTTCTCCTTAACTTCCATCCAACAGTATGGGGCAAAGCAGAACAAGTCTATTCAAAGAGATGGCCAGACAGGATGGCGTTAGACGCCAATTCTCTAAAAGTAACTATAAGAATTGACTACTATCACTCCAATTCAAAGATGACACTGACTTTAAGATTTTAAGGGCATTTTTGAGAGCTGTGTATGATAATATGAAGATCAAAAGCAATTTTAAAAGTATGAATATAGTCTTGTGATAGTATGCTAAAATTCAAACAACTACTCCTCGGAATAGGTATTCCAATTTCTAATTATTCAGCATTGTAGATATAATTTTTAAAAATTTTAAATTTAAAAAAATTTAAAAGCATAATTTTTAAAAAATTATGATTTTTTTCCCGCTAGTAAGTCAACTAACAATTTACTAAGCACTTACTATGTAGCTAAGTGTTCACAGAAACATGTAGAAAGCCCCTAAACTCAAGGAGCTTACATTCTAAAGGGGTAAAAGAAAACATGAAGGGAAAAGGAAAAGGGGTGTGGGGGAGGGTGTGGATGGGCAGAGTGCAAACTGGAAAGGAATAATTTTTCAATTCTCAATTTTTTTTCTCTCTCCCAGGAAAGAGGAAAGAAAGGCAAAAATACAGAACTTTTAAAGCAGAGACATAATCAAGCAAAACAAATTCCCACATTGGACACTTCCAAAATAATGTGTTTCTCATTCTGCCCTTCATCTCTTTGTCACAGTGTTCACCTGGACTTAAGAGTTAGGAAGACCTGACTTCAAATCCTGCTTCTGACCCTTACTAGCTGTGTGACCCTAGCTAGGTCACTTACCATCAGCCTCGGTTTCATCATCTATAAGATGGGAAATATAATACCACCTACCCCTGAAGTTAGTCGTGAGAACCAAATGAGATAACATGTAAAATCCTTTGTAAACCTTAAAGTGCATACAAATATTAACTAACGGCCTGAGGACAGTAAGATTAAAATTTGGATTAAATTGTTAGGTGCTTTCTAAGTCCTGGTCTTCACCAGGGAAACTATTTAGTAATAATCCATGCTGTTTAAAAAAAAAAAACCCGTTATCAATTTTTCACATTTTTATTGGTTTCGTTCAGTTGCTTTCTTGAATGTTAATGACTATGAGGCCATGAGGTGGCAGTTTAAAAAGACAGTAGGATTTGGAGTCTGGAAGAACCAAGTTCAAATCCTGTCTCAAACCCCAAGTAACTCAGAGACCCAGAGCAAGTTACACTCTCTCTCATTCTCAGTTTCTTTATTTGCAAAATGTGGATAATTGCTCATACAACAAAAGGTGAAGATCACAAGAGCTGTGTACAGATCTGTAACTTTAAAGCTCAAAGATAATTACTATGCAAACATTTGCACAGATCACCTCAGGCACCCAAAAATCCGATAGAGATCCACCGAAAAAGAAATCAGGCAGAAATTAGGTATTTATTAAAGACCTATCAGTGATGCATAAAATAAAGGGACAAAAAACAAACACAAAAAAGAACACCCCTGAGCTACAGGGGGGTTCATCTCACTGAAGAAAGGAGGTGGAAAGTCTACATCCTTCAGTACAGAGGGTATTAGAGAGATTAGAGAATTTTGATTCAGAGCCTACTTGGGTCAGACCCTGACTCTGCTACTGAGTATCTCTGTAGGAGGAAGATTAGTCCCTCTCTGGGTCAATCTGCAGGATGAGAGAGTTAACCTTGATGATTCATTCCATCTTCAAGTAATAAGGCTTAAGTGAGAAGAGGAAGAATGACCTGGCCCCTCCCATTCAACCAGACCAGGACCAAAAGGAGACCCAGAAGGATCAGATAAAAACCATATTCTTGGAATTCTAGATGGTGAAAAAACAAGTGAGACAAAGAGTTCAGTTGATGGTGACAATTATTTTTTCTACCTTAGAATTCAAGGTCAAAATTAAAACCAGCTGCTTTTTATCTCCTACCTTTTTAGCACAGTTAATTTAAGTGGTGTCTGGCAGGGCTCCATGTGGAGAGGAAAGGCTCTGGCCAGTTGATCATAGATTGAGTTTCACTGGTTATCATTTTCTGGGGACAGACGGCTCACGTTGGTTGGTCATAGGTTCAATGGATACTCTCTCCAACCCATCAATGACCACCTAACAAGCAGTCATCTTCCTTTCCATGTCAGTTTGAAGGTTTCTATGTGTCACACCCAAGTGTGCAACATTTTTTCCCCTAAGAATTATTTGGTTAAGGGCATAAATGGTAGGCCTATCAAACTGGCAGATGGCAAAAAGCTGAGAGGGATAGTTAACACACTTGATTAATTCATAATCTGCAAGAACTTCTCAATAGACTAGGACAGACGAATCAAGTGAGATTTATGTATAAATCTAAACTTCTATGCTTGGATTCAAAGAATTAACTTCTAACAGAGAAGGTCTAGGGGAGTGGTAGTTAAGTTAAAAGTTTATCAGGAGGGGAAAAAACCATTTAGGGTCCTTAGTGAGCACTAAGCCCAATGAGTCTAAGATGGGGTAAGGCAGCTAAAAAAGCTAGTAGTAAAATCCTAGGCTACATTTAGGGGCGTGGTGTCAAGGATCAAAAAGGTGATAACCCCAAAGTATACTTAAGGTCAGGGCACTTCTAAAGAATAAGTTTGGAATACTATATATCAGGAAAAGCGTTGGTAAACTGCAGAGGATGCAGGGATGGGGCAATCAAGGGAGTAAGCATCATTGGATCCATGCTGTATAAGGTAAAGAAACTCAAGTTATTTCACCCAACACACAGCAGATTTGGGGGCAGGGGAGGAGGTCACAAACACTTAAGAATTAGAGCTGTCATGTGGAAGAGGGATCGGACAAGTCCTGCCTGACCATGGAGTAAAAGTTTAGCTAGAATCAAGAAGGAAGTTGCAAAGGCAGATTTAGATTCATCAGGAAATTCTTTCAAATAGCTAACCCCAAATTTCTTGGTTGCTCCAAGAAATAGTGAATTCCTACCTAACTGGAGGTCTTCAAGGAAATGCTGGACAGAACATAATCCTCACCCTTGCCCCCATCCATTTTAGGGATTCACAAGAGGTATTTCATGTCCTTTTGGTTGAACTAATATGACTGAAGTGCCTTCCAAATCCTGTTGGGGAAAGAATGGTATGGCTGACAAACCATCAAAGATTGCCTTGACAGGAAGGTGAGGTGAGAAGAGGGACACAAGTGTGGTCCAGGGGAAAGAGCATCGCACGGACCTCAGGAGACTTCAGGTAAAATCACAGCTCTGCCACTTATTCAATGTGATATTTAGTCACTTAATTTGAAAAAGCATCAAGACTGGATGTCTGTTTAGATTTCTTGTAGCTATGCGAATCTCTTGCTTGACTCAGAGCTTGTATGCATACATGAATGAATCGTTCAGGCGTGAACAGGCCATCTAATCCATATTCTTGGTTTCCTCATTTGTCTAAATGCTGCGTGGTCCATCAAGGAAACATCCCCGATTGTGCAGTAATTTCCTACCCCAGTACCCATAGAAGGTTAAAAGGATTTGAATTTCACGAGCTCTCCCTCGAAATTATTGGCAAAAATCATTGCCTCTCTGTGGAAAGTCAGAATCAGGTTACCAAAAGAAAAGAGGACGAGGTTTAGCTTTGAAGTACCTGTTGACTTTCTCTGGTGGCTCCTAGATGGCAAGTGACACAAGTCCAGCTTCAAGTCTGCTAAGGCAGTTACACACCAGAATGTAACCCAAAGACTTACATCACAAAGACAAAATTGTTTCATTTTGTTCTTACCAAGATGTCAGGCATCTATGTTCTCGGTGAGAGGAAATTGCCCATCAAAGTCTTGTGATTTCGAGTCTTCCCTCCAACTTGTAGATCTTGGTGGCTTAGAAAGCTGTCAGAGGCTCAGGGAGGTTCAGTCTCTTGGCCAGGACACACAAGTGTCAAGGGCTGATTTTGAATTTTATGTGTTTGTGACTCCTAAGCCTAGCCCACAACACTAAGCTGTATGCCACAAAGGGCATGTCAGAGTGAAGTGCTTAGATGGTGGATGGTGGTAACGATGTGATTACTCATCGTCCCCTCACTCCCTGCTCCAATAATAGAGAGCAGGATTGAACTGATGCTATCAGAGCTTTAAACAAAACGTTTTCCGATCTTAAATGACATCCAAAAATAGCAGAGACAGAGTGAAGAATGACTAAACAGAACAATCCTATAAAAATCCTTTGCTCTAAATACCAAGTTAAATAAGGGTCCTAGATAACAAATTCTACGTTCTGGTCAAGCTGGGTTCATTGCTTTCCACTGCCCCATTTTCATCTTTTGTCAAGTCTAAGAGGACTCCTTCCCTCCTCTGCCATTTGAAACAAATACTTTCCAAGACCCAGGTCAGCTTCTGGCTACGTCCCAATTCCCAGCAACTCAAAAAATGAGATTGCTTCCCAAAATTTCTCTGAGTACTTTGTGTAATGTTTTTAATCTCCCTTATTAGACAATCTTGGGGACAAGTATACTCTCAATGCATTTTGTGAACTTTAACAAACCACATAATGGAGCATTATTTCATCTTTGCCTCCCCCAATGATCCTACAAAACAGGAAGGAGCCAGTGGAATGCAAACTTGAGGAGAATGGGTCTTTGTTTTTCATCTCTGTATCCACAGCACTTAGCATAATGCCTTGTACATAGCAGATGGTAACATATACCTGTCAGACTGGATAGTAGGTACTTGCTGAACTGGCATCCATAGCGATAGTGCCTTATTAATGTGATTGTGAATAAATTTTCTTCAACAATTTGGCATAACACCTTGTAGTAAGTCACTCTTGTGAGGAAGTTCCCAAATGAGTGTGTGCATGCCACAATCTAGGTAAAATGCATATGGCTCATCCATACAAACAGCACCAAAGGAGTTTTGATAGGGTTAGGAAGAAACTAATCCGTAATGGACAGGACCACTCCTTCCTTTACTTGAGGGGTTTTAAGTTTCTCTCTCACTCGTCATCTCTATAGAGCAAAAAATCTAATTTAGGATCTGGAGATGCCCTTCAAAGGCCTTCTACTTCACACCTCTTGTATTTTTGCTTTTGCATTTTGAACCCCTTCAGCAGTCTTGGTGATTGATTTTGTCTCAGAAGAAGGTTTTTAAGTGCATAAAATGAAATATATAGGACTATAAAAGAAACCAGTTACACCGAAATGTAGTTATCAAAACCTAAAAAAATTCAGACTCTTAGTTAAGATCTCCTCTCCCCCAGCAATATCCTCCTGACCATTCAATTTATTAAGTGCCTACTATGTGCCAGAAGCCCGTGTCAGGTGCAAGACAGGCTGTGTCCTCAAGGACCTCTTCTGACAAACATGGCAACACTCAATCTATCTAGCAAATAACACCTGCTCCTTCAAGTACCATCTTACATATGCATGTTTGCATATAGATGACAAATCTCAAAATGTGTTACATATTTTGCCTGCCCTCTAAAACTGAGGATAGAGGATTGGATTTAGCCCTTTTCTGGTGACTGTGGCTTCATCACAACCATTTCTTCTTGGGCTGCAATCCAATTTTGTGCCTGTTGGGCTCTGGTTCCAAAGCTGCCAGAAGACCCATCTCAGCAATTACTTTGCATTCTGCAAACCTGTCTTACTATTTTTTAATGTGCTGTGGACTAGGAAATTAATTAATCAACTTACTAAACCTGCCCATTAGGGAAGTCAAGCAGGTGAGTGAAGGCCTAAGAAGCCAAGAACACACGTTTGGTGGGACGTGTGGATTTGGTGGCTTCCAGGGGCAGGAGACTGTTCTGGTGAGATGAGACTACCCTGCACACAAGCTCTGGCTAAGCGAAGGCATCGTCGTATTTCTCTTGCTTTGTTTTCCTTCTCTTTTTTTCTTAGGTTGATTATTACTGCCTGCCTACAGAATTCTGCCAGTTGCCAAAAAGCCCCAGGATTTATTTCCATTTTCGACACACTATCAAATTCTTGGTTGAATGAATTTTAAAAGATAAAGAAATGTCAAAGAATTCCTATAAAAATTTTAATACAAAATATTACAAGCTAGAACAAAGCAGCGTGGAGATAAGACGCACAGAAACAATAGAGGGTTAACATTTCACTGATGACTTGGAGATACTAATGATGAGCCTAGATATTGCAGGGAGAGGCACCAGAAAACTTATTTGCACACAAATATATTGGGAAAATAGTAAAAACCTAATTGACATAAGAACTCATTTATAATAGTGAGGAAACCAAAAACATCCCGATCTTTGCTTATGACTGGAAGCAATTAGTTGTACCATGTATACATGTGGACTTCTCCACTAGTGATCCTCAGTTCCATTTCAAAGGCTTAAAATACGTTAATGGATTGGCTACAGTCCGTGTCATGCAATCAAAGGCAAGCCACTGACTGAGAAAGGCTGCGTGACATTGGCTAAGGTTATGGTCAAGTAATAACTGTAAACAATTAAGCTTTTATTAGAGTACTGAATTCAACTGAAAAGGTTTAAGGGAAATTTTATGTAAACATTCACATACAGACAAGGATCAACGGTATGGAAATACCTCCATGGGAGAGTTTAAAAGGTTTCAATTAACTTCAGTGAAAAATCAGAAACTAATGACTGATGGATGACATCTTCAGACACAGGGTTAAATCATCATTTAGTCTGTTTTAAAGGGAACAGTACACCTAGTCAGCTGAGGATGGCACCAAAAGAGGGTACTGATTTTAAACTTTCACAAGGAGTTGGGCCAAAGAAGGTGTAAGGGAGAGTACAACATCTTGAACACAAGGAAGGACCTTTCCTGTAAATCTAGTAGCGCTTGGGAAGACTGCTTGAGCCCAAGGTCCCTTCAGCACAGCATTACGCAGTTAAGAGCTCCTTAACGCCACACTGAAAATAATTCATAGCAACTAACTATTCCTCAAATGATCAGATGCTCTCTTTAGTTTAATAATACAAAGGAGAGTGAAATCCAGACTCATTTAAGACCCTTTCTCTTACTCCTCAGTGGTTCAAAAATACTAACTGAACTGTAGGAAATGGAAAAGCATCAATTTGCAAACCGGATCTAAGGGGTTGGACTGTTTTGAAACTGTGCTCATGCATCCTGAAAAAAACACCACAACAGTTTCTAATGTCTTGGTGGAAGTTCTCATCTATTTTATGTGGGTACATGTGAGACAATCGACATGCTCTGTTAGGATAGCTAACTTAGAGCAAAATAAATTTATTCTACAATAGAACATTAAAGGAATAAAAATCAAGTCAAATGTAAACAAGGAATTGTAAACAAGAAAAAATTATAACACCCCTCTCTCTTGCCCAGTAAATATTCTATACAAACTACATATGTATCAAAAAATTTATATTTATATTTATATTTTTATATATATGTATATATATATATATACACAGCCAACATAATATCAAAATATATTTTATTCTGGACCTCTTTCAGATCTGATTCAAATTACAGTTGTCAGAGCAATACAATGCAAATGGAAACTGCAACAGGGACATGTGCCTCCGAGGGATGGGGGCATGGGGGTAAGCCATTGTGATGGAGAACCCAAATACATCCTAAGTGTAATTCACGTGGGCCAGGACAGCCTAGAACATCTCTATCAGTCTTCCTTAGACAATAATGATGAAAACTGAATCAAAGTCCTTTAACAAGTACAAAAAACTGTCATGGGCTGGTTTACACTTTGACAACAGTTGTAAGTCAACTGGATAACTAAAGAAATGATGCAGACGTTCAAATCCAGTGCTATAGGTAGGCTCACAGAATTAGACCCAAAGGATTTGTAAAATCAAAATTAAACCATTACAACTACAATGTCAAAGTCGGAAGAGGAAAAAAAATTACTTCTGTATTCAAGGATTATAGAGCCACAGAATGCAGCCTTAAAAAAAGAAAAGAAAAAGAAATGCATAAGTAGTACACTGGACTAGATACAACATGCAGAATGTTTTCCTGAACTTATCCACAAATTCCAAAAAACATTATGAAATAGCTTACTAGGAAAAAAGGCATGCCCTAAGTCGTCACCCTGCATCAACATTGTAAACTTAGAGGTGGAAACAGAATGCAATACCTCCTCAGACTACTGATCTAAGATGCACTATCTCTAAATCAGTGTATGGAAAAAAAAAAACAAAAAAACCCAACACAACTTGAACTTCTCACTTAAAAAATTCTCTTCTCTACCTTTACCCAGATTTATGTTTAAGAAAGAAATTCTTGATGCTGAATTGTGATACTTCAGAGCTATCACTGGAAGAAAAGGTCATTCCTAATTCCCCTCCCCCACCTTCACCCCCTTTGACCCAAGAGAAAACTTTTAGGGTCTCTTGATTTGCTGCTGTTCCCTAAATATGGGCATTTGCTGCCATGCCACAATGTTGGTCCACCAAAAAGAGGGTTTCCTGGGAACTTTCAGATGTGACCTACTAGTAATATGCATGTATCTGTCACCTAAGTATTGTCTTCGACACCCTAGAGCAAGCAGAACACAGGATATGCAGAGAAACATGACATGCCCTGAGCTGAGGAAAATGAGCATTGCTCCTAATTGAGTAAATGGCACTGAGCAACACTGGAGACGTCGTTTCTGCTCATCTAGTGAAACCCCAATTCCTCTCTGCCCACATCACACAGAACCCTCTGCAGAGCCTTGGACGCATATCGCCCTTCAGGCCTGTCTGTCCATTCCACAACTATAATCATACCCTCAACCAAACCACTCCTACCTAAACAAAGCTAACTCCTTAAAAATAGTCATCTCTCATTAAATAATCTATTTTGACATAAAGAAGGGAAAGGAAAAAAGGAGTGCTTTAAAAGTGAAGGTAAATCAGCACAAATCTTTGGCCTTTCTCTTGACATGTATACATGTCAAAAAGCAAGAAACCTTCCTATACTTCTTCTATCTGGTGATTCCTGCATTTTGCACCATAATTAGTTGTTAAACCACAAAGGGAGGCACTTTTAGTATTTGTAAAAGATGTTTCATCCTAAATCACATCTAACACTAGAGAATTGCTCATCACAACTGGATTATCAATAATAACCTAAGACCTACTTAAAATTTATCATGGCCTAAAATACATCAGAGAGTCAATGATGGGAGCTGATCCACATTAATAGAAAAGGGAACAAACACATGGAAATGCGGCTTCCTCCCCTGGATGGATACGAACAGTGAGATGCCTGCAGAAGCTTTAGGAGCGAATGGGAAACATGGCGGCTCCTCTCACTTCACTTTCTCCTTTAACCCATTAGTCCCCCAAGTTTTCAGCTCCTTCCCCACGGTAACAAATTCATCAGTGTAGCTTACACTAAAATGATCATATCCTCCTACAAGAAATACTAACGTTTCGATTATCAGCCCTTGGGGAAAACGTAAGGGGGTGGGGGAGAGGACAAACAAACCAACCAGGAACTCCAAAAATACAGTACTTCACAAGGCTGTGAAACTTAGTCTCTGGCCAGCACGCTTATACTCTAGACTTTTTTTTTTTTTTAAAACAGCTTAGGAGCAGCATCGTGGCACATCAGCAGGCAATGATGATATTGAGAACAGCAGCAAAATATAAATAAATAATCCAATGTTCATTAAGGAGCCCAGGCCTACTCCAAGGATACCTCTCAGTAAGACGAGATTTCAGGGTAATAAAGCTCTGTATTTATAACTGTGTAGGGTTCCTATTATGGGTGGTTTCTTTGTAAGGAAAATAGCCAAAGATCAAAAAAGAAAAAAACAAGAGCATAAAAATGTAGCTGTCCATTCTGGCAGCCATATTGCAGAATTCCTTGACTATCTTTTATAATCGGCTGAAAAACCAGTCAATAACTGTATGCAAATGAATAAATTGTCCATATCAAAATACAAAAGTACTATCAATAATCACCTCTGACTTTCAGATTTAAATTCAGTGCAATTGACAAATGCATCGCTAAAGGAAAACGCAGCTTAAACATATCAGAACATTTGTGTCTATTCCTGGAGCACATTTAAAAATTATTGCACAGATTTTTTTTATTTTTTACTTTTTTTTAAACAACAACAGAGGTCAGCCACGGGCACAGACCTCCACCAATAAAAGCAGGATGTCCAAGTGCCAGACACTCAGTCTATGAGGTTTCCTACATGACTCACAAGGTAATTGTTCTAGACATCTGTCATATGTTCCAAAACCCTAAAAAAGAGCTGGCACAGAACCATCACGAATGACTGCCTTTCTGGATATGAATTTAAAAAAAAAATGTAATTTAGAAGATTCCCCGCTAATAACTAGGGTACATAGAACAATGAATGTGGAATTAAGTGTATTCTCTTTACCAAAGGCCAATGCTACCCTACCTTAGCAAAATGAAGACTTGCTTCAAGTCATATTAGTTTGTAAAAATAGCAGAAAATCAATGGCAAAAAAAGCTGCATTATTTGGGTTAAATCAATTTATGCCTAAACTAAGAACAAAGTAGATTAACTTTTTTAAAGCAATAAGTCACAAAATTATTAGTGATTGAAATAGTGTTATAAAATGGTTAACTTTGCAAAGCTCTGTGATAGAAGGCATTCCTTAATTAAAACATCTGTGATACAAATTTAACAATTATATTCTTTGAAATTTATAGCCTTGGAATCTGGCACGAAACATCAAGTGACCCCTTTCAACAGCACACATAAACAAGATGTGCTGAATTTACTAGAGAAATTTTGATATACCCTAGTCACGTGAGCATGACAAAAGTTTGCTATCTGTTGAGAAAAATACTTGATATTGTAAACAGATTAAAGGACAATATAGTAGTGATTAATAAAAAATAGCAGCTTATACCTACTTATACTTGAAAAAAATATAGTCATAAGTTATAATAAACTGCAGAATCAGAGCAGCAGAGACATTAGTGCAAGTATTATTATTTTTTAATAAGCTGAATCACTGCTATTTAAACACACCTTAAAGCAAGTCTTCTGTTCTAAAGATATCTTTTGAGACTAAGGTAGTGACCATTTTGCCACATAATGGCAGTGTTATCAAATATATGCCAAAGGTATTTTGATTTCTATAAAGAAAATGGACGAGAGATTTTTTTCTTAATACTGGAATTTGGTTACATTATATATCAGAGCTTCTACTGGTGGATATGATAGATATTTACGGTAGAAGCTAATAAACCCTTGTCCAGAAAGATTTTTATCTCTTAAAAACAAAACAAAACCCAGAATGCTACTTTGCTCCTTTTCACAATAGTGCACAACTAAACCATAATTAGCTATGGTCTTGAAGCAACAAGAATTTTTTTTTTAATGCAGCTCTTGTATTTGTAAATTTAAAAAAAAATTTTTTGTGCCCTTTGATTCTTAAGTTTGGCAGAAAAATTTCCCAAATTAAGAAACTTCTGCATTTCAGCCACACCAGCAGAAAACCAGAGCAGAATACCCTTTACAAAAAATGTCCTTTCTTGATTGACATGACCAACGTCCCATTTCAGACACACTTTTCTAAAATCACCCCTCACCCCAACACACAACCAATGGAGAAGGTGCTCTGAGAGCCACAAAATGGACCAAATATCACTTGGCCTCTTCAAAAGAATGCATTAAAATATTTTTAAAAGATTTTTTATGTTTAAAAGGTGAAAAAATAAAAACAAGAAATAGATTTACTCCCTTACTTCCTGCATCCATAAAAACAAACAAACAAATAAAAACAAAAAGAATGTTTGAAAAGCAAGAAACAAACCCATGGCTGCATGTTTACATATGTCCATTTCCTCTGTACATATAAACTGCTCAACTATTGAGGGAAATTAAAGAAAAAAAGAATATGATCCACCATATTGATTAGATGGGGAGGACAGGGGGAGGAGGGGAGGGAAGGCTGCCATTTGTCTCCCGATTTGGTGCATGTATGGTCTGCTTTTGAACAGTCTCGTTCCTTTCCTCTTCTGCTTTTCATATCCCAAGCTTCTAAATGCTATTTGGGGGCACAGCAGATAAGATGCCAGCACTTGGTGAACAGGATTCACAAGCTGTGACAAAACTCTGTCATCCTCTTCAGGGTGTAATTTTGCTTTGTTTCTATACAGTGTAAGTGGAGATTTCTTTTCGGTTTGGCTGTAGTGGACTGGCCATGGTTCCAGTGGGACTAGAGCAGTACATGGGTCAGGGACAGTCATTTTGGCTATGTACACATTCATAGTCGGTCCATGGCTTCCAACTAGTAGCACTATTTCCGTAGGTCTAGTACACAAACCTGTAACAAACAAAGTTTTTTGATAAGTTAAACTGAACTGAGTATTTTAGAGAACCTCATTTCCCCATGACTTATGTGAGTGGACACTTCCCAAACCATAGTTGAGTTCTAAACCAATCCTGGCCACAGGTACTGGCCAGCGCTGGGAGGTGCCTAACAGAAGAGGCAGAGAGGTCTAGGTGATCACTGGAGAAGGAGAGGGGCCTCAGTCCCACTGAACCAGGGACCAGGGAATCTGGATTGTGTCAGGCGCAAGTGGTTAGTCCTGCGGGACCTGTGAGGAGGCTGTGTGCCTGCCCAGGAGCCACAGACTACTTTCATTAACCCTATGAGACACACATCATTTTTTTAAAGGTGAGAGTAGTTAATAAAAGTATTTTGCCAGCAAGATTGCTATAAACTAAACGTTCAGCTCACTGTTTGCTCTTTAACATGAAGTTTAACATCAAACTAGTGAAGCTTTAGGTCAGATGAACAGTAAATTTCTTTTACAGTAAATTGCTCATAAAGAATAACTAAGGCATCCAAAAGCGTCTAATTTGCAATATTGTAGTGTACTAGCCAAGACAACACAGCCTTTAGGAAAAAGCCAAAGGCATATTTTACAAGCACTGACTTTCAACACTGCAACAAGAGCCACGGCCCCTGCCTTGGTGACCATTCTGTCATACTTACTGAACCATCTGATGCACTGGCTCCAACTTTGTCTCCTGCTGCATTCCAGCAAACCTCAAATATTCCACCTGTTCCCCTATAACTATGAACTAGGGCACCCGTCTAAAAAAAGAAGACCATTAAAAAAATCACATTAATAATATCTATGAGCTGAAGACATACATGAAGGCAAAAAAGATGATAGTATTTCACTGTCCTCACATAAATTAAAATAGCTAGAAAAACGGAACACTAAGAGCCTCAGCAAGTTACCTGAAACACATTAATAGGAACCTAAGAAAGAACTGTAAAGTAGCCTATAGTACTGGAAATGCATTTTCCTGTGGCTTGTCTAAGATAACCCCACTAACAGGACACACAGAGCTTCTCCGGTGCTGGTCAATGAGCCTTTACTGCTATCCCCAGCTCCACTTGTCAAAAGTGGAGGACAACTGAGAAAACCAAGATCTGAGACAGACTAACATCAGTGGCCTTGGGTCTCAAAGCTCTCAAATGAGGACCAGGGGTCTTAGAGTAGAAGAGAGCTTCGAGTTCTTGTCCAACCCCAAGAAAAAACCGAGCCACACAAAGAGGTCAAATGATTTGCCCAACGTCACTTGGTAAAAAAGAGGCAGAGCTGGAATGTGAACTCAGATCCTCTCATCTCAAATGTAGTTCTCTTTCCACTCCACTCCACCTCCAAGTGGTCTGGAGTTTTTAAGCTTCATTAGGTGGACACATGACAAAACATAATAAAGAAAACCAGAAAGAGCAAAAAGTGTAACAAGGGAAAAGAAAGAGTATGAAAAAATGTTAATTCAAGTCAATGAGTTACTTCACCCCATTTCCTGGCACTCCTTCTGCTACGAAAATTACCAAGGAAGTTAAAAAGGAAATAAGACATGCTCATTACCCCAAGAAACTTAGAGTGAAACAACCAGAACACTAAGCATCATAGGGAAAAATTCTGGCAAGGATCTCATTTATTTTTAAATGAACGTTTAGCAAGACTGGGCCTGACACAGATGAGAATAGAAGGACTGTGCCTATTCCAGGGAGGCTTCTGATACTACCCTCACCTAAAGAAAACCTCCCACCTGCCTATATTAAAGGGGGTCACAGGGACAAGGCAGGAGGCACAGGCTGCTGGACTTGGAGTCAAGAAGATATAACTTAGAGTCTGAAAGAAACCCAATAACACAACAGGTCTTTTGTAGTTTTAAATTCATAATCCTATGAAGTGTATTATATATTTTCCTCAGCAAACACTACAACACCAAAAAGCACTTGATCTGCAGTGTGGGCAGCATACTAGCCATGAAAACAATGTAGCCTTTAGGAAAAGGCCAAAGATACGTTTTAAAAGTACTGACTTTTCATCAAGTGACGCTGAGGCCAATTCAAACGGATTGCCACGGAAGTCTCGTTTATCACTGCTAACTACCAGACCGCATGGCCAGCGATGGAACAAAACCACCTTCTGAAGGATGAGGAGCCCTGCTCAGAAACCAGGAGCAATCTTCTTCCAGAATCAAGCCCTGGAGCTGATTGCTGCATGGGGCATCCAAGGAAGGTCTAGGTCTGGTGGTGACAAAATCAGGGCAGCCCCAGAGAGCACACTCAGAAGGGAGCTCCCCTACATTGCTCTTCCTATTCTCATTTCCCAACATCCAGCTCCAGTAATTTCCATGGGAGCAACAGTCCTACTCCTGATAGCAAGGCAGCTACCGGGGTTGAACAATTATCCTCCTCTCCAGTGCCTGGAAATTCAAGAATTGTATGTTACATAACCTGAAATGGGCTTTCACTGCTGCAAGGCAAACCTTTGGCTATTTCCCTAAATGGCCCATTATCACACCCATCTTGTGAACCTCCTCCTTTCTCAAACTTCCCATGAGTCCCTCCCTATACTCAGCAGCTGAGATCCTAGCCTCACATTCTACTGAAAAAATTGAGGCCATTAGCCAAGAGTCCCCTTTCTTCCTCATCTCCTATCACATTATCTCCTCCTTTATTTTCCCTGCTTCTAGAGGAGAGGGGACCCTTTCTCCATGACAAAGCAAACTCTTCTACATGTCCCATCTTCTCCAAAAGAGTACCTCCCTTTCACATTTCTCTTCAATCTCTCCCTGTCTCCTGACTGCTTCCCTGCAGAACAGAATATGCCTGTGGCTCCCCTTTCCTCTACTTGAGCCATCCACCCCAGCTCACCAGCACTCCATACATCTCCTCTTTTTGGTGACCAAACTACAGTAAGAGCCTCTCCTTCCTCTCTTTTTAACTTGCTGTGGTCTACATACTGGCCTCATCATTCCACTAAACTGCTCTCTCCAAAATTTACCAAGGACTTCTTAATTTCCAACACCTGTTCTAGCGGTCGTCTTTCTCCTTCTCTCACAGTCTCTAATAAGGCAGATCATCTGGTACTCTTTGATATGCTCTTCTCTGTTAAGTTTTCCTGACAGTCTCCCCAGATCAGCTCCTACCTAGGTGGCTCCACAGAGCACACATCATCCTCCTTGGGGTCAGGAAGACCTGAGTTCAGATCTGGCTCAGACACTTAACAGCTGTGTGACTCTGTAAAAAGGAGATAACTAACATCACCCACCTCCAGGGCTGTTGTGAAGACCCAATGAGATAAGTATCTGCACAGTACTTGGCAGAGCACCTGGCACATAGGCCTCCTTCTCTAAGCCTTCACTGGCTTTTCCTCCAGGCCATGCTTGCTAGGCATGGGGGTGCCAACACAGCCCTATCGGGGACCTCTTCTCTTCTCTCTATATTCACTTGATCCCATTGGCTCCCCTGAATTCAATAATTATCTTTATCCCCGAAGGCAATAGCCTTCAACCTAAAATCTACTGGTGCCATGGATCTAATTTACATTAGTAACTGACATGAAATTTGGGAGAAATCACATTAAATGTGCAAGGAGAGCAAAAAAATAGCTGTAAGTCAAATACGAACTCTGCACAATGACCTACTTTTATCTCCAAATGTAATCTTTACAAAAGTGATGGTGGATTGTTTTCAGTAATTAACTACTCCCATTTCTGCAGTGGTCAGAAACAGATAACCTATTTTCCCCTCACAACAATGCTGTGGAGGATGTAGTTGTCAATGACCCATCGGCTCAATAGGGCTTACATTTCTGGTAGTCTAGATGGTTTTTCATTATAAGGTAAGACACTTGATAGCTCATTAAGCCTGATTTAATCGTAATGGTAGTAGTCACTGGAAAGTCTAAAAGGGGGAACAAGCTAGGTACAGAATGAATGCCAAGGATATTCATCAGGCAAAAATACAGAAATGATCTTTAGTATAGAGAACCCTCCTTATGGGAACTTCCTTCATTAAAGCAGATGGAAACCTATCACTTTAGTAGATTAAGTACTAAAGAGGTAGCCACTTGTTGTTAGGGTCCCACATCAGATTTAAATCCTGGTCTTCCTGACTCCAACTTCCCCAGCACTGATGGACACATTACATACCAAGCTTGGGAATGAAAAGACAAACACAAAACACTCCCTGCCCTTGAGGAGTTTATGTGTTTTTTTAGGGGACATGTGTCATACTCAACAACAGACTACAAAAAGACTCATAATTGCTGGGCCACTGGTCTAAAGCAGCAGGGGTCTAACTGGGACTTTGAATCCTGAATTAATACCAATTTGTCACCAAACTTTTGCACAGTACCCAATGCCTTCAAGTTATTAGAAAGAAAAAGTCAGCAGCAGCAGCCAAAGCCCATATAACCATCAAGATGAGCAGTGCCAATATGCCTTTACTATGACTAAATGCTGTTTTATCTATCATTTGAAAATATAATTTTAGTTCTAACCACTGTTCTAATGGGATAATCCTAAAGCTACACTCAATTTTTGTGTAGTTAGGCATTTCAATCTAGGGCCAAGGTCAGAAAGCATACCTGAGTATTCCAGATGTGCACACACTTGTCAAAGGAGCCACTCGCCAGGTACCTGCCATCAGGACTGAAAGCCACACTGTACACAGGCTCTTGGTGCTTTGTCAAAGTGTGGATACAGATACCCCGGTCTACATCCCATAATCGAACAGTAGAATCAAAGGACGCACTGAAAGGGTCAGAAAGAGGAACAGAAGAGAAAGAAAGTTTCACCATAAAGGTAATATGGTATTTCTTACTCCTCCCATGTCCAGGAAACATGTGCCTGAGTGACAAAGGGAGCGAAAAGGCAACTCAGAGAGGCTCCCTGGAGAAAACAAGCAACAAAACAGAGAAAGCACATGGTCCCTGACTGCTCTGTGCTCCCCTGAGTGTTGGGAGCCAAGTGAACCTGTGGTGCCCTGGTCTCTGCAGAGGCTCCACTCCCTTAAAAACCCAGAGAATGGCCCTAAGGAATCATTCAAACTGAGGCCAGTCATCTACAAAGTAGAGCAATGAATTCAGCAAATGCTGACGTTGAGAAAAAAGTGCTTTCAAGTAGGACTATGAGGTCCACATTTTCATAATTATTCTAAACAGCTTGAGAAATAAAACAGTATCCCTCAGTTTAATAAGGATACTTTCTTAAAATATATTTTGAAAATCATACAACTCTCTTAAGTTTTACTGCATGGTGAAGCAGATTATGTATTGAGGTCTCTAGCTTTCTATTTTCTTATTACAGAATTTAGAGCTAGAGTAGATCTTAGAGTATACCTAAGCTAACTCACTCATTTTGCAAAGAAACTGAGGGAGGAGAGAGCCAGCTCTTCTCCTGTCCTGAAATCTAAGCTGGTGCGCTGTCTCTGCAGACAGAGAATGATGACTGCAGGAAATTTACATGAAGGAACCGCATCTGGAAAGAGGCAACAGTAACAGCAAGCACCAACAAATCCAGTGTTCTGCAGTTCATGAAACATTACCTGGCCAGCATGAGGTTGGCATTTGGATTGTTTGTTCCTGGGCCTGTTGGACTCCATTTGATAGTATAAATTTCTTTATTATGTGCTTGCAAATCATGGACACAACTCTCTTGCTTCATACTCCATATCTAAAAGAGGGGAAAAGAAGATGAATCCTCTTCCAGTACAGACTGTTAGAGAAGGGCTGGAGAGGGAAACACTCACATTTTACAGATGAGAGAACTGAGGCCCAGATGAAAAACCAGCCTAAGACCCTCCAGGCAGCCAATGGTTGAGCACAAGCTAGAAGGGCCACGTTTATATACTAGGCTAGTTCAAAGTTGTGGGTGAGCATAGATGAAAACTCACCGACTCTCTGGGACTAGGAGTTGGATGAAGTTTTCCAGCTGGCTGGTGCCCAGACAGCAGGAGAGGTTCTCCCACGTGCAAGACCCAGCTCTTTTCAACCAGGCCCATCTCCAGGTGCCAGGATGGAGAGAGGAGTTGAGACAGAATGGACAGAATGAAAGGCAACAGCCCCCCTGCCCCAAACAGACTAGGTCCTGAAACTCTTCTAACTTGACAGTTAGATGTAGTACATTTCTATTTCCCCTGGCATTAGAGTCCAGGACCCTTCACCCCTGACGGTACTCAAGCACCATTTGAGAGATCTCATTTCTTCACTGAAAATACAGGTCAATAATCACGGGCAGGCGCCAAACAAAGCAGAGACATTGCTCCTTTCCTCTCTTTTCCTATATTTCTCAGCTCATGGCAGACGAGGGAGGACCAAGAGCTTCTTATGGTGATGCCTCATGGTGAAAGTTACATGAGAAAGTCCTATTTGCAGTCAGGATGAGGATGCTCTATCCAGGGACTGAACCACTCTGAGTGCCAGCCAGAACTGAAGAATATTGGTGTGATCACAGATCAGCAAATCTAGGACTTGAAGAAGCAGGGATTTCAAATACTCTTCCTCAAAAGCTGAGTTACTATATGGTTAGGAGTGATTTATAAAATGTGGCAGGAGAAAACAAAGACCACTAAGTACTGGTAAACTTTTACCAATGCAGCTTTTATCTTAGCCTACATATTAAAACATTCTCAAAAATATTCTGACAACTTTTGAGTGTTAATCTACAAGTCAAAAATATTGAGAGTTCACATCAATTTCTGCAAAGAAAATCTCCAACTCTCTTATAATCAAGTCATCATTTTACACACCATCATGGGCATCAAAAGCCAAAGTTACAAAGTAAAGTGACTTCTAGGGAGACAAGGAGCCCCTTCTACTGAAAGGCTGATTATCATCAAAAGACCCTAAATAGCTAGGCTTGCAAACACTACATCAGAAATTCTCAAGTGTGAGAGCTTTAGAGACCGTCCCTCCCCACCTCCACACACACCCAAACAAACAAAAATAAAAGCCTACATTTAAATTACCTTTAAAGTCATGTCATCAGAACAGGAGGCCAGAAGGTTGCCAGTTGGGTCCCATTTAATAGCATTTACTTCATTCTAAAAATAATCATTCATACTTAATTTTTTATCATATGCATGAAAACCAAGTTCAGCATAACTTCCTTAACTTCCCCAAACAGTGACAACCATACATTTAGAAATATCCACATCCAAATCCAATGAAGAAAAACAGAGCATTTCTTACTGTGTGTCCCTGGAATGTTTTAATAGGCCGGTCTTGTCCTAATTTACAGACATGAATGCACATGTCGGTGCTGCAAGAGGCAAAGGTGTTGTTGCTTTGCCAGTCCACGTCTAGTGCCGGTGCTGGGAAGCGGAGGGACAAAGTGTTATAACACAGGTGTGGTTCTTGGTCAACTCTTCATAACTCATTTTACAGTTTTTAAGGTGTTCAGAAAAGGAGATGTTTCAAGGTATCCAACTACTGCCCTGAAAAACTACCTCCACTCCACTCAGACTGTATGGACAGCACGTGATAGGGTCAATACCTTAGTAGTCTAAATTAAAGACAGTTTTCCCTATGTTGAGATACAAGAAAAGGCTGATACAAGAAAAGGTATACTTTATCAGGACATAGTATGTACCTCTTAAAAATGGGGGTATTGTAGCAAACCAGCTAAATCATGCTAAAAATACCACACAAGTGACCCAGGGCCCAGGTTTGAAAAAGGAGCTGTTAGGCTTTAGGCCCAGAGACAGAAAGCTACCCTCAGTGGAATCTTGGAAAAGACAGAGCACAGGGCCCAGACTGTCAGTATTTCCTCATTTTAAACTGTCATGGGCATGTAAAAAACTCTTCAAAGATACACCTTCTTCTCCTGGGCAATCAGGCAAAATTTGCTATCATTTGTCATTAGATCAGCCAACACTTGGAATGGCTGCAGAGCTAAGAGCCCACAGCAGGCCTTGATTATCAGTGGGTGTTTGGTTTGACCTGAATTCTCCTAGGGGAAAACCAACCAACCACACTATGTTTCCCAGCTCTTTGTGTTCAGAGCAATGGAATACTAATGTGACTGCTCAAATAACCTAGAACGGGCAAGAACTGCCAACAAAATGGTTAGGAACCATGTACCATATATAAAATATCCAAGCACAGTCACATGAATGGACTGTCCATTTGGTTGGTATATTCTAAGGCAGTGAGAGCGAGTCACACTAAGAGACAATGTCTTGATTTCTAAACGTGTGGGTATAATAAGTTGAGTATCAAATATTCTTATAATGGAAATATACAGATAAGACAGATAGACTTTTTTAAACTACACACAACACTATTCAGGAACATATCTAATGGGAAAAGTTGGGGCTGTCTGTCCAGGACAAAGTCTCTATCCCCAATAAGAGATACAAAAACATAGTTGTAATGAGTGAGAATCATATAAAGTGCAGGAGTAATCTGGTCATGGCCAACTCTTCATTATCACCATCTATATTACTTACGCATGTTATCTTTAAATCATTTACATTATAAAAATTCTGGTATTATTTTCTCTAAGTATTTCATGTAGCAAGGAAGAAATAACCCTTTGAGAGTCTAGGTTTTGGATTCTAAAAGGCCAGACCATACATGGTAGATTTTGAGAGAGAGAGAGAGAGAGAGAGAGAGAGAGAGAGAGAGAGACAGAGAGAGAGACAGAGACAGAGACGGAGACAGAGACAGACAACGACAACAGAAAGGTCCAAGTGAATTGTAAAGGAAATTTTACCTGAGTGAAAAGGAAACTGTTGCTTGGCTTCACCAGTATGTGCATCCCAGATAATCGTGGTCTATATTTTTTGTTTATTTTCAAAAGAAAAGAAATTAATGGAATTATAAAACTGAAAAGTAAAAAACTTCATTATTTCTGCTCTTTCCAAAATACACACCAAACTTTATTCAGGTGATATAAAATAACAACTACAAATTCTATCTTTTATGATTATTCTAAGCCCTTTTGGAAAGAAGTCTCATATTTGGGGAGCATCTTTTTCTACGTAATTTGTAAGATTCAGATGCTGCATCAATGGTCAGGACCCACTGTGGGCCCTTCTCCATCCATACCACCAAGCTTTTTCCCCTGAAGCAACTGAGATGATCAAGTTTCAAAAACTAGGCACCGTTGAAAAAAAATCACCTCTTCTCTAGGAAACCTTTTGGATTCACATCTGCCTCGACCTTTCCCTTTCCCCCTCTGCTGGTACCTCCCATTGTCCTTTGCTTCTGTCTCTCCTGAATTTCTGGATTATTCTCAATATTTCCCTTGCATAAATCAGAGGAAGCTCTGTTACCTTCAACACTCTACTTAAGATATCCCCACATGAAGCCTTTCCCAAAGCAGACCTGCTGTGTCTCCCTATTTATTTCTGTAGATGCTGCTTCCTATTCACCCTCCCAACAGAATGTCAGCCTGTCAGAGGCAGTAGGAAATGTTTCATCTTTGTCTCTGTATACCAGTGCTTGGTCCAAGTCAATATAAAGCAGGCCCTTATTAAATACTTGATCACTCCTAATGATGAGCAGACTATTCTGTGCATAGCTTATACTTAACAAACACTTGCTGACTTGCATAAACCAAAAAAAAAAAAAAAGTTTTTAATACACTTCCTCAATATCTGAATTCACTCACCCAACAGCATTAAAACAAAACACCTTCAATCTATTACTATTCAGCTGACAGCCAGGGGTATCAACGAGATTATCTGCAGGTCACTGCCTCCTTACTGAACTGTTCTAAGTTTTTGTAGAACTTATTCTGAATAGTCTGTAATGTATTTCAAGGTGGACACACTACAGTGGGGCTAGACTAATACAGGTTACTTAGAGTCATTAGGGACATGGGCCAAACATGAGCTGAGCAAACACTGAGGCCTTCTTTCCAAAGTGCTGTCCCAGGTGCTGAGGGAGAGGCAAGGACGAAGGAGGAACTAAGAAACTGGTAGGGAAAACCAGGCACACACAAAGAATTGTGATCAACGGAAGGATGACAGAGTGGAATGGCTGTCCCACAACAAGCAGTCATTGTGCTTTCCAGTTACCAAGTGCTTTGTATTCACAAGCGGTCTCTTATAACCCAATCAACAAGCAAAGCAGGTGTTATCTTCATTTGTAAAATAAAAAAATGGAAAACTGGGAGTGGGAGTGCCCAAGGCCTCACAACTATTAAGTGGCAGAGGGAAGAATTTTACATGCTGTAAGCCTCAACAATTTAAACCTAACAACTCAAAACTCAATCTATTTTCTATTGCCGTATAATGAAAGATATAATGTATAACAAATCACTTTTTTAAAATATAAGCACAAATACTGAGATACTTATGAAAATATCCTTTAATTCCAAGTTAAAATGTGTGTATGTCCTTCACTGCTGAAGAAGACCATGCCATCAGAGAAATAATGACATAATTTGCACTTGAGTGCAAGTTTTGAGTGAGGAAACAGCCTCAATTCTCCTCCAGAGTCATCTGAATCCAGTGACCAGATATTCATCAGGATGACTGGAGATGACCCAGGAATGAGGCAATTGGGGTTAAGTGACTTGCCCAAGGTCACACAGCTAGTGAGTGTCAAGTGTCTGAGGTGAGATTTTTGAACTCAGGTCCTCCTGACTCCTTTATCCACTGCACCACCTAGGTGCCCCTTAATAAGAGCCCTATAGCTGTTCTGGACACATAGTAAAAAATACAGCAGATGGTTGGGTGTTTCTGGCCGCTCCATGAGGTCCAAAATGCCTCATTTCAGTGAGCTTCAGGATAGCTGAAGTTGAAATCAAATTTTATTCTCTTGGGCAAAAAAGCTAATTCACATTTTCTCCCAAAACAAACAAAAACCTACAACAAACTCCCTAGGTTTTGATTTAGGATGACAGTAAGCAATGTGATTTCAAAAGTTAAAAACCAGTAATTTTACATACAATGATTTCAGCTTGGAAAATAATTGGGAACTCAAGGCTAATTCACCCCCACTATGAGTGTAAGCCCTTAAAGAATCATGTTAACAACTGTGTGTGTGTTTGTGTGTATGCACACATACAGAAGTCTAGTTTCAAAAAAAAAAAAAAGAAAGTCATTAGATGGTCTGCTGCTTCTCTAAGTCTGTCCTGACACGACCATTAAAAGCATCAGCCATCAGCTGGCTTCTTGGACTACGGGTAACATGGTGGTCATCTCAAGGACACATCTGCATTAAGGCTAAAGAGATACCCAACAGGATGAAAATATCCTTTAATTCCAAGTTAAAATGTAAATGTATGAATAAGGATATGAGACAAGGGCTTTCCTGTGTGCTTGTGTCTGACCTACTGAAAAGAAGAGGTAAAAGAATTCTTTCTACCAGTGCAAATCTGAAGCTACCTTGGAGCTCCAAGTCTCAGAGAGTTGCTGAAGTAACAAGCCGGGAGATACAAAGTCAGTGCATGCCAATCAGGGGACTTGAATCCAGGTCTTTCTGACTCCCAAAAGATCTCTCTGTTCACTGTGGCACATTTCCTCTTATTTTCATTTATTACTTAAATAAAACCAAAACTGGGGGTAAAAGTGATCAAAGGAAAAAACGACTTGTGATTAAGAAGAGTTTAGCTAGGCCAGGATTTCTCTAAATCCCGTTTCTAAGGGGAGCTGAGTGGCCTGTGGAGGCTCAGGTCAGCTCTTGGTCTAAGGTTCTGAGCTCTTCTGGGCAACATGCTACTTTTCCTTCATTTCTCACCTGGCATGGTGCCCAGAGTATCTAATCATCACTTCTACTCACTAACATCATACCAAGATGACTCTTCTTATCGAATTCCCTCCCCCAGCAGAGGCTAACCTCTTTGAAGGTACTGTTTTTGTGCCGAGGACAGTGGCTGCGACAAAGGAGCTGTGTAATAAATAAGTATCTATTAAATTGAAGGAACCTCCCAACCTCCCTCTTCCTGCTAACCCCAGCTTGAAAGGACCTAGCCTTCTCCTTTCATGGAGAAATTTTAACATATTTCTATCACTGCCTCCTCCACATTTGGGGGAGGGGTAAGAGGAAATTTGGGGGATAAGGAAAAAGTTAATTATAGGCTGAAGACATTCCAGATTAATTGGCCTTGCTGAAATCAGAATATACTAAATCCACTATTCCATCAGAAAAGGGCTAAATTATTTTTAGCCATAGCACTAGCGAACAGCTGAGAGGCATGACCCCCAGAAGCCTTCACAGCAAGGCTCAGGGTGCCTCCAGGCTTTGTCCATGGGGTCATCCCATACATGTGTTATCCTGCTCATATTACAACCAGAGTAAAATGTGGTCCTTAGGATTAAAGATGAAGGGTGGTCTGTGTGGAAGCACTTCTGGGGATGGGTCTATACATACATAAAAATATTGCCGTCTATATTATAAAGGCTTCATAAAATACTTTTCGATCACAAATACAAATTACTTTGTGTTCTAACCATTTATTATTTGCAGTGTCATTGACAGAATGAGGAAAAATAAACTTCCACTAATACTTCATAGATATTAACCTCTGTAGAATTTAATTTTCTCTTACCTTGTCCACTCCTGCACTCAGAATGAAATTTCCTTTCTTGTTCCATTTTAATGCAAAAATAGGACCTTTATGTTGTCCCAGGGTACTGGCAAGATTACCTGATGTTTAAGCAGACAAAAACATTTTAACTATATGGAAGCGTGTAATGCACAACAGGAGAAATGAACAGAAAAGAGAACTCTTTTGTTTGTTTGTTTGTTTTACCATCTTTAGTCCATATTCTGGCAAATCCATCGTATGACCCAGTGGCGAGAAGTGTGCCTTCACTCTGTTAGGAAAATAGGATTGTTTTTTTCATTGATGGAATCTCAAATTGGTAAGCCCATTTTTAAAAGAGACTATGCTTCCATACCAAGACATTCAAATGTTTTAGAGGATACCCTTATTTTCTTTTTACTTTTCTCCTCAGGATCTGGGGACATGGGGCCCTCACCTTCTGCCACACACATACAAAGATGAAACTTTTCAAAAAAACCACAAGTATGTCATGGCAAAAAGAAAACTCTGATGTGACAATGCCAGATACAAGAGAGGAAGAAAATGAAACCTCTAATACCATCACTGTTGCAAGAATAAAAAAATGAAGATGAAAACACCTCCAGACAAAGAGAAACAACAAACTCTTTCTTTCCCACCATTATGGAAATCAGAATAAAAACACAGAGGAATACGAACAAGAAAAGCTGCAATAAACTACATAAGGTTTCTAGAGCTGGAGAGAAGCAGGTAAGAGTGTGTAGAGTCTTTGCCCTCTCTGGAGCTACGGCCTGGCTCCGCTGAAGAACCTCGGGGACTGAGGAGGAATGGAAGTGTATCTCTCAGTGTGCCTTTCCCCAAACTCCCAGAAAGTGAGGAGTGTGTTTTAGACCTCAAAGGATCACCTCAGGAAAACCCTCTGTTTGTGTCTAGAAATTAAGACATGGATACTTGTAGGAGGGCAGATCTAGTGCTGGAAGGGCTTTCAGAGGTCATCTAATGCAAAAAAGTCACTTTATAAAGGAGAAAACTGGAAGCTAGGCCTGTTAAGTGACTTGCTTAAGGGGCTGCCAGTAAAAAGTAGTAGGTCTACAGTTCAGGCTCAGAGCCTGTGACGAAATGATGAGCACTCTTCCTCATAGGTTTCTGCTTGAATTGCCCTTCTCCAAAGTCCCTTTCCTGGCCATCTATCTCCCTAATAGGTTTTATTTCCATCACACACACAAAAACAAAACAAAACAAAAAAAAAATAAAAACCCTCTAGTTTGTAAAACTTTGGTCGGGGCAAAGCCCCTATTGCTTTGAGCAGATGTCTGTCCTTTTTGGGGTGGATCTAAATATACAGAGCCCTATCTCAGTTTGCATATTCTTGCATTTTTGAACAGCTGGTGGACTGTGAAAGGTTGCAATATCGTTTTCTAAAAGTTCTAAAAGGCTGCTGTCTCTAGGTTCTAGGGAATCAGTTCTAAAGTAGATGCCAATGTGTTACCCCCTTGGAATGAGCTTAGGAAGATCCTGCAGGAAAACTCACAAAAGCTGTTGCAAAAAGTCAGGAAATCAGGAAAAGATTGGATGGTCACATGCTGAAGAAATGGTAGCCTGACTATTCAGACAATAGTCAAAATCCAGGGAACTCCCTTCTTCCCTCCCCTCTCCCCTTCCCCCAAGGACAATAGAGTCTTCTGAGGAAGCCTGTTGGGAATGTGCAGCCTGTTGGAGTTGACACAAAAATAAAGACAAACACAGCAGGGGACCATGTGTGAAAATCTATATGCTACAGACTTTAGATTATTCCAGTTTTCAACATAACCTAGCCAGAAATCAACAGTTCAAAACTAAGGCATGAGATAAGGGAGTTCTCCTATTTTCCCATGAAAATTTTACCCTACTGCTGTTCTAACTTGACATAGCAAAGATTTCTTAGCATAAAGAAGGTAACTGATCCTGAAGCAAAGATTTCTTAGCATAAAGAAGGTAACTTTGACCCTGACAAGGACAATCAAAGAACATTAAAGCCATACCTCCAAAGTCCACTAAGTCCATTTGACCTTTCCTTTTTACCAAGAAATTTGGCAAATAACTTGTGGCTCACAAATCGGGTAATTTTAGGAAGCGCTTCTAGTTTATCTGTGCAGATGTGAGTGTGCATGTGTACTTACATTCCAATCCAGGGAGGTCACATCTTTGTTGCTGGGCACATCCTGCCCACCTTCCCTTATACAATGGCGGAGGACTAACTGTGTAGAGCCACTTGTGCTGTTCTCACTCAGATTCCATATTCTTGCTGTTGAGTCACCAGATCTAGTGATCAGGAAAAATGGTTACCATCCTCATCAAGGTAGAGTGCAACATTTTCAAACTAGCAAGAACTGGAGGAACAGTGAACAGCAAACACTTCCTTCCAGAAGAGCCTCAGTGCTCCCTAAATACAACAACCTTGAAGACTCCAAAAACCTCAGGGAAATGTTTTCCCAATCAACACTTTGGATTGAAGCCATACGTTTATAAAACTCTTAAGACTGAATCATGGCTTGGCTTCATTGTGAGACACGTACCCTGAGGCTAGCAGGTCACTAACAGGATTCCAGGCGCAGATGAACACTTCTGACTCATGACCCCGTAACACCACAGCTTTGTTTGAGGGAATTTCAACATCTCCGTCCACCTCCATCATATCTGTGTGGTTATCTGTAAGAGAATTAGTAGCAGCACTATTGGACAAAGCCTGCTGGAAAAACGGTATGGTACAAACTGGGCACAGGCCAATTACCTTACACTGTATACCAAAATAAAGTCAAAATGGGTACATGAATTAGATATAAAGGCTGATACTATAAGCAAACTGGGAGAGCAAGGAATAGTTTATCGGACAAATTTATGGAGAATGGAAGACTTTACAACCACACAAGAGACAGAACATTATGAAATGCAAAATGGATTATTCTGATGACATTAAATTGAAGTTTTTGCACAAACAAAGCCAATGCAAGCAAGATTAGGAGATAAGCAGAAGACTGGGAAAGAATTTTTACAGTGTCTCTGATAAAGGCCTCATTTCTTAGAGAACTGAATCAAATTTATAAGAATACAAGTCATTCCCAACTGATACATGGTCAAAGGATACAAACAGGCAGCTTTCGGAGGAAGATATTAAAGCTACCTATATTCATATGAAAAATGTTCTAAATTACTACTGATTAGAGAAATGCAAATCAAAACAACTCATAGGTATCACATTACACATATCAGATTAGCTAACATGATGAAACAAGAAAATGATAAATACCAGAGAAGATGTGGGAAAATTAGAATCCTAATGCATTGTTGGTGGAGCTGTGAACTGATCCAACGATTCTGGAGAGCAATTTGGAATTATGCCCAAAGAGCTATAAAATTATGTATGCCCTTTGACTCAGCAATATTACTTCTAGGGCTGTATCTCAAAGAGATCACAAAAAGTGGGAAAAGAACCCACATTTACAGCAGCTTTTTTTGTGGTGGCAAAGAATTGGAAACTGAGGGGATGCCCCATCAATTGGGGAATGGCTGAACAAGTTGTGGTATATGAACGTAATAGAATACTACTGTGCCATAAGAAATGGGGAGCAGGAGATATCAGAAAAACCCTGAAAAGACTTATCCGAACCGATGCTAAGTGAAACAAGCAGAACCAAAACACTGTACACAGCTACAGCCAAACTGTATGATGACTTAGGTCATCCCGGCAATGCAAGGATCTAAGAGAAGTTCAAAAGGCTCATGATGCAAAACTCCATCCACATTCAGAGAAAAAGCTATAGATCCTGAGCGCAGACTGAAGCAGGCTATTTGTGCACTCTCGCTCTCTCTCTCTCATTTTGTTTTCTTCTTTCTCATTGTTCATCCCATTGGTTCTAATTCTTCTTTACAACATGACTAATGTAAAAATGTGCTTAATATGAATGTATACATACAGCCTATTGTCAGGTTGTACATCCTTCTAGGGGAGGGGAAAGGGAAGTAAGGGGAAAGAATTTAAAATTCAAAAGTTTATGGAACTCCATGTTGAAAACTAAAAATAACAGCTTTTAAAATTAGTAGCAGAAAAATATGTTTATAAAGAAGTTGTAAAATAATGAATAAAAGTGTTTTGACCTATAAATGTACCATGTAACTAGAAGCTGTAGCTCTTAAAAAGCGAATGTTAGGGAAATCCGTGATATTTGCTACTTTCTTTCATAAAATATGTTACGTGTAACAAGTATCCATGATGATAAAATAGGATGTTTTCCCTTTGTCTTCTATTCCCGATGCCTCACGCACACAGTGGGCACTTAATAGTTGTTGGGCTGAACAGAATTCAATACCAATAATGAGAACATACTGCTCCACGAGGCTGCTTTTTCAGGGTAAACAATAACAAGGAAGAATATTTGTCCTGTTTAAAGGCAGCACATGCTTTAGTTAATCTTAATCATACAAACATTAGAGCTGGACGAGGTAGACAGGGCTCGCAGAGGGGCAGGGGAGGGGCAAGAGAGGACCAGGGACACTATCCCTCAACGCTGATGATCAAATGTATCATTTGATCCTCCTGAGTGAAATGTAATCCATGCCAACATCATGCTTTGTTTCTGCCAGTAGGGGCTGCTGATATATCATTCTTACAGTGTCTTGGAAGAAACAGCTGGGTTATATTTAGAGCTTCCCAAGATTTTTTGTTTTTTTTTTTAACTTAGAAATTTAAAAAAGGGGCTAGGAATTTTACAGGAAGATACATTTTCCATCTTTTTAAATAAGTCAAAATGATAACCTCTAACTGATGCTTTGGCATGATAATAAATTACTGGGTAATAAGCCAAGTAATGTCAGAAGAACAAAGGCCCTTGCCCAAATTGCAATGTACTCAGTCATATGACAGTTAGTTTAGAAGCTGACACAGGCGGTAAGTGAAAAAGCATCTCCTGCCAGCAGAATTAAACAGCTCTCTGAGCATACTTTCAAATCTTTAAAATAACTGAAAGAAACATTGGCTTTATTATCTATATTTATGCCGACTGACCCACATAGAGAATTTCACTCTCCACTGGACGCAATCTAAAACTCCCTGAGATGTCCATCAGACCGGGCCTGGGGCTCAACTTACTTGCTAGACTATGGGCTCCGTTTTCTTCTCCATTTGCAGTATTTTCTCCATTTTTCGTTGAACCCTGCTGATTGGTTGTGGCAGCGGCAGCAGCAGCAGCAGCTGCAGCCTGTTGTTGGGCAAGTTTATCTCTGTACGCTTGCTGTCTGGTTTGTACCACATCAGGCATCACAGCATCGATCAGTGACAAAGACTCTATAGGTCGTCCATCAAACAAGGTACCATCCTAAGGTTGAAAAATCAGGGGGAAGAAAAATAAATATAACAGTAAAGAACAAATGAAAACAATCCCAAAGTCAGCCATGTGTATGCTGGTCTATATTGTACAAAAAGGACTCTGATCATGTTCTAGTGAGCACATCTTAGGCTTTCCAAGAGGAAGGAAAAGATACCTAGCAACCAACCAGCATTTATTTATTAAATGTCCGCTAGAGGGGTAATAAGGCTACAAGGACAAAAACCAAATGGTCCCTACCCCCAAGGTGCTTCCACTCTAGGAAAACCCTGACTGACATGTTTAATCTCAGCTAAATGATTTTAGTATATATAGTACATATATAGCTAAAGTGCTAAGTAGAAAATATGTGCCTACTTCTAGAAGACAAGATTCAGGTAGCAACACAAAAATAAAATGCATCAGTAAAATGCATCAGGTTGGGTATCACAGATTTAGAGCTGGAAGGAATCTCAGAGGCTATTTATTAGCTCCAATTCTTTCACTAAAAATGAAGAATTTAAGGCCTACAGAGGTTAAGTGACTTGCCCAAGGTCACACCCAAGAGTTAAACGGCAGATCTGGGAATCAAAGTGAGGTCATTTTCCAAATACAGCACTCATTATACTGTACCAAGTTTTGTTTGTGATTCATTTTAAATAATTTAGTGTCAAGTAAAATAAAACAGGGACAGCTAGGTTGCCCAGTGGATAAAGTACAATTCGGCCTCAGACACTTACTAGCTGTGTGACCCTAGGCAAATCACTTAACCTTGTTTGCCTTGGTTTCCTCATCTGTAAGATGAAATAGAGAAGGAAATGGCAAACCAATCCAGTATCTCTGCCAAAAAAACCACAAATGGGGTCACACAAAGGGTCGGACATGACTGAACAATGATAAAAATTCTGGCATTTCAAAAGGCATGACCATCATAGGGTAATAACACCCTAGCACTTAAAAAAAATAAACACAGGCCATAGATAGACATTGGAATGTTTTTTAAAAAGTTGGGTCTGCTCAAAATAATCTTTTAGGACAATTCACTAGAATCAGAGAATTCCATACCAGAAGTACATTGTTGGGTGTGAGGCTTCTTAGCCTGAGTTCTGCAAATGTGGTTTTTTTAATATTCTTTATTTGGTTTCCTTTGTAACCTTATACATTTTGTCTTAGGCATTTAAAAACATGATTCTGGGAAGAGGCCATCGGCTTTCGACTGTGGCAAAGGCGGCCTATGTCCTGAGAAAAGGTTAAGGATTCCGGATCTAGTAGAACTGCCTTATTTTACAGCTGAAGAAACTGTTGTTTCAAATGGTTAGGAAGCTTTCCTGAGGTCAAGCAGATGAGAATTCTCTTCTCTTGATTCCTAAATTTCTGTATTTTTTTTTGTTTTCATGGAATTTTTATAAAGCTACAAGCTTGAAGAGTTCATCCATTTCCTTTGTGATTATATACAGACACCTGGGTTTGTTGGCTGAGACTATTTGGGTACTATGAAAGCAAACACACTATTTGGGCACTATGAAAGCAGACCACTTTCTTATTTAGAGGGTTTTTCAGCTACAGAAATTCCAGATAACATAACATGACTCTTTTCAAGGTTAATTAGCTCAGGAAGTCTCCCCACCTAGTGAGATTCCCTAATCTATCTACTAGAATGAATATTCTTGGCAAGAAACAATAATAAGAAAAAAATATGGTTGCTTTATTATAAAAACATTTGGAGAAACAAAACTGAGTAATAATTTTAAATCTAATCTTTCCAACACCCATGTATTCAATTTCACAACATGCAGGTCCTATTCAGGAAATGCTCCTGCCAGAGAAGCCCGCAAGAGAGCAACCCTTGTCAGAGACAGATGGGCAGAACTGACTCTAACTAGGAGTCCATGGTTCTCTAACAAATCAGCTGACCACTAGTCTTTGTATTTCAAAAAGATTTCTCTCCAGATGAATGGTCAATTTAAAGAAAGGAAAACTAAGAATCAGTCTTATTATTCTGACACAAAAATATATTATTAAAGAGAAAAATCATTCGTTCAGCAAATGATTGGAAAATGGCAAGTGTGTAGACAAAGTTGGGCCAGATGTTCAGTTAAAATCCTCAACCCTCCTCTCACAGATGTTACAGTCCCAGAGAATGATAAGATACAAACACAAAAGGTATTTTACACTACAGTTATCTAAGTACATTAGAGGGTTATAAAACAACCTGCTACGTGAAGTCTGAGGGGAAATCAGGGGAAGCTTTTATGGAGGAGGAAACAAAGGAATTTGGTAAGAACTCAACAGGTAAAGAAAACAATGAGAAAAAAATTTTAGGCCTAGGTCATATTATTTCATGTGACCCAACGAAGAGGCAGGAAAGTCTAGGGTAGTCCTAGCTAATGTGGACAGGCATGGGAGGGGCCACATGGGGAAAGCCCTAAACAGCAGACTGGAGACTCCACCTCCCAACAGCAAGGCAAGACACTTGGCCAAGTTGACAAAGCCTTCCAAAGCTGCATCTCCAGAAACTTGTCAGCATGAACATCAATCAGATAGATACTGGGATGTTCTGGGGTTTCTTTAATGGCACTCAAGTGGAATACAGAGAAAAGTCATTTTATTTAAAGAAAGCCACCATACCTCATTAATACTGACTTCTGCCTCTACATACTGCAGGCCTTTCTGGATGATAGAAATCAGAGCAGCAGGTGGAACCAGGGCACCATTGATATTAGACTGGCTGATATGGCTTTCTATACCAAAGGTAAATGCTGAATGAGAAAACCCTAAAGACAAGAGGAATGAGAATGTATTTTTTTGAGAAGCAACATAATAAACAATAGGATTAAAACATCTTCTAACATTTTAAACAAACTGTTGAAGTTAATAATAATTATAAAACACCATAGGAAATTACATTCGTAATATTAATAACTCCAATCATATACCTCTTTTCTGAGAATCAATTTTTTTGATGAAGGATATTTAAAACGTCATTTAAATATGTTCACCTTCACAATTCTATTCTGCACTCTCTTTAAAGGCTTTATTACTTTTTTGATATTTACAGTACATGTAGCTGCACATCTTCAAGTGTTCATAAGTTGGAAGGTCTTGAACTGGTAGGAGTTATACATCAATGGAAAGAGAAAAATGACAGAATTGTAGTACTGAAAGGGAATTGGTATTTGTCTATTCCAAATGTTTCATTTCACAGATGAAGAAAACGGAGGCTTGGGGACTTCACTGTCTTGCTCAAAGTTACACGGAGCTTATTATTCATGGCACAGTAAAACATTCACGTTTTATTCGTGTAAATTACAAAATCTATTCGGACAATCAATGAGTGATTATTTTTATACTAATTATGAAGTGAACGGTTTGCTAAAAACAACTTATTTACATGAAACAGGAAATGCTATTGAAGAATGAAGGAAAACTCTTTTGAAGCTCTTGGAAAACCATTCTGTGTGCAAACTAAATGCAAAACAATAAATGTGGTAATTACAAAATAAGTCTTGCTTATAAGATTATCTAGAGTCTAAAAACAGAGCCCAAATGAGCATTAGGAAATTCTGGTTCTCTCCTTTCACCAATGTTAAGATTCAGTCTCATTCAACAAAGATTCACTGACTGCTCCTTGCCAAGTGGTAGGCTCCAGGTGGAGAACAATGATGAAGCTAGCATGGTCTAGGCCTACCCTAAGCTTACAAGTCCAGAGCAGAGCAGGCCAGCCTTATGCACATATAACTAGCACATGAAACACAATGGGAGAGTGCCCTACGAGGTCACTTGCCTTTTTTAAATGCAACTTAGGCTTTTCAAATCTATGAATCTTTAGTTATTTGTTTATTGTCCATTAAAAGGCTGATCTGTACACATCTGAAACTAAAACAGGTATTCCCTGAATTACAAAAGAAGCCAGAGTTTTTATACTATACTTTATGTAAGATATCAATTAGTTTAAAATTACAAGTAAATATTAATCTAATTACATGAGACTTTAAAATAATATATCTTTCACATAAAGAATTATATTAATGTTTGCTTATTTCAGGATTTAACCATTTGAACTATTTTTCTGTTTGGTTTATCCCAACTTCTAAGTATACAAAGGAAGAACACAGCCCCCTTTATGGATCACCAATGTTTACTAACTGTGCCAACTGATGATGAATGCATTTTAAATTAATTTCTTCTGCAACGTTTAGTCAGCAGTATTTCACTCGTGCTCCAAAGCCCTTCTCTGACTCCTTAAGTAGTGCCTTCTCCATCTCTGTACACATACTGATAGGGAGCAGGACAAATAACAGGGGTTAGCATCTTGCTTTTGGTTCATGGTCTCACAATGGCCTAGACAGGAACTCACTGCATGGAGAAATTACTTCAGCTAAGCCTTTTCTTTTCACAAGAATAGCTATCAGGATCTTTGCCAAAAGGCAGCAGTCCCCAACTATTTGGGGGGACAGCCCTGCTCTTCATGGCCCCTATATCTTGAGATCCATTCAGTGAGGAGACAGAGAGGCGAAGAGTGAAAATCCAGTTTTTGGACAGAATAAAGAAAGGCACTCCTAATGTCAGTTGAAACAGCCTCCCCTCTGCAAGAGCCCTGGCAAATCATAAAGAAAACATGGTGGCAGTGAGCAGTTTAGACAGCTACCGCATGAAGTTTCAAGATGTTCTGGTATGCAGTCATTGCCTAGAGGGGGAAGAAAACTGAAATACATTCTGTTACTCTTAGAGGGTGCCTTTTTTGGTTCCCTTGTATTCTTAATGCAAAAAAGAGTACCTACATATCAGTGAATGACACCAAACAACTGAGTTTTTCTTTTCATTTAAGGCCAGGGACTCAGAAGCATGCAAGTCTTAAGTGGCCAAAGGACACTTGAAGAATGACTAGCATCTGTCCAATCCTCCCTGCCCCCAGCCACAGTGCACATTCCTCCTGAAATTACTTTGTGTGTTGTGTAGACAGAAATGACAAGACTTGGTGACAGCCTATATCTACGGGGTGAGGATGAGGAGTCAAAGATTCGGATAAGGCTGGGACCCATAGTGACTGGAAGGTTGATGGTGCTCTTGACAGCAACATGGAAGTTTATAAATAGGGCAGTTTTGGGGGAAAATAGGAATTTCTGACATTTTGGACTGAAGACGTCTCGGAGACAACCAGTTTTATTTTAAAATAGATCACTGATAACGTAGAATTAGAAGCTCAGAAGAGATACTAGAGCTGGACCTAATGATGTGAGAGGAGGTGAGAGTATCGGGAAAACAGTGTGCATAAGGGCATAGAGGCCATGAGTGCCTGCACCCCACTCTAAAATCTCCTTTTGCCCTCTTCTGTGCATTTTCTCAATGCAAGGTTTCTCCTTTAATCTCGGCTCCTTGGAATCATTAACAGTCTCTCCCTCTTTACTGTTTATTCCCCCTGCTCCCACACTCCATCTCCCATGTTTTTTCCCTAGTCCTCAGCCACCTTGACCAACATCAACATCAGATGCTGCGGACCGCCTTCCCCTCTTGGACATTCCCCATCCTCTCCAGGTATTCATAGTACGGTACTCTCATTTTAATTTCCCTGCTCGTTCTCTGACCCCTCCTTTCCTCTCCATGCCATGGCCCAACTGTGAAGCTATCATGGGGGTCTCTCTTCCCCCTCCCCTCCCATTCAGCTCCGGTGCCTTTGTCATTCTGAAATGCAAATTTACATACGGAGGCGCGATAGCCCCGCTGAACTTCAGTTAGGTTCTAACTGGATGTCCCAGAGATACCCCAAACTCATCATGTCAAGGCAGAGCCCATTACCTTTCCTAACTCATTCATCTCCCAAACTGCCTTATTTCACCTTTCCTCAGCCTTTCAGGTCTGACGCCTCAGCCTACTCTCCCCTCCCCCCTTACATATCCAATATGTCATCAAGTCCCCTTTCTTCTACTCATACAGCTACCGGATTAAAGCAGGCCCTTGCCCCCTCTCAGGCATCTAGAAAATCACAGCAGCCTAACTGGTTCTCCTGCCTCCAGTATATCCTATGTGCCTTTACCAAAGTGATTTCCCTTAAGTGCAGGATCTCCTCACGTCACCAACTCAAGCTTCAGTGGCTTCCTATCATCTCTAGGAAAAAGCAAACTTCACATGCTCATCACAGCTTCTTTCCAGTCAGGAGACGTTCTTCCCCGTTTCCCCTACTCAGACGATTCCATAAATTGCTCTTCCCTTCGTTCCTCACACAAGACCCTCCATCTCCTGCGTCTGTACTTTTGTCCTGGCTCTTCCTCGTGCCTGGAATTCATTCCTACCTCAGAATCCCTCTCTAAGACTCAAGTTCCATCTGTTAAATGAAGCCTTTTCTGAACCTCCCAATTGCTACTGCCCTCTCTCCCAAACTCACTTGTATTGACTGTCTTTATGTTTATTCTGTTATCTATTTTTTCCATATATACTTCCCTTCTCCACTGACATGTAAACATATTTGAGGGTAAGGATCACATCATTTTTTGTAGTTGTAGCCGCAGTACAAATCTGATGAATTTACTGGCTTGACTTTTCTCCTACCTTTGTACTGACTTCAATTGTCTCTGTCTCCATCCCTCATCAAACATCAATCCTTGACAACTTCTGCTATCTACACCCCCATCCCATTCAAAAATCACTCACATGTTACCAAATGGTGCTGAAAGACACCACCCAACCACAATCACTACAAACCTACTTTACCTGCTATCTTGGGTCAACAGTGCTACAAAGAAATCTTTTATTCTTCTCCAGAGCAGCTCTAAAACCTATTCCCAAGACTTACCACTCCTTCCCCTCCCAGAACCTTATCTCCTAACGTTACATCCTAAAGTCCCTCGCCATCTTCCCTTTTCCCCAACCTGCCCTCTACTCCGGGCTGATGAAGAGGCGGGGCCTTCCTCCTCATAAGAGCCACTACGACCAGCAAACTGCCCTCACAATCACTCCCTCCTCTGATCCTCACTGTCTCCTTCCCTGACGCTATCTCAATTGTGGCCTCTTGGTTCTCATCCTTGCATTTTCACTTGCCCCTACTACTTCCTCAATGTAAATTCCTAGAAAAAGCTATTCACTCACCCTGCATAGATCCTCTCTTTTTCTACTCAACCCCTTGCAATTTGGCAGTGAACATCACTCAACTGAAACTGCTCAAGTTACCAACAATCTCTTCCTTGCCAAATTCAATATCCTTTTCTCAAGTCTCATCCTTCTTAATCTCTCAGTAGCATATGATACTGTTGATCAGCTCATAGATTCTCCCCTAGGTTTTCAAAATGTTGCTCTTTCTTGATACTTCCACATGTTGGACAGCCTTCTCAGCATCCTTTGCTATATAATCATCCATATCTCAAAGCCTGTATGTGTACCCCCTGGCTACGTCTTCTTTTTCTACCTTTTTCTAAGTGGGCTCTCATCAGATCCCACAGGTTCAATTATCACATCTACACAAGTCCCAAATCTATTCCTTCCCTGTGGGATGCTTGAGTTTCAATCCTGCATCACCCCTGCCCACTGAACATGCCCTTCTAGATGTGTGGGAGGAATAAAACAGAACTCCTTAACTGTACCCCACCCCCAACCCAGCCCAATTACTCAGTCCCCAAGTCATTCTCACCTCTTTGATCTCCTCCCCGTGGCACAGCTAATCAGTCGCCAAGTCTTGTCAATTCTAACTCCACAACAGCTCTCACCCCTTTCTCTGTTTAGGCCTTCACTCCCTACCAGGACTATTGCAATAGCCTTCTAAAGGATCTTCCTGACTCAAGTTCCTCCCCTCTCCTAAGTATCCTGCACAGAGCTCCCAAAGTCCTCTACCTAACATTCAAGGTGGATGGAGCGTGTCATATCCATGCTTCCAGTTCTCCAAGGGACCTGCATGACCTTCAAGATCCAACAGAAACCCCTCTGCTGGAACGCTGAGGGCTCTTAACAATCCGTCTCCAGCTAGCCTTTCTCTCTTACAATGTGTCACTGCCCTACTTGTTTCTTCTCATGTACAATATTCTAACTTTTATCTCAGGATCGTTATGGAGGCTTCTCACACCTCAAATAGATGCTTGCCCTCACTCTGCTCCTGGATTCCCTAGCTGACCATGTGAAATTTAAGGGTATACATCTTTTAAAAACCAAACTAACTCTACACAGTAGCAGCTCCTGAACTATTCATGTTCATAATAAAAAAAGTTATTCTTATTAAGTTCATAATTTAAAAGAAGACTGGTCTCTAGCTCCCTTCAGCACTCAGCTGAAAAACAGCTATGTAGAAGGCCCTTTCCTGGAGCTACTGGTCTCTCCCCATTACCATTACTTAGACCTGTGAGTGCACATATTGTTTTGTCTTTGTATCCTCACAGCCTAGAGGAGGACTTGGCATACAGAAAGTGCTTAATAGATCCCTGTGTTACAACACTCATCATTTACAGGGCCATCAAGCAGCGCAGTGCTATGGATGCTGTAATATTTTTGAAGTCACTGCCTATGACTACTTGTGATATAACCATGAGAGACCTGAGGCTGGTGCAATTAAAGACAATCAGAATTGCCAGAAGTAAATTTCTGAGAAGAAAAAAAAAATCTTTCCTTGGTTCCTTAGCTTCATGCACAATACCTATTTAAATAAAACTGTATCCAATTAATTTTTAAGCTTTATTTGATTAAATCACTAAATTCTACATGTTTGTTCAGTCTCCTATGCTCCCAGAGCCTTGTCATTTCACAACTGTAAAGACTTAAAAGCCATATTGATGTCAGGCATACCAACAGCTGAGTCCCCCACCCCCCACCCCAGCTCTGAGCAGCTGCACAAAGCTCCACTACAAGCAGTTAAGCTTGACCCAGCGTGCTGCTAAAATCAGCTCTTACTGGTCCAGGGTGGGAAAAGCAATGATGATCTCAGCCCATTAGCAGCTGCATAAATAAAAGTCGGAGGAAGCCTATTCCTTGCAGCTGCTGAGAATGACAGCTCAACATGGGCTGGCCTAGACAGTAATTATGGGCCAAAATACTAATTTTTTAAAGAAAATTCAGGGTGACCTGTACACTAAATTGGCTTATACCCAGTCACACATGCAATCCTTGCAAGTGCACCCAGGGAAATGTATGATAATTTTATATAAATCAAAACCCAAGGGACTATTCCTCTGTAGTTCCATTAGTAAGAAGGTCTAAGTAGGTTCTCAACTTTGGTCACATCAAGAAATGTTTTCTCAACCTCCAGCTATTCACTCAGTTCTAAAGACTAAAATACTTCACTTCCCAAAACTGTCAAAGAAATTCTAAACAGAGGAATCCTGGAGATTTACATAAGAGTAGTAGCTAAATACCTAGAGATCATACAAATAAAAAGAAAGAAACCTACAAATGGCCAAATCAAAAAAATCAGTGACAGTTGAAAAAAAATCTTTAAAAAAAGAAAAAGTCCAAAGCAGAATTATGCTAGTAGAGAATAAACAATGTAAAATTATCTGATTTGTTGGTCAGAATTTAACACAAAGTAGTCATGTTCATTAGCTGTTAAGACAATCAAATATGTTCCTAACACCCTTCTGGCAGACATTAAGGACAGTAGGGCAGACAAAGTCAGTCTTTGCTTACTCTATTTTGGCACCTAAGATAACTTACTGTATGCACTCCAATTTGTCACGCCACCACAAAACTGTCAAACACAATGCCAGGAAGTAGGAAAATTTTGACTGTGGGGAATGTAAAGCTATTGATGATTCTAAAAAGTAAGGGGTAAACTGTACTTAAGATGAGTTCTCTGAAGATTCAAAGGAGAAGAAATATACTCAATCATTGCAACTTTTATATTTAAAGGATGCCTCAAGTATATGGAGATTCCATTTTAAGTAAAAAAAAAAATTTTTAATGGAAGGAAATGCTGATGACCAATTATTAGAATTCTCTCATGGTTACATAACCCATAGTTCTTAAACACAACTGGAATCTAAGGAACCATCCTTTTAAGTTGCAATGACTAAAAAAAAGAGGTTTCCCTGGCTAGGAAAACCTATTCCAAAAGCTATTATTACAATAGTGTGTGTTCGTCTTTTGTTGCCCAAAGACCACGCCATCAGAGAAATAATGATATGACTTGCACTTGACTTTGTTTCTGAGTGAGGGAGGGCTGTGCAGGTCACCAGCCTCACCTCTCCTCCAGAGCCATCTGAATCCAGTGACCAGACATTCATCAGGATGGCTGGGGATGACCCAAGATGAGACAATAAGTGACTTGCCCAAGGTCACACAGCTAGTGAGTGTCAAGTGTCTGAGGTGAGATTTGAACTCAGATCCTCCTGACTCCTGCACGGGTGCTCTTATCTACTCACTACCCAGCTGCCCCTATTATTACAATAGATCTTCATGTAAAAAGGTTGAAGAAAAGGTGTAGTTAGAAAAATGCAGTTAATTCTTTTTAAGAAAGTTGATAAGAATGAATGTACAATATTTTTGAATGTGTGTACTCATGTCTACACATTAAAAATTAATTTTTCAAAGACTGTAGCCTCAACAGATTAAATCTTAAAGTCCCAGTAAAAACACAATAAAGTTCGCCCAAATTTAACACAAGCCACAGACAAAACCAATCTGAGCCCTCCTTGTAGGGACATGATGTTGCATACTTCGATTACCCCACCAAGTTTACAAAACGCTTTTTTCCACAACTCCATAAGACAGCCCATTGTCAGTGATGAAATATATGTAGAAAACAATATTTAAGGAATCTTTGCACTGAACTCTGGTACTTAATATAGTCATTTAAATGGCAAGGAAAAAAGGGCAGGGGGAGAGAAAAATAGCAAGTTCATAACCTGTTATTTGGTGGGGGATGGGGGGAGGCCAATATTTTTTTTTAATGATGCAAATTTAAAAAAAAAAAAACATTAAAGGGTTAAAAAAAGTAGATTTCCATAGGAGTGCTGAGTAATTTTTCTTTTGAAAAGAGGGAAGAAGGTCAAATAAGTTTGGGAACCTCTGTTTAGAGCCTAAGAGATCTTTAAAGAAAAAAAAAGGAATTTGCTGACATGCTCCTCTACTGGTTTTTAGAAGTACGATATACCTCACCCTCAGTTTGTCTGCAATGGTTAATGTACAACTCTACCAAAATGTGAGAGATGGAAGAAATCTTCAGAGCTTTCAGTCCTTAAATTCGAATCCTTAGGAGTATACCAGCTCTGCTACTCCAGACTTTTACTATAAGGGTTCCCTACCTGCTAAAAGGAGCAATATTAACTAAGTTATTAAGTTTCTTTCTTGTTTTATTTTTTTAACCTCCAATCAGATAATCCATAAGAAAGGGTCGATAATGGCAGAACAGAGTTAATCGATTTCATTGTACAACACATAAAACTACCCTGCTCAAGAACATGTAGCCGAGTTCCATGATTAATACATTAAAACTAAATGCCACCACAAAGTTGCCAATCTTCTCTATAGCATTAGTTGTTCCTAAGGAAATAAGGCACCAAATGCACATTTCTGAGTCACAGTGATTGTGTAATCAACACAAACTGGATGTACAAAACCAATATTCAGACTATTAAAAAACAGAAACAAAGAACATAGGATCACTTGCTCCATGTAAATGGGAGCAGACCACCAGAAAGAAGCTGATCAGAGGAATATGGAACAGTTGCCATCAAGTAAACCTACAATTTACAGTCAAGTCTACTGCAGGTGTGGCTCAGAGCTAACTGTTGGCTTTGTCTAGAGTTCCACCCTGCAGATATCTATCTCTCTGCCTGAAGATTCCTAATCATTCTCATTAGCCATCTCAAAGTCCAGAAATAATTTCTAACTGAATTTCTCATAGTTTCTTATCTCATCCCAGTCCAGACAGGATTCTCATTTATTCATCTTAACCTTGACCAAGATCCAGCTTATCTTCTATTTCCATCTCCTTTCCTAACCTAAAGATGTTCTTACTCAAATATTTATTGAGAGGCTACACTGTGTAAAGAACTCTAACACTGCTTCTTCCTAATATACACTAGTCTTTCTCCTTTCTCATGGCCATTTCTAATAATCTTCTCATACAAGGCATAAACTAGGTGGCAATCCTTGGGCCCATGTGTAGTAGGCTATGTTCCTACAAAAATGATACAAAATGATGGATGACAAATTCTACTATCCCATAGGGGGAAAATGTTGAAATAGGATATTATGTCCTCAGCTGAGGACTTGATACCAAACCATTTATATTAAGGACAAAAAAGAGAACAAAGAATCGTCATTCTATAGGGTAAAGTGTAAGGAACTAAAGCGGGAATGGCGACCAAGGACAAATCTGTAAAATGCAGCACCAATGTACATATCAAGTGCTCCTGTTCCCATCCCCTACCTTTTAAAACTACAACTAGTTATGTTATGGAACATTGATTATATTCTGACAAGCATCTTTAAGGCGTTTGAGGAAGGAAGATTAAGTCTGATGAATAAATCTGAGAAATAAGTGTCATGATGTATGCTGTACTGCCCCTTTGTTCACTATGAAAACTCCCTGGGGCAGGCACAGGCATTAGTTATCTTTCTGTATTTGATCACAGGAAGTCTGCCACCTTTATAGCCCAAGTGGGCCTGCCCTACCCCCTGCTGCTATTCCCACAGGGCGCACCAGCCTTCACAACTCACTTCCTTGTGGCCTGATCAGTGACCCAACTCTAAGGCTCATGTGCACAGAACTATTGTAACCCTATAAAAGTAAGCTTCCATTAAGTCCTAAGTAGGGATTGCATATGCCTTTGAATCTGAGCTTCTCTCACATTTACCAATCATTTTGGAAATTTTAGACCCAAATCAAGGTATGAATATAATGAAGTGGGGCTGGTTTACTTTCCCTGATATCTCAGAACTACATTTTGACAAACATCCTATTTCAAATACTGTGGCCACTTTAACCAATACACATTGTTTTTGGAACAACTTTTGGAGATAGACACTGAAAAAAAAAAGATTAGGAAGAGCCAAATTGAAACTGGGCAGGGGGAAGAGAGCGAACATACAAAGGGAAGCAAACTTACTGAGGGGAGTATGTTTGAAGGCAGCTTATTTGCCTAAAGGCAGGTCATACTTTTCCCTACTCCTACACTGTATTTATTACCCCAAAGCTTAAAAAGTTTCTCTATATATAAATGGCTTAACTATAGGACTACACTGCTTCTAAAAACAATTTATTTAAAATTTGTTTTTTAAAATTTCTCTCCCCCCACTGAGAAGGCAAGCCATTCAATATAGGTTATATATGTGCAGTCATGCAAAACATTTCCATATTGGTCATGTTGTGAAAGAAAAGAACAACAAAAGCAGCCTCAAGAAAAATAAAGTAAAAAAGTGTGCATCAGTCTGTAAAGATGACACTACTTAAGAGTAAACACTGCCAAAGTTCTACGTCACATTCCTTCAAATTCACACTTTTAGCTTTGGGGTTCTGAGCTACGTGATGACTGCACCCTTCTCTTGAAGTCATAAAACTCTCCCATTATCTCCTCCCTATCACTTCCAAGGATCTGGGACGATATTCCTTGAAAACACCTGTCCTTTACTATTACTTTCTTTCTTGACTCAGGAAGCGCACCAAGGCCTCAGGAGAAGTTACTTGCACATGTGCTTAATCACAGCACCCCAAGTGCAGAACTAGAACAACCCTTGGATCCCAAGTGTCCAGCCTCTCACTTCAACATGAGGTTATTTGGAGCAGATCCTGAACAAACCCCAGCCCCTCTGACCCCGGATTCAGCATCCTTTCTACCTGATATTTACATACACATGTCTATACTGAAATTGGCAGCATAAACACGTTTCCTATATTCCTCCACACTTCAGGTCTGATGATTTAATCCAATGGGATAACATGAAAAAATGTTGGTGGTTAATCTGGCTGCCTTTGCATGAGGACCTTGCATTCCTAGTGCCTGGTACATTCTAACTCTTCTCAAAAGCCAGCTGAGGAGTCTGAATACAGATGGCCAGCCTCCAGAGAACAGCAGCCTTATGGTGAACATGCATCTAACAACTACTCCCAATTGGATGAAGATCACAGAAGTCATCTTTAAATTGGGGAAGTCAAAGGTCTTGTGTCAAATATATGCCTGAAATGATTCCAATATATTTGAAAGAGTCAGAGAGTTAAACCATGCAGTAGTACATAGGCTAAAAATAAATGGCAGTCCATTCATTAAAGAAACATATAAAGTTGAACAATTTGGACTGGTACAGACGTCAAATGCATGAAAGATGATTGAGAATATTAAAGGAATTTGAGGCCTATTTATTCCATATAAGTACTCACCTGACTCTTGCAAGTATCTATATACCAAGAAGTTGACCTCATCACTGCTTATACTCATCTTTATTCCCACTTAAACCATGAGGTCACAACACAGGATATAACCCTAAAAATAAAACAAAGTAAATTATTTTCTCAATTATTTTAAAACAATGTAAGAAATGATGAAAACACTGTTCTAATTTAATTGATATTAGGTGAAGGTTATCTAGCACCTGTTAACAAATGGTGATAAACAAAGTAACTAGAAAATTACATAACCAAGCCTTGACCATTTACCACCTCTCCTTCCCCCTCCTCCCCCAAGAACAGTCAAAGGCACATGGACTTGTTGACATAAACAAAAGATTTCAAATGTTTCCCAAAAGGGCATCTGGAGATCCTTCTGTAATTTTATTGTTGTTTTTGATCAGCTGCTGGGTTTTCTTGGCAAAGATACTGGAGTGGTTTGCCATTTTCCTTCTCCAGTGGATTATGCAAACAGAAGTTAAGTGACTTGTCCAGGGTCACACCACTAATGCATGTCTGAGGCCAGATGTGAACAAGTCTTTCTGACTACATTAGGACAAACCCTAAATAATATGGGGATGTACTTTTCCTCCTTATTAGGAAGATGTCATGAATTAGAATTAAAATATACTAGTATTGCATTTTATGAGAATATGGGTAAAAAAACATTTAGGTATGATGTAAAGAACTGTTCATTAAGTCATCCTCACTCATACTGAAGAACAGTTTTTAAGAAACAGCATTAGTGTCCGAGAGTGCATACAGAAAAATTGACTTAGTTTTACCCTCCCACGGTGAGAACTCCTGATACTCCCTTTTCCTTCTCCTTCTCTTTATGAATGCATTCAACAAAAGTGAAAGACTCTTAGAGTAAATGGTAAAATCTAATGATTTTGGCACAGTCACTCTTCTATACTTTAGCAGAACTAGCCCATGTTTTACAAACACCAAAAATAACCATGGATGGAAAATGTACTAAATTAACAGAGACGAAAGAGTTCTTCAAACTAGAATAATTCAGTTTTACTTTCTCAGGCACCCTTTAGGGCAGAGACTTGTCCTCAAGAGGCATTCATTTAACCAAATATTCACAAAAGAAATGGGTACGTTTTGTTTTGTTTTGTTTTACAAAGGGTGGAAGACATCGGCAGGTTGCATTTTGATGATGCTGAGCAATGGCAGTGGTGATAAAGGTTTGCAAAAAACTTGACAAATAACACTTCATTTGATCCTGATAACAACCATGGGAATTGCCAAATTAAGGCAGAAGTAGGAAAAGATCTTCCTGACTTCAGGTCCAGAGCTCTCCAGCATGCTGGAGTCCATCCTTTCTGCCTCTTCAGACTATGGATTCAATTGTCCACTTCCAGACCATAAGCCTAGAGACACAATTTGAATCTGTGTAAGCCAAGTGAATACAAAATTCAAGAGAAATGCTTACATAGGACTGGACTCCAGGGCTAAAGGTCAAGCTCTGGCCCCTGCCTGCTTCCCCAGCAGTATGCTGGAGGTTCTCAGTGGCAGGGTTGGGGGCGTCAGGGATCAGGGGCTGGCCTTTCAGGCCAGAAAGAAAGATTTTTAAATGCAAAGCTAAGAAATTTTTATTTTCTCTAAGAAAAAAAAGGAAGCCACCGAAGGCTTCTGAACAGGGGAATGAATGAGAGCATCAAAGCTGTGTTTTAAGCTGATTTCGACATGTGTGAAGAGTGTTTTAGGGAAGAAAACAGAAGCAGAGAACTATTAAAGGTGATCTGGTATAGCATAAAAAGTGCTGACCCTGGAATCAAGGAAATTTGAGTTCAAATCCAGCCACAGAGCAAGGGCTGCATATGTAATGTTGGACAAATCCCTTAAAACACTCTGAACTCAGTTTTTTTGTCTGTAAAAATGAAAAATTATTCAAGAGGTTACTGTGGGAGAATCTTTGGGTTAATCAGGAAGTTTAGAGAGAAAGATGATAGGTTCAATTTTGGATATATTCAATTTGAAATGTGGATGGTACTTCTAGCAGACAGGAAACACAGGCAATGGATCATTTAGGGATTGTAGTTCAGGGAGAGAGATTAAGATTGGATATACCAATCTGGGAATTACCTGCATATTTGAGATTACCAAGAGAGATACTAGAATAAGAAGAGTGGCACGTACACAGTCTATTAAAGGGTTTGTAACCTTTTATGGGAAACTTAACAAATAATAACAAAAAGTGCTGGTACTTAAAGGTAATTTTACACATAAGGAAACAGGTTCACAGATATTAGGTGACTGGTCTGGGTTCACAAGGCTAGTTAGGTGTCTGAGGAAGGATTTGAATGGTATTTTTCCTGACTGTGTGACCGGGATACCTGGCTACAGCGAAATAGAGGCACATATAAAGGATGGTCTGATATGGGTCCAATGGGATCTGAGGAACCATCAAGGCCAAGACTGCTGACTAATACGTGGCAAACAAGGGTCATGGGTCCCTGTGCTTTCTACCATACCACATCTCTTACAGAAAAAGCTAAGATTTTAAAAAGATAAAAAGAACCTCAAAGAAATACATATTGGAAGTGTTCAATAGGATGTTAAAAAATAGGCTTGATCAACTTCATTTCTTTACTGGGAAACTTCATTACTTTGTCTGGGAAAAAAAATACCTAACACCTGGAGTGCTTTTCTCAGCTTGACTGTCCTGCCCTCCCCTACAAAGTTTGTTGTTTCAAAGAGCAGCCTCAGGACAGGCAAGATGAATTATTGATATGGTAGGTCTCTACCTTAAGTGACATTCAATTATATTTTCAGAGGTCATTTCAGACTATTTGGTCCTTATCTCAACCACCTTGCTGCTTCCCACAAGTATATCATCTTGGGCATTCCCTGACATAATGATAAATGAATTTATTCTCAACTTCGGAAAATGATTGGCGAAGCATTAAACTGAACATTAGGGACACAACAATGGATGAATAAGGCAGATTCTTGTCCTCTAGGTTTTATTCTTAATGTATTTATGGGCAAAGTTTTAATACAGTTCACTTCTCTGAGGCTAGTTTCCCTATTCATAAGTGAGGCTAGCTGTTCACAGACTTCCCTCCCAACTCTAAATCAGTAACTTCCCTCAACATCCCAGAGAACAAAGAAACATCTAATAAGCTTTTTTGAAAGAGTGTTAGAAATAATCGGTTCAAAGATACTGAATAACTTGCCCAAGTGCCTAAAGAGTAAGGCATGATCAATTAGTACACATTCAAGGCTCATCAGTGGATCACAACATGAAGGTCACTTTGGGAAAGAAAAAAAACACAACTTCTCATGGAAAAAGGTCAGATGTTACAAAACATTAATGATTCCTTCATCCAGTCCCATTATTTTGATTATACAGAATCAGGGACCTGTTCTACATCCTTGTAGACTCAACACCCTAACGCTGTTTATTTGAATAGCGGCACCGTAACAAGTAGGCTATAATCATTGACATACACGCGCATGAACATATTATCTTTTTTTTATAATTCATTTTGAAAAAATTATCTACTCTCCTTACCTTACCAAAACAATTTGGTCCAAAAGCACTTTGGGTGGACATGTGAGGGATTTACAACACGGCCGGAGCTCAATATTAAAGCTTCAATTTTAAAATTCGCTAAGCTACTTGTTTTAAAATTTTATCACAAAATTATTAGCTAAATCATGGGAAGCAAGACTGTATTAAGTATTCATAATAATTACCAATGAACCCCAACTTAGCAAAAGAACTTTTACTAACAATTTCATTTCCCTGGCCACCAAACCAGGGGTGTCTCCAATCGGCTGACTGCAGAGGGATGCACACCTGAAGTCGCTGACCAGCTATCAAAGCCTGCTTGAATCTTTGTCAACTCAGTAACTGGCACATGCTAGACACCTGACTTTTGTCAGGTGACCGATCCTCATGAGGAAGGAGCTATAGTATTATTCCCATTTTATGAATGGGAAAACTGTGGTTCTCAGAGGCTAGAGCACCTTATTCCTACAAACTCCTGTGGCTCCCTATCACCTGCAGAAGCAAACACAAAATGCCAGCTGTTACTCAAAGCCTTCCTAAGTTCCCTCTCTCCTGCCATTTCCACTTTTCTTACCCTGGCCTCCTGGCTGACCCACAAACAAGTTAACCCTTCTCCCAGCTCCATGTCTTTGCCCTGGCTGTGCCCCATGCCTAGAATGCTCTCCCTCACCATCTCAGCCTCCTTCAAGTACCAAATTAAATCCGACCTTCTACAAGAAGCTATGTCCAACCTCTCTTAATTCTAATGCCTTCTCTCTGTGGCTTATTTAAATTTAATGTTATAGCTATCTCGTCTATACACAGTTGGTGCATATTATTTCCCCTATCAGCCAGTGAATTCTTTCAGAGAAAGGACCGGGCTTTTCCTTTCTTCATCCTCCCAACACTTAGCACAATGCCTGGCATGTAGACCACTGAGGCCTTTGCTCTTGGCTCTATCTCCTTTCATATCCATCCTCTCCTCTTTAGACTAATGCATTTGCCACAGCCCAGATTCAGCCTGTCGCCACCTCGCCCCTGCACTATTACAATGACCTCCCTGACATATGTCCTTCCCCTCTTCAAGCCAATAGTTCCACAACTGCTTACATGATTTTTCTAAAGATAAATCTCCCATCAGTGGTTTCCTAGGACCAAAATAAACCCTCTTCCATTGCACATACTCTGTGGGCCAACCAAAGCATCTTCCTTGCCATTTCTCACACACCACCTTCAATCTGCCACCTCTGCTCCTCTGAGAGCTTTCTTGGTTCCTCCCCCTCACCAATTCTTCCCTGCTGACATCCTTTCTGTGATCTTTCTCCAGTTATCATCCTTAGGCCATTTAATCAGTTCTTAGGGTTGCAATCATTTCTATGAAAACGACTCCCCAAATCTACCTCCTAACTAAAGTTAAGAAGAGGGTAGACTACCAATCAGTTGCTAAATCCTGTTGAGTCTGACTCTACAACATAATCTGTACACATTCCCAAAGTACTTCAGGCCTTCATTACCTGTGGGCCTAAGAGTCCTCTGTGTCTCAAACAAAAAGCAGATTTGACTACCCTGGGGAGGGCAGCCTGAATGAGCATCTGAGGTGAAGACTGTGAAATGGCTTCAGGAAGGGACTCAGGGATTTTCTGGTAATGAGCTTTTTGGGAGGCAGAGGTGGGAGAAGAGGGAGGTGTTTGCTAAATTTCAGAGATCCACTTTAATCAAAATAGTATTTTACCTCTCCAAAATGAAAGAGATAAAACACTGTGAAAGTTTCAGAGGGGCAGATTTTGGCCTGTCCACCCATGCCTTCCTATCTAGGGCTGGAAGGCTCTGAGGTCAGGAGGTATCTGTTTCATACACAAGCACCCTGAGCTCAGGGAATCTGACTTGCCCAGAGCCACACAAAGAGAACCCCATGCTGGTTGTTAGGCCAGGCTCCAGGTTCTGCGTTGTATCCGTGAGGTGACAGCTCTACCAAGTCTGACAAGCAGAGTGGTTTGGAAGCCCAGATGGCAGGGGGCGACTCTTCCTCAGAGGACTTCAAAGGAAGATAGACAAATTACACAGGGTGCATGTGTTCAGCTCCGACAAACCATCTTGGCTTCCAAGGCTACTTCTAACTCCTCAAAGTCTATGAATCCGGGACTTAAATCATCTTACTTTATAGTCAAAAATAATAGAAAAAATGGCTTTACAACACCTACAATTGTGCTTGTGATGTCCCAAGGAATAGTTGGAAGGGCTTCTTTTTTTCAAGTGAAACTGAAAGTCTGAACCCAAACAGGCAGCGTCACAATGTGCGAAACCAAAGGGCAGCACTGTGCTGCCAAGGCCCACCCTCCTCCCCATCAGGCTGGGCTCAGTCCAGGACTCTGCCCCTGAGGCAGCAGCTTCATTTTCACAGCGCCTCTGGTACATCCCTAAGAAGAAAGTCAAGGGAGAGGCAAATTTTGTTTTGAGATTTGGGGTTTTGTATCGATAGTTCTGCCAGAATTTGTATTTTTATCCCTTAAACAAGTTATCTCTTCCTCTCTATGTCCAGAGCTCCATCAGGAAAATTACTAACCAACTATTAGACACAGAAAATGAACTTCCTTCCCTCAAAGGTGATTCCTACTGGCCACCCAAGGGGGCCAGGTCTTAAAGGTGCTGGTCTGGGGAAGTTGAAGGGATCAAGAAGCCACCAAGCAAAGAGAGTAGGTAAGGGGTAAATTCTGGGAAATGCCCTTGGCACTCTTAGAACAGAGAATGGAGGAAAAGGAGAACCCCTTTGGCAACCACAGCTCCACGTGTATTTGACTAAGCTCCTAATTATACTCAAGCTAAAATCCTCTTCCTTCTTACCTGCTCTATCACTGTCCAGGGCACCACAGGCTTGGGGTCCAGCTTCAATTTACCAGTCTCACAGACCCACCCACACTCTCTCACAGTGTTAAGTCATCATCTTGTCTGGACTGCTACAATGCCTGCCACCACCCCCACTTCCAGGTTCTCCCAACCCCCATCTCTCCTCTCTATTCAGCTGCCAAGGAGCTTTTTCTAAATGATGGTCTGACCACATCCCAAACCAATTCTATCCACTCCAATAGCTCCCTATCACTTAAACTGGGCATAACTCAGGCTACTTCCTACCTCATAAGTCTTCTTAGCTCCCTCCCTCCCATGTGCTATCTAGTCTAGCTCCAGCCCCTACCTGGGAGGGCCTCATCCCTTGAAGGCACTGCCCTCCTCATTTCCACCTCTTGGCTACCCTGGCTTCCTTCATAGTGCAGTTCAGACCATTTTCTACCCTCAGCATATATCTTGTAGGCATCTAGGTATGTCTTCTCCCCCAATTAGAATGCATGTCCTTGACAGCAGGTATAGTGTGTATATATTGGTATCCCCAGTCCCTAACATGTGCCTGGCATATAGTTAATAATCTAACAATGCTTACTCATTTAGCCTCAGTTTCTTTGCCTGTAAAATACAAAGGAGTTGGACTCAATGATATCTAAGGTTCCTTCTAGCTTTAAATTCATGACACTATGGGCCTGTGACTGTGGGTGAACCTGAGATCCCATCTTATCTCAATCATCTACCACCTCAGCCTGCGTGACCTCAGGCAATTTCCTAAATCTTAATGGGCTTCGGTATCATCTATAAAATGGGGAATTTGACATATGACCTTCCAGTACTAAATCTATCCCTTTATGTTCCAGGAGAGTTTTAATCATTTCTGATAGTTTCCTTCAAACCATGGAAATTATATTTGTTTCCAACCTCATCTTAGAATTACAGTGATCAAGCTGGAAGGGATCTTGGAGGCCATTTTGTCTGATCCTTCATTTTACGGAGGAGGAAACTGAGGCCCCAAGTGACCTCAAGCCCCGCTCCCAGGCCCAAGGTTCTTTGCACTGGACACTGACCACCCTGATCTATGTGGGATCATTTGTTTTCTTCTCTAACTGGGACTTAACTCTAAGTTAAGCTCTTGGGCTATCTTTCCATGATTTGTAATCACAGACCACCTGCAAAAGTTTCAGATGGAAGTCTGAAATGATTTCAAGCACAGTGCAACTGACTCTAAGGATCTACAAAAGCTCAAACAGTTTTCCATCCAACAGTCTACTGCACATTCATCAGAATTCCTTTGATTGTTCCTGTGCGGACACTTATTGAGGTTGAGTTCTTTTAAGGAACTCTGGAGGGTGCATAGTGATGTTCCAGGTCTTGGGGAATGGGGGGGGAGAAACCCCCAGAGAGTTCATGTTTATATAGCACTTTCAAGCTCACCAAGGCCTTTTACACATATGAGCAAATTCATCAGATCCTAATAACATTATGACAGTGGTGCAAATAGCTGCCATTTTACAAGTTAAAGATATTGAGTCCAGGAAAACTTAAATGACTTGCCTAAGGTCACAATGGTAGTGAGCAGAAGAGTCAGGACTTGAACTCAGGCTTTTCTGACTCAAGTCAGGGAGTGGTAAAGTTTAAAAAGTTAGTTATTTTTGTTAGGTCAAAAGAAAATGACAAAGTGTTCAAACTGGCTAATGTTCAGAAATGAATGTTGAGAATATTTCCAAACAAGCAGTTTCGGGGAAAAAAAATCTTACCAAAACATAAAAGAAAAGCTTCCCAGAGATTGAGTGACCAGTCAATAACTATTCCTCACAAGCAACTTTGATTGTATCTTAAGAAGTCTCAGGTCCCATCTTGTCTCTGACCAACTGCGTGACCATAAATAGACACTTGGTGACTCAGAGCCTCTTTCCTAACAGTATGAGGAGAAGACTCAACTAGATGCCAAGTCCCTTTCCTGAGCTAAAATTGAGTCTATTCTAAAGCATCAAAACACAAAAGCAGCCGCACAGCCAAGCAAGGATTAAGTCACCTGGGACAGACAGTGCCAAGGAATGAGAGGAAGGAAGAGTGTCCTGGGAAGATTCGCTGGGAAACAGAACTGACTGGGGCCTTGAAGGACAAGTAGGAAGGAGGCAATGTGGGGATGAATTCCAGGCCAGTGGAATAATGTAAGAATGCCAAAGAGGGGCAGCTCTCAAAGACAGGCACACATGTGCCTATGCCATGCATCTCAACTTGAGACCTGGACTGAATTTTTTCCTCTAAGTAACCTTGCACAATTCATTCACCCTCTCTGGCTTCAGTTTCCTTAACTGTAAGACAAAGGAGTTGGGCTACATGACTTCTAAGATCTCTTCTAATTCTAATCTGTAATCCTATGAAGAGGGCTAGCACCAAAAGAAGTTGCCAAGAAAACACAATTCATGGCTTACATCTAGTGTAACCCTTTAGGACAAGAGACTCCCACAACTTGTTTGGGAAAGCGATGGACAGTGCTAGGCAAGTTCAAATCAAGGATTAAGTTCCCTGACTTCATCCCAACTGAGTGCTTGATAGGAATGGAAAATAATGCCAAAGAGTGAAGGATGGGCTGCATTAGGCAGGAACCAGACACATGAAATAAAATGATTGTGACAGTCTAGGCATCTGAAACTCCAGTCAGCTTTAAACAGGACTTGGAGTGGGTGAGAATTCTTGCCGATAACAAATTACAGAAATGCGCACAAGGCTCCCTGACTACACACAGATTCCTTTTCTCTAGAAGGGTATCCTGAAGGATATCAGATAAGTGCAAATACAGTTGTGACTTTCATGAGTATTAATACAAGGCTTACATTACCTATATGTTATTTTCTTATAAAGATCTCATTTATGAAGGAGGGGACACTTAGGCATCTCAAAAATCCCAACTTTTAGGTTTGAAAAAAATCCAGTTATTAAGTACTAATCCCACAAAAGCCAAAGGAAATGCTTTTAAAGAGTTGGTTATTTTTTTTATGGAGTTTCATTAAGCGGTTAAAAATTTTTAACAGTAATGGATTGCTTAACATCACAATCCTGTGCACTATTATATACTGCAGGAAGATACCTTAGAAAGTGATGAGTCACATAAGGGTCATAAGCCCAAATCTAATCTTCAGCTGAAACTTTCTCTATGTAGGTCAACACTGACTAAATTTTAAGGGTGATGGAGTAGGAGCTGAGCCTGAGTTGATGGGGATATTTCAAGAGGAAGATTACCAAGAATGAAGAATGAGAAAGGGTAATTGTGGAAATACCATGCTGAGTCTTGCAGGGAAGGAGCTCCTCTACCTGAGGTTTTTGGCAAGAAAAAGGCTAAGAACAAAACAAGCACACTGCCTGTGACCATGCCATGTTCCCTCCTGTTAATCACCCTGGACACGCTGCCTGCTGAGCCATGGGACAGAAGGCATGACAAAGGACAAGAAGACTGGCTCCCTTCCAGGCCACCTTACACATGAGGCCTGCAATTTCATACGGTATCTTGTCGCTAAGGCCATTCAAAGTGCTCCAAAAAGTACAAATGGCATCTCCATCATGTTAAGTTTTACAACCACACAGGGAGTAACACAGACTCCAGAAAACTTTCAAAAACCTAATGGGGAACTGAAGGAAAGATCTGCATTGTATACTGTTGATGAAAATGTTGGCTGGGTGCAGGGTCTTCCTCATCTACACGTCTGCTACGTCTCTGTCAGAGCATACACAAAGTGCCCAACGCTTAAGAAATCAGGCATCAGCAGACATTTGCCACACACTCTGCTGAAGGGACTCTAATGACCCTCAAAGCCTGACACACAGTAAGTGCTTAATAAATGCATGTTAGTTAAAGTGCACCTCTTCTTTATTTGACCTGCACTTGCTTTTCCAGACTAAAAGATATCCATCCCCCTTAATGATGATATTTGAATATGGTTTATGATCCTCACTTGTGTAATAATTACAGATAATATTATAAAGTGCGTTCACGTGGTCACATAAGGTGAGACATGCCCCACAAAAATCTATTTCTTTTTCTCCCCGATTACAGTGAGCCCCTTCCTCCCCCTTCCCTCCAGACTTCACATGCCAGTTGGCTTTGTACACTTAAATGTTTGTTTTGGAAGAAACCTTAGAGCACAAGCTCTTAACCTGGGATCCTTGTTTGTTTTATTTTTATGACTGTATTTCAAAATAATTGATCTCCTTTGTAATTCTGTGTATTTCGTTTTTAAAAACATCTTGCCAAGGGGATCCATGACACAAAAAAAGGATAATCTACTTCAACACGCTTCCCCTTCACTTTACAAATAAAAGAACTGAGGCCCAGCAAGGTTAAGTGATCTTCCCAGCTCCCACAGCCACTAACAAGCAGTCCTGGCTTCGGAATCTGTCCCTGGCATTTTTTCCATTACTCCATGGTGCTGAAAGAGGTTGACAATGCACTTTTGCAATCATCTCATTGGAGCTGACAACCACAGGAGGTGAGCATGACAGAAATACTCCTCCTTTCCAGACAGGCTGAGTTCCTGGCCCCAGGTTTCCCCTGAACTCATGCTTGGCACTCCAGTTACTGCCGCATCCACACTGTTTCAGGTACTTTATTCTTATGATCATTTGTTTTGTTGCCTTCACTCATCGCTGAGGCCAGATGTGAACTCAGGAGGAGTCATCTTCCTTGCTCCAAGCCCCACACTGTCCACTGTGCCACCCAGCTGTCCTGTTAAGGTGACACAGACACCTCCCCTCTTCACTATAAACACAAATTTCCTAAAAGGTAGGTTTCAAAGCCCAATTCCATTTTGAAATTTATTTTCTTAAGAAATTTGATTATTAAGTTGTATGTTTATTTTGAGTGGATTAGAACCAATTTTGAGGGTTTAGGTCACTGATAACTGCAGGTAGTAGCAAAAGAAGGACCAGCTTTGATCACTACAGTCTAACTTAACTGTGGCAGCAAGCGAACAGCTAACCCCCACCTCCTCTGATATTTCTGAAATAGGTAACTGGGGGCACCTGAGATAACTGCCTACCAGCATTTAGCTCTGTGATGAGCTGAAAAATGAGAGATTTCTCAAGCAATGATACAACCAGCACAGTGGCAAACTGCAGTCTTTCTTTCTGGATACTCCCTTTCTGGGCTTTTGGAACACTATTATCTCCCAGTTTACCTACTATCTTAGGTGGTTCATCATCCATCACACCCTTACATTTCAGGACTCTTTCAAGATTCTATTCTAAGACTGGTTTACTATGATCTGACACAGGAGCTAGGAATTTCTGCTGCCAGGAGAAGAGCAACTCCTCCACCCTATGAGAGATACCCAGAGGAGTCACTGAAGTTCAAAGCACCTGGGGCAGAGGTAGAGATCACCAACAGGGCAGCAATTTCCTCCACTTCCTTCAAAGGTCTTTATGCCTTATTTGTATGCATGGGCTCCCCCACCCCAGAGCAGACTTACTCTAAGTGCTCCATGCCACCATCATGCAGGAAATTAGTAGGGAGGGGAGGGCACTGAATTTATTTCTGGATTATAACCCAGCCCTTCAATGCTGTGTATGAATGCTGAAAGAAGCTAAAGTCTTTAAATGATAGTACTTATGATAACCAACAAGTATTTATTGAGTATCTACCATGCACAAGAGACATTGTAAAGAATGTGTTGTTACTCAAGGAATTTATAACTGCCTTCAGGAGACAAAGTGACCAAAGAAAACTTACACTGCCCAAGATTGCAAGTCGGGAGCCATTTGAGGCTTGCTTGTCTAAGAAAGAAAAGAAGCAAACAGCAGGTTGTAGAGGTGGGGTGGTCATGTTTAGTGGAAGCAAGCTGACAGCTGACACTCATCTTACAATCTTGGCTCCCCCACACCTTTCCAGTCTCGTTTCAGAATATACACAGTCACCAATTCATGACGCCAATCATATTAATTCGGCAGCTACGCCCTTTTCCACCTCACAATCCGTAACTTTTTCACTCCATAACTGCACAAGTGGTCAGTCCTTGATATTTGCAAACTTCCCAAAACACGGCTCCAGACGCTCCCTAACAAGGTCTCTCTGGATCTTTAGGTAGTCCATTATTAGCATTAGTTTCCTTCCGACATGACTCTAATTATGCTGTATTCACTAATCTGTGTATACATGCTGCCCCATCGCACCCAGAGTCTAGAGTTCTTTAAGACCAAGAAAATATTTTCTTTTATCTAGCCTCAAAGGTCTTTGACAAATTGAATTCACAATTACACTTCATTCCCAAAATGACTTTTGGTAGCCTTTGAGAAAATATGAAAATGGGGCAATGTGAAATATAAAAAATCCAAACTGAACCATACACATACCTACAATATGAATACTAAAAGCCCCACAAAATGTACACTAGCAATAGAAGGCCAGGGCTAGTAGGACTACCTTATAACAAAATCATTTTGGTAATTCAACAATTTAATAAAAAATTGTAGGATACATTTCAAGACTGGCCCACTGACCCAGTTCAAGAATGCAGTCTTCTCTATTGCCAAGTGTGAGAACCAAACTCCAGCAGTTAAGGGAAAAAAAAATCTTCTAATTCACTCACCCATAAAGTCACCCAAAGAGGCAAGAGTACTCACACCTCCACCTAGACAAAACAGCTTAAGCAGAAAATACTCCCTATTTTCCCTTTGCAGGTCCATAAAACCTGAGAGGTCTTTATGAAGCCCATGTCATGGTGCTTCAAGCTACCCAAGCCTGCCAACTCCAACAGGTAAATTTCTGACCAAAATTTACTTCACTTTGGTTGAATCATACTAGGTGACTGTGGGGCTAATCCGATACACCAAGTTCTCTGGTCACAAAATAACTGCAGCATAAGGAGGACGATGAATAAAGAAGAAATTAAACCTTCTGTGTCAAAAAGTACTGGAACTTAATTGTTACCCGTATATAGTCATTGATGATTGTTGGGGGAGGGGGTGGAGGAAAGGGGTTATTTCAGATCTATGATTCTTCTCCAAAGGCAAAGGTGTCAAGCAGGGGTGGAGGGAGTGAGGAGAGGAGAAAAGAGGAGAATCAAATATAATTGGAAAATATCTGACCAAATAAAAATACAATAAAATATAGGTAACTCTAAGTCACTATAGGCAGGCCAGGATCCTGAGGTTGGTTCAGTACTCCCATTTTTATTTGAGTTTGACATCAATGCTTCAGCGAATTCCAAGATTAGGAAATCCTTCCATCTCCCACAAAAACTACCTGTAGTGACAGTGAACTGTATGGGGAGACCAGAGGTTATCCTCACTGCATCTGACTCAGCATTTTGGAAAAACAGCCCTAGCATACACATTTTTTTTTTAATGTGGGTTCCCCAGTACCAGATTTGGAGAATGTTGGCTTAATGTTTTATACTTTCAGAATCAGTCAAACATTTATTAAATGCAAGCTTTATGCTAAGTGCTAGAGAAACAAAGGCAGTCCCTCCTCTCAAAGAGCTCACTGCCTCTTGGAAGAGACAGTTGGTAAACAACTCTATCAATAAGCTGTGCAGAGGATAAACATTACAGAGCAGTCAGTAGTAATCTAGCTGAGACTTGAAAGAAGCCAGAAAAGCTAGGAGGCAGAGATGAGCAGGAAAAGCATTCCAGCCATGGGTGATAGGAAGAGAAAACACTGGCTCAAAGAGGTGAGGAGAAATGTGGCACAGAAGGCCTGGCAAGGTGCGGAAGGGGGGTTATGAAATAGGTCCTGGGAGTGATAAGAAGCCATGGGAGTTTACTGAGCAGGGCCTGACATGGTCAGACCTTCGATTTAGGAAGATCATTGTGACAGCTAAACAGAAAGCAGGCTGGAGAAGGGAGAGGAGGTTTTGAGCAAAAGCATTTATGAGGTAAAATCAACATGCCCTGATAAATGACTGAATGTGGGGGATGGGATAAGAAGGAGTCAAGAATCCAGGATGAGAGCCTGGGATTGGGATGATGACAGTAATCCTAAACAGCAGGAGAGAAGTTTGGAAGGGTAGACAGTTTGAAAGAAAAGGTAACAATTTGAGTTTGGACATCCTGAGTTTAAGATGTCTACGGGGCGTCTAGTTAGAAACATTCAATAGGCACTTAGAAATCTAAGAATAAAGGTCAGCAAAGATTTTAAAGCTGGACAAATACGTCTGCAAATCATCCACAAAGACATGATCACTGAATTCATGGGAAGTGGTGAGAGTACCAAGTGAAATGTCATAAAGAGAGAAGAGGCCTAGGCTGAGCCCTGTGGGACACACTGGGGTAGCAGACATGACCAAAGGATGACCCAAAAGAGAGACAAGAATGAATGGAGAGGGAGAAGAACCTGGGGAGAGCAGTGTCAGAAAAACCTAGAGAGAATAATCAAGAAGGAGAGGATGATCTCCAGTGTCAGAAGCTGCAGAGAAGTCAAGAATGAGGAAAGACCACTGGATCTGGCAACTTGGAGAGAGTAGTTTAAGTGGAGTGATGAGGCTGGGTACACTCTGACAGCTTATTCCTACACCAGGCCACCTTCTGATAATAAAATGTACTGATTAGGGCGACAATTACCAAGTTTTGAATCTTAGACCCTAGAGTATAGGAGGAGAAGCAAGACAGCACAGGACCTGAGGAGTAGGGAAGAAGGGGAAGACAAGAGAGACCAACAGGAAGAAAGAGAGAGAAGGGAAGTGGGAAGAGGGCAGGGGAAAGGAGGGCAGAAGGAAGGAAAGGGCAAGCTAGGTGGTGCAGTGGAGAGAGCTGGGCCTGCAGTCAGAAAACCTGAGTTCAAATATAGCCTCAGTTACTTACCAGCTGGGTAACCCTTTACTATGGTTTTGCCCTCAGTTTTCTCATCTGCAAAATGAGCGGGAGAAGAATGGCAAACCACCCTAATAATTCTGCTAAGAAAACCCCAAATGGGATCACAGAGTCAGACACAACTGAAACAAATGTACAACAACACAGAAAGGAGGAAAAAGAATCCTAAATGTTTCCTCCTTAGGTTAGTAGTTTAGCTTTCTAAAAGAAGTTGAAGAGTTGTGACATTTGGATCACTCTGATGATATGTACTCAAAATGAGATTTTGGAGTAAGAGAAACAGGACACCAGTTCATCAAGTAGACTTCACATAAACCTCCATGAATACGCTGACTAAATGTGGTCTTCTTTTGGAATGTTAATTTCTGGCCAGAAAGAAAAGGTGCATGGGTACTTTCATAAGAACTGGTCACGGTAGAAAAATGAGGTGAGATTCCCAACAAAATGGTGAACCAAATCCCACCTATCCACCTTTTTAACCCTTCCTTGAAGGTTGAATTATTCCTTTCCTACTCATCAATGCAACGGGAAGTGCAGCAAGATAGAAAGCTGGACTTCAAATTAGGAAGAGTTTCCGATCTTCAGACACCAACTGTATGACACTTAGCAAAACTCAGTCTCAGTTTCCTCATTTGAAAAGTAATAACTGTAATAGCAGCTACCTCATAGGGTTGTTGTAAAGATCAAATGAAATGATATACATAAAGATCTTTGCAGGTATTTCAGAGCTGTATCAATGCTAAATAATATTATTAAGAAAATTTCATTAGGAGCTTGAAGGAAGAGGACAAGAACCCAATGATTAAAAAAAAGCCAGAAACTTCAAGCAGGACACAAACAGTTAAGATTGTGATAATATAATTAAAAAGGAGAAGGACATTAGGAGCAGATCTCTACAATTTTTTTTCACCTCTACAAACTATAACATAATGTCACCCACTGTTCTCTTGGCTCCTTCTCTGTCTACAAATATGCTAAGGTCTCCTTCATCTAATGTAAGGTAAGGGGACCAGGGGAAGTTACAAGTGGATTAGACATCCTCAAAGTAAAGAGGTAATAGGGTATTCTCTTTGTTTGGAGGCAGTTAAGTGAGACTTCCCCAGAGAATGAGGGCATGCTGAGTGGCTCTATACTTTCTTTCCCTCTTCAGTTGGGACAGCAATGAAGTTCCCTAGGATCACGTTGGTCCTCAAGTCTAGAGTCCTTGGAGGCCTAAGAACTATGGCTTATACCTGAAAGACCAAAGTTTCCTTGACCCTGCCCAACCCTCTCATGTTACTGGCTACCTTCTCTCCTTTTCTTCACTGCTACACCTTCAGGAAGACTAGTATCCTGTTGAGTCCAATTTCTTACCATCATCTAACCTAACTCACACGCTGACTACCTACAATCTGGCCTCAGTTCCTCTGACCTTAACTCAGAAAGCATTTCAGCAAACTACTACAGAACTGCAAGGCAGGGATACTAAGTGCAGACAGAGAAGAAAGTACAAAGGAATCTGAAGGAACAAATCCTAATTCTCCTCGACTGTTCTGCATCTGCTCCTGTTGGTCACGTTCTCCTCTCCCTCGAAATCAGTCCTGCTCCGGAACTCTCCGGAGCTCCATCTCTGATGTGGAAATGCTTTCCTGCTTCACCTCCCTGCCCAGGGCTGCTGAACCTGGCTCCCCTTCAAGGCTCATCCAAGGTGCCACTTCTTACATAGTCTGTCAATGAATATTTATTAGGTGGCCCTATGTACCAAGTACTGGGCTAAGAGTAGTGATCCCTGCTCTCCAGGGTTTCCCAATCTAAGGGGAGAGAACATGCAACTAAGCTTCAGCCCAAACAAGCTTATACACAGGATAAATTTGGAACAACCAGTAAAGCAAAGTGTTTAGAATTAAGAGCGATGGATTTCAGCTGAAATTTGAAGGAAGTTATTACTCCCCCCCCCAAAAAAAGGCAGGGGCACACAAGCTATTATTTTGTATCTATTCTGTATTTACTTTTGCGTTGTCTTTATATCTCTTAAGGCCTAGTTGGTGTTTAATAAAAGCTAATTCAGTTGAAAGAATCAGCAATTAACTCCAAGTATTTTCTAACCCTAAAATCCTACAGAATTATCTTTTGAGTGTATACACACACACAATGATTTTTTTATACTCGAAATTAATACTATACATAAAATAACTGAACTGCAGAAAAATAAAACTGATGTAATCTCTACACTCCAGAACTTACATTCTACTGGGGGAAAGAGGAAGGGAATAAAACATTTTGATGCCATTTCAGTCATGCCCAACTCTTCATGTCCCACTTCTGGGCAAATATACAACAGTGGTTTGCCATTTCCTTCTCCAGCTCATTTTACAGATGAGGAAATTGAGGCAAATAGGGTTACGTGACTTGCCCAGAGTCACACAGCTAGTTAAGTGTCTGAGACCACAACACAGGGAGATGGATTTTCCTATCTTCAAGCCCAACAGTCTATGCGCTATGCCACTTGAGTGTCTCTATTTGGTGAACTATCATTGATAAAGTTTGACTTATAGATTCAGATCAACTTCTATAAGATATGACTTACACAGATCCTTGCAGGCAAGTCATCACTGGTAACATTCTAAAGCTCACTCTTATCCAAATCCCAGAGAAAATGGGAAGAGTTCAAAAATGATGTTTTGGCGATATTTCTCCCCACTGCCACTCAGGTGGATGACCCATAACTTCTGTATTTCTAAGACTGTGTTCCATGACTATCAGGCCTATAGCACCACTTGTGAACAGCTCCAAGCCTCTGCAAAAACTACTGATCTCCCCTGCCTGGAACAGCACTTAGACTCAACTTAGGTGCCAGCAGACTTATTCAGATGGCCCTGTCACTGCCCTCCTTGCTCTTCAAATTCTTTTGTGTTTATCCGTGTATCCATTCCTGTCTTCCTCCATCCATCACAATGAGAATGTAGGACAAGAATGTCCTGAGGATAAGAACAACTTCATATATGTCTTTGGGTTGGTACTAGTAACTCCAACATCCTTAATATGTGCTATGAAACACAGTCAATGCCTAAGTGGTGACTAAGTTGAATTTACACAAAAGGCATCAACATTTCCTACAGGAGTGAGGTCAGTGAGGTCAGTTTTATTCAGGCAACTTATCAGGCATATGCTTGTGCTACGGAAGAAACCTGAACTCCTTGAGAACAAAGAGAGTTTTGTTTTGTTGAGGGGTTTTGTTTTGTTTTGTTTTTGTTTTTACTTGGGGCAGGGGGAATTCCTAGAACCTAGAAACATTCTAGACACTATAATATATATTCAGTTGGCTTCAAAACAGAAGAATTTTTTAAATAAAAGTTAAATTTTTAAATTTAATCTAATTTTAAGGCAATTTTAAGTTTAATTGGAGGATTAGTTACATTTAAGTTAAACTGAACTTTAAATTAAATTCAACATTTATTAAGCATATCTTAATAAACATTATTTTTAATTTCTCTCCACAGGTAGACGTATCAAATTATATAAAGAAAATATGGGAAAACTAATTTTAGTTCATATTTGTAATGGTATATTTGCTATTTTAGGATTGTTTAATCAAATTTTAAACTATATCAATTTTAACAAGGGAATAAAATAATCATATACACTTAGCATATTACGGTTACTGCTAACGATGCCTTTAAGTAGTTGTATTTTGAGTACATGGTACCCTTTTCTTCTTATTAACTGCATCATTTCAGGTAAATCTTCCCTGATTTTCTTAATTTCTCATATTCATTATTTCTTGTACTGAAAATTGTATTATTCATTTTGCCAATTATGTCTAGCATTAACAGAAATCTTCTGTGTTTGGGTTCTTTTATTCACCTCAATAAACAAATATCCTTAAGGTGGAAGCCATTTTTTCCCTGTCAATAAAAAAAAAACCCAAAAACTTTAAGTTGCTGAGATTATTCAAAATACATGGATGGTAGAGGGGATAATCTACTGGGAACAACAGGATGGAATGGGATCACTTGGGCATGAGAAGTGTGAGCCTTGGTGAGAAAGGACCAGCTCTCCATCTGACAAGAGAGAGTGAGAGAAAAACATGAGTGATGTGAGATGAGGAAGGGTTCTTCGGGAAAGGCCTAGATTTTTTTCAGTGAAATTACACAGAATTCAACTGGTTTGGTTTGTTTTCCTTTTTTCTTGGCGAAGATCAAAACGCTGGAGTCAAGAAATAGTGTGTGCGGCTACGAATGATCAGACCAATGTGAGCTGGGAAGGCTCTAACACAGTCAGGTACAAAGGGTCACAGGAGTATCTGGAGTGGAGATGGCTCCCAACTTCATGTCTCACATTTCTTTGGGGCTTCATTCATACAGCACAGCACCTTCTCTGATGCAGGCATCCTATGCTAGGCAGTCCTGTGCCAGTGTTTCTCATATGTCTCACAATCCAAAGTTCTTCAGAGAGACCTTGAGAAGGTCCTTTCTTCTGACCTCTATGTGAGCAATTATTTTGTGAGTTCTCTACAGAATAGTTGTTTAGGCAAATGTTAGCTTATCATTCTAACAATGTGGTAGGCCCATCGGAGCTGCACAATGCAGTAGAGTATAAATGCTTGGCAGTTCATCCTGAAAAAGAAACTCAGTGACTGGTACCTTATCTTGCCAAGTGATCTTCAGAGTCAGTTTCCTGGCATGTCGAGTGGTATACTGTCTAGGTTTCACAGGCATAGAACAATGAGGGCGACACAATGGCTCTGTAGAACTTCACTATGGTAGGTAGTCTAATACCTTTTCTCCCTCACACTTTCATTCTGAGCCTCCCAATCACTATGCTAGCCCTGGCAATGCATGGATCAATCTCATCATCTGGGGATGTACGTCCCTAGAAAGTACACTGACAAAGTAAGCTTATCCACAGCATTCAAACTTTCTCCACTTGCTGTCACCAATGACTCCATGTAGGTATAATATGGTACTGGCTAGCGAAGACCCTTTGTCTTCTTGATGTTGTCAAGCTAAAATTAGCACAAGTGACAGAGAATCAAGCCATGCTTTGTGGGGCCCTTGCGTTGAGCGCACAATCATCTGCAAACCAAAAGCGGTGCACCAACTCTCCCTCCACTTTAATTTTGACTTGCAGTTTTTTCAAGTTCGATAATTTATCAACAGTGCAGTAGATGACCTTGATGCTGCTTTTGTCCTTCTTGAAGGCTTCTGACAACACAGGTGAAAACACTATGCTCAAAAACATGAGAGCAGGCAGATAGCCCTGCTTCATTCCATTGATGACTTGGAAAATGCAAGAGCACTATCCATTATTCAGAATAGGCAACCAAATTTGGTCATGATTTTCCATAAGCCCTCTTAACTGACAGCCTCCAAAGGACTTGGTCGGATAGATGAACACTGTATACAGACCTTGAGCTGTCAGGTTAACACTGTTCATCAGCCCTTTCTGAAGACACAGTGACTCTCAGGTAGATAATTACATTCCAGGAGAAGTATTAGTATACTAAGGAGGACCCTGGCAATAATATTCCTGGTAATGACTAAGAAAAAGAAAGGACAACCTATTTCCTTTATAGAAAAGGACGATAGTAGGGGGAAAACTCCTCTTGCCATAAAATCTGGAAGATTCCAGTCATGTTATGTATGAGCAGTGGACCTTGTGAATCTCAGCTAGAAAAGAATCAGCATCAGGTGCTCTGCCACCACATGAGAGGAAACAAATGCTAATGGCATTTAAAACCTCTTCTTCACTTGGAAGTTTGGCTACTGAGGGACTGACCTGACGAATATGGTTAATGGCTTTGGTACCAACTGATAAGGGCTTGTTGAGAACAATACAGAAGCGTTCAGTTCATATCTCCAGAATCATGTCCTTACCATTAATCAACATGGCTCCATCAGTACGTAGTAGGTGGGGTGCACCATATGTCTCTGGCCCAGAAATAGCCTGCAGGGCATCATGAAAGCACTTTGGATTGTTACTAACAGTGTAAAACTGAATTTCATCTGCCTTCTAACTGAGCCAATAATCCTACATCTCTCTAATCTTCACTTACACTTTCCTTCTGATGGAGTTAAATGCTGCTTTCTTAGAGACAGACAAAGCTACCCTACTGGTAAAACCTGTGGAGTTCTCATTTCTCATTTGGCAGCCTCTGAATTTCCCCATCATTTTCATCAAATCAATCTTGACATTTGTGAGTGACTAAAGTCCCTTTACCTTTTCTACCTTTTTCACCTTGTAAAGTTACTTTAGTACTTTAGTGACTAAAGCTCCCAGTATATCCACACCTGCTGCTTCATTATTCATCATTCCATTGCCATAGGACTTTGGGGGAGGTAAAAATGGCAAAATGGTACTCTGATATCTTTGGACTCGTACATATACTGGATTTAAGTGAGGCAGAGTTGCTCAAAGCAGTTGGTCCCACTCTCTCTTCCAGAGTCATCTAAATCCAGGGGCAGAGTAAAAGTCAAGGCAACTGGAGGTGGCTCAGAACATAGTGGAGGAACTTGGGGGTCTTCAATGTCTAACCAAGGTACCTTCTTACACTGTCTTCATGGCCAATTGGAACAAACTACTCACATCCCCCATTCCACTGGGGGACTAATTCAAATGCTTGGGATAGATGCATAAGTCAACAGTTTATCAGGTTGTGGCCACTGAGCATGCTCTAGCTTCCTAGAGCCACAGGAGAGAGTTGAGTACCAAGTGGACACCAAAGGTGGAAAGCAACCCTGAAAAGGGACTGACAACCCTCACACCAGAGGTGCTAGTTTGCCCTGACATCTGTAGACCCCTGCAATTCAACTAAGAGGGCTGGGGAAGGTTATGTCCTGGGAGATTTTAGAAGGATTAAAACAGTATGGAATAACTATTACGGAGGAAGTATGAAGGTGGCAGAAATGCAGAAGACTTGCCATGCCACTGGGAGGACCCAATGGGGAAGAAACAACAAACATCTGCAGCGGACCCAAGCAACTTGGCTTTGCTATTTTGCCCAGTTCTGTTCAGCAGTACATGATTGGGAAGCAGTAAATACAGAGTCATGGTGGGAGTAGTCAAAGTATGGGAGCCAGGCAAGGCATGATCAACCAATAGGATCAGGGGGTAAGGGGCTTGGGAAGAGGATGGGGTAGGGCTTAACTGTTTCACTAAGGATCAAGACGGAAAAGGAAGGAAGAATGTGTCCCATACAGGCATGATAACTGAGGGAAGAACTCTTTGGTGATAATCTCTATCTTCTGTCCAAGGGACAGCATACTCAAGTAGGAAGACGCTTATTATGAGCAGAAAGAAAAGATAATGCTTTAGCCATGGCAATTCATGAAAACAAAGAAAGAACAGAAGTCACACGATCAGCCCTTCTGCTCTGGGAAATAGCAGAGAAGGCGAAGAGAAGACGTTTCCAGGAGCTTCAAGACATTCTAAAAGCAGCCCATGTGCTATGTCCCCTGGTCCAAGATTCTGCCGAGGAAGGGAAGCACATCAACATTCATATTCATGCAACAGATCAGACCAGGATACAGTGGGTTTTGTCATCAAGAAATATTCTGTCATGGAACTTTTGTTCTTCTCACCTTGTAATGCTCATGATGAGCTCATAAAATGACTCCAATGAAAATAACTGCAGACCAAGTGACAAGTACAAAAATTTTAAACTGCCTCTGGCCAGGGAGACTTCTCACAGATGATAAGTAGGCAACACAGTCCACACTGTAAGTGTGCAGGTGGTGTACGAAGCAGCCAGAGGTCACAGCGATGGCCACACTCTAGCTGTTAGTCATGTCACCTTTGATTCAGGGATTTTGCCAAAAATAAGCAAAAATTTTTAACTTACACACAAGATTGAACACAGAACTAAAAAACATGGCATGGCTTCAGAGTAAAATAAAAAAAAATTAACTGTTCTCATCATAAAGATTCTAATATATCCTAGAACAAGAGCTTTTTATTCCTGACAGGTCACTCAATTACAAAGCAAAAAATTAAGGAAATAAAGTTATTCTCCCTGTGTTAGAAAGCTCTATTTTTTCAAAATTACTAACATCCTAACACTGACATTCTCCCAGAATAAAATGCAACCACTAAAGATATCAATGATAAGTTAAAAATAATACAGGTTCTCTTTACCTTTCAAGGTGAAAACTGTTGTCATTTACCTGAAAATTCCAGTATTTTAGAAACTAATGGCAAATGGCTATCCTCTTTGATTAATTACCTGCTAAACTAAATGCAAATAATTTCTTCATGTACCTGAAGATGAACATAAATTTCATTTCCCTGGTGAAAATATAGCTCTCTCAAAGAGAATTCTATCTAGTTTAGAATTTTTGAGTACAGGCTGAAGCCCAGGTATAGAACAATTTTGGAAGGTCTACTTCCAAAAGTAGTTTGTGACTACTTGTTGTAGAACCTTGTGTAAGTCATTTGCCTTGACAAGTTTTAATTTTCTAAATTATGAAAAGAGAAGACAGTGCTACAAAGATCACTATGAGCCCTTCTAGTTCTAAAGTTCTATGACTATCAGACTATATATTTGCAATGACAGGTACAAAAGGTGCAAAGCAGGAACAGAGATGGGGTGCAGAAAAGTTCTTCATGCTGCACATGGCTGTTACTTATGCTGGTAGAATGCTGATGATTTCCAGAAACAATCCCGGCTTAAGTGACTACACTGTAGAACAGTGAGTTTCCAGACAATTTAATTTTCAGGTTTAATGATGAGTGTACAACTACACTAAAAACTTTGAATTAAACAGTCATACCCACCCACCTCACTATCTTCAATTCATCTGTCTGTACAACTGTTGTCTGGTGTGCTCAAAAATGGGCTCTAAGTAACCTTCTAAAGGCAAACCCAAGAGCTACTTTCTCAATGATGTCCACAGTTTTTCTCCTGTCAGAATGGTAGCTGAAATTCTGGCATTCTAAAGGAGACCTTACCAGAAAAAGAATGCTGTCACTGTGGTCTAGATTCCCCTATATGTGGACAATACCCTCAAAATGTGGCTCTGCACCTAACTTGTAAACTTATAGATAAAATACTCCTGATGTCCACAGGCAGAAGATATTTCCCTTTGCCTCGACTACTACTGTGAGCAAAATCTACTCATGACTTAGGGGCTGGTAAGAGACAAAGGGATATTTCTGAACATAAGTAAATTCAAAAGGCTGAAGCATCTACAAGAATCAGGTAGCACAGTCATCTAGGTGCCAAGCCAGCATCTGCAATGACTAGCAAGGGCCCAATAACCATGAACTTCAAGTCCAGATAATATTATATCTTTGAGGGAAAGGCAGACTCTACTAATCATTCTTTCAAGTGTTCTTTCAATAACATTTTCAAATGAATTGTTGTACTCAATAAAATCTCATCTCAATAAGAGCTCTCATGTTGCTTTTTAAGCTTTATTTGATAAAGTACTTTGCTTTAAAAATACTGACAGAAAGAAAAAGGATCACCAATCAAAAAGAGTGATTTAATAATGTTTCAAGTTCATGTATACCAATGTATTGGTCTCTATCTTCTTTATATACACATATATAAATTATTGGAAGTCCTTACCAGAACTACTCTCTCAAAGTCCCATAAATCTCTGATGTGGTAGCAGTACAAACTTTGGTTTTACACCACCTGAAAAACAAACCACATTATGTCACTTTCCCCCCCCACTCTCATTCCTTACAAATGAAATGTTCTATTTAATGGAACATTGCCTACAAAACCAAGCACATTCGCCACTTGTCTCTTATAGCGATGAATCTTTGAAATGTCCTACCTATCATAACCCTTTTGCTTTGTGTGTCAAATTACATTATATTTTAGAAACTATTCATAAATTAGCTAAATGAACTAAAGTAGCCCTCAATAGGCCTGTTAGCTCAAGTTCATGTAGGAATACCCTCCCTCCATCCTATATGCATACATGCATCAACAAAAGTTGGGAAGGCTATAAGGAGATAAAGTGGAAATCAATTTAAATGCAAATACTAACTATAACTTCCTTTTCCAGAAAGTAAAGGGAAGCTTTGCTATGAGATTCTACATCTGAATTTTGAAAAGAGGCTTAAACAATAAACACCAAAATGTGACCTTGGCAGCACATCTCTACGCTTTAACAACAAAGAGTCTATTCACCTTTAATAATAACGGATACAGGTCTGCTCTCCATAAAACATATAAGCTTGATTCCTTTAAGTTTAATGAAGATAAAGTGGGTCAGGATATTTACTCATTTTTAAATGCATCTTTGTGGCCGTTCTTTAAAAGCCCAGTCTAGGGTCGTCATGGGGCTGCGGAACGCAATCAAACTTTGGAAATCACCCACTATCAAGTCCCACCTCTCACTTCCCAATTTGGTATTTGTAGCTTGAAGCTACTGTTCCTACTAACACCCTGCCAGCACCTGAGCCCCTCCTCCGGAAGGCCCACACCTCTCTTAGGATGCCCAACTCGCTAATTTCCACTACCCTAATCCAACTACTAAAGTTTGCTACTCAAGTCCAAGATCTTTTCAGTCATGTCTGCCTCTCTCTCTCTCTCTCTCTGTTATATAGACATCATTCACAACCCTATTCTACGATGCTCTAGAAGAGCTCTGCCACTCTTCTAAACTGCCCACATTACTTTCAGAATTTCTTAACGTACTTTATATCATCACACTCTAAATTTTACAAGGCCAGCAGTGAACAATTAGGTCCAATCCCTTTGATATCTTAGAAACTCAGTGATGAGGATGTAGTTGTGATTTTACCCTTCTGACTTCTATAAGGGAGTGCTGGAAGCATCACACAACTATGCTCAACGAATGTACTAGAAACAGGAGACTGAATCTCACTGACACCACTTTCCATTCCCCAAAACCAACAATAGCAAAGGCAACTTTCCATTTGCTTCCCCCCTTCCTTCCCTTCTTTTTTCTAGACTAACACAAAGAGCATCTTATCCCACAATCTGTTGGGAATTGAAGTTGGATGATGTGAGCCTCCTCTTTCATAAAATGTATTCAACATTCTTAAAGCCCTCAATCCTCTCCTCCTTTATGAAAAAGTAGCCCTTGAACTCTAATACATATCCCTCCAAAATCATCTCCTTTAGAAAGTTCCCACTAAACTTATTATCTCATCTCATTAATAACTCCCTATGTAGTGTTTCCCTCTCTTCCACCTACAAACATGAACAGGTCTTGGCCATCCATCTGGAAAAGAAAACAAGAAATAAAATGACCTTCATTTGATGCTACCATCCTCTCAAGCTTTCATCCTCTATCACAACCTGCACTTTCACAAAGCCTTACCAAAACAATACTGCTGCTTCTACTTTCTCCTTCTAACTTTTCTAAACTCTTTACATTAATTAGATTTGAGCAGCTCTACACCCCCAGGGGTCATCTTTCATCTCTTACTCTTCTAAACAAAACCCCTCAGAGAAAAGCTGACTATGCTAGAGGCCTCCATTTCCTCTCCTCTCCTCTCACTTTGTTCTAAATGTTCTATAATCTGGATCCAAAGGCATTAGTCAACTGAAATTGCTCTCTCCAGTTACTAAATGATTTCTTGGTTGCCGCCTTTCCTCACTGTTCATCCTTGGTCAAACTGCAGTTTTTCATGAGGAACTCCACGCCTTCAACCTAGATTACTTTCTCCTCTCTGGTTTTTTGAGAAATATTTCTCTTTCGAGTCTCCTGTCATTCATGGATCCCCCCACTCCCATATCTATAAATATATCCTAACCACCCTTTTTAGAGTCATACTCTACCAACTGAGTACCTACTGTCCAATTCCCACTGTACGTCCTGTATACCAAGGCCAGAACCAGACTAAAATGTGATTGGGAAATATTAAGTAAAATAAATAAAAGTACAATATAACAAATAAATGTTCATTTGTGGTATTCTAAGTCAATATGTAGCTGGAGAGATTTGTTTCTATTTCAGCCTGACACCCCTGCTGTAGATAGCTAA
>CM053771.1:519144392-519183157 GCA_028658325.1 Potorous gilbertii | reverse complement strand
CCGGGGGGATCCTAGATCACAAACAAACTTTGGCTAGGCACCTGAAGCCATCACAATTTGCCTCCAGCCTTCCTCTGCAGGATTTTTACCCAGGCTTTTCCCTTCTCTCCTGTCTCCCCACCTTCCAAGATTCAAACGGGTATGAATGTACTCAACCACCAACACTTCCTTCTGCTGTGCTAAAGGTACCAGGAGACACTCGAGCAGTTCATGTGTCCCTCCCTCCTTCCTTGTCCCAAGACAAGTTCACTCAATTCAGTGACACCATCTTTTGCTCTGATTCACTAGAGAATCCAGTATGCTACACACTGAGGGCCTCTCACGCCTGCTGAACACCTCTAACCCACCACACATCTCTTCAGTGCCATCTGCATGCTAACTGTTCTTAAATCCTTTGAAAGCGGTTGTATTGTTTCATTGCCGGAGTGCAACACTTGTAGAATGTCAGTATTAATAAAAATATGGACCTTTGCTTTCAAAGAACGCTCACAGTGAGCAATGGAGTTCTGCAAAGTTTTCTAAATCTGATTTAGCTGAACCTATCTCCCTCAGCTGTACCATCTGCCATAAATATGCACATATACCAAGTGCTCTGGATTCCTTTCTGCACACTGTCTTTTCCAGCTACATTCCTTGTCTGTTCCTCAATCTTCCAGCTGCATCTTTTTTCAGTCTGCTCCCACCTCTGGATTATGAGTGATTACCTTTTCAGTTCCTTTATACTTCTGATGCTTGGTCTGACATGAACCTTCACACACCTTCACGCTCTCCCTCCCTCTCCCCATTCTCTTGCAAGTGCCTCCTTCCTTAAACTACTCTGTATTATTTGGATGCATATGATACAATGCAAGTTCTTGAGGGCAGGGTCAATTGTGTTTGTCTTTATGGCTGAAATTCCTCACAGTGTCTGTTAGAAGTATGTGCTTACTGAACATGAGACTGAAATTTTAATCTATGTAGTAGATACTGTCAATATCCATGATGCAAGTGGATAAGTCTGATACACATCCTTTATTTTCTTTTATAAACTGTACATTCTTGATATACTAATAAAGAAAAACAAAACAGAAAAATTGTATCATGTGCCAACCAAAACAATTCCTAAGTAATACAGGAAAATAAGAGTCCTAAATTTATGTAATGAACTCTCAATTACCACTAGTAACAGGTGAGACAACACAAAAGTACACCTACTCTACAAAGCGCTGCTTTGAGAATGACTACACAGGCAGAAAAGAGTTACGACCCAACCAAGAATCTCAGTTCTATAAAAGATCTCATTGTTTCTATTATGTCCTTCTCTCAAAACCTCTGCAAAAGGCTCAATGTGGTCCATGGCAGGTGGGTAAGGGGCAGAGTTCTTCTCTCATCTACTGGAAATGCTCATTATCAGGAATCTCCTTGTTTAGCTATTTCTCAAGTTCTTCTGAACATAGAAAAAAACATCAGATTCCTAACTATATGAAAGCCATCAACAAATGGAAAATTCTGAGTTGGTAGTACTTCTCTCCTAACATTTACAAAAAGTTCATGCCTGAAAAGAGAAACTGAAATAAACTACTTTAATAGTCACTGATATTGCAACAAGAAGTCACTACCCTGATATATTCAAAACATTTATATAAGAAAAAGGGGGGAAAAGAGGTTAAGACTCCTTATTTGTTTCAGATAATGCAAAATGATCATCCTAAAAGCTTTATGGGACACAGACACATAGAAAAACATAAAACCGCATTATAAAAACCTCAAAAAAATTAGAAGAGCAAAGTTCAACTTAAAAAGATTTTCAAGTCATTAAAAGAAAAAAAAAGCAATTTTAATGACTTTTAAATCAAAGAATGTACCAGAACAGGCAAAGATCTACCCTTACAGTAGTATACATAGTTCCACCCCTTACCCTAATAAAATAAAATCATTTAGAAAATAAAGGAATAAATATGCCTGGGGGAAAAGTAGAGTTACAACATAAAATAATGCTGACGTGAGAAAAAAACCCATTACTTTTTCCAAAACTGAGTAAGTTCTGAAGGATAGCATCGAAGGCAGCAGCACAAATTAAACAGGCCAGAAAAACCGAGAAACATCAAATGGCAAACCTAAGTTAGGATTCAAATTTGAAATTCTTTTAAATACAAAAAAACCAAAGCATTTATGCTTCTATTGAAATATCAATGCTCACTTTACATAAAATCTTTTTAAATTCAACAAGTATACATAGCTGCCAGTTTCATTCTTCACTTCAGACTAAAATCTTGGTCACGAGCAAACAAACAGCCTGAGAGCACCAAATTATTGCATTTCTAACTGTGATTTCCCGAAACTTCTAGTACACCTATACAACCAAAACTCAAAGTCAAACCAAAAGAAAAAAGGAAACAAAATACCTTCCTTGAAATAAAAATAATTCTTATAAATGCCACAAATTTTAAGACTTGCCCAAATCTAAATTCCAGCCTAGGTAAGTCATTTACCTTCTCAAACTCCTCTGCAAAATGGGGATGATGGTAACACCTACCTTCCAGAGTTGTTGTGAGGAAGGCATGAGATCTGGTACATCAATGTGCCCCATGGCACATGGTATGTTAAATGCTTGGCAGGAGAGACATACTAGCTATTTTAAGTAGGTTCTCTTTTTGCTTGTTGTACAAGGGAAAGAGTGCCTGCCTGGAGTTAGAAGATCCAAGTTCAAATGTGGCCTCAGACACTAACTAGTTGCATGACCTTGGGCAAGTCACTTAACCTCTGTTTGTCTTAGTTTCTTCATCTAAAGGGGTAAGCACGTCTGCCTTCCAGGGTTGTGATGAGGATCATATGAGCCAAAATTTGTAAAGTGTATGGACTTCTGACTGAGTCCAAGTTTCACGGAACAAATTCTTTTTATATCAAGGGAATTTTTTTCTGTGAAGTTTGAATTCAATCAAAGTGCTGCACTTGAGGAACTAGAGGGCCACAAGTTCTCCACCCGTCTGAGAACAATAACTACCACACAGTAGGTGCTATACTCACATAACTATATATAATCAGTAGTTACTGTTATTTACTATTATTAATGGTGGTGGTGTCGTTACTACAGTTCTTCCATGTTTCTAAAAGGGTGGGACCTTGTCACTCCTCTCTAATTCTCAGGATTTCCAGATGTCTTACCCCTCCTACTGATATTCAACTATATGCCCCAAATATCCAGATGATTTGTGAAAACTGCTACACTGCACAGGTACATTCCTTTGAGGAAACACCTTACCTGTCTTCTCTCTTCCATCAAAATGACAGCACTAAGTTACTTCCCCATCTCCCTCCTCTTACTCTGAAGCCTTGAGCTCTTTGTGTACTTTAACATTAGGGGTAACCAGGCTGCAGGTTGAGTCAATGCTGTCTCCATTAACTTCCCAAACCATATTTCTTCTCTCCCAGCCATCCCCCAGGAAACTAGGACCACCTCAACTTCTTCCTCTTGTTCAGGAAGCAATAATCAAGTCCATCAGTTACTACTGCTCTTGGAAATAGGGCAACAGTCTACTGCTTGGGGCAGGCAGGGCAGGGGGGGAGGGGGGTCACTCCATCCACCTTCTTAGTGACGGTCCAAAGTCACACTGTTTCTTGCCTATTAACCATCCCCATCCCCCAATCCTTATTCTGCTCCTTACAACATAAAGCTCCTTGAGGGTAAAGGTTTACCCTTTGGCATTCGTTTCTCTTGCATTAACAACATAGCTGATGTTTAATAATGCTTACAGATTATTTTTCTCAGGTCTAAGCACCCTGACACGCTATTTTTGAGATACGATATTCCGGAGTAATGGACAAATCCCTCTTACTTGCCTTCTGTAATCACTTCTAATGTAGTACTGCCCTCCATCCCCCTCCTTTTGTGCTCCAGGACAATTAGACCCAGGATACTTGAATTGTATCCAACAAGGTTAGATTAAGGGACTGCGCAAAAGATTTCCACCAAGTAGAGGAAAAGATGCTAAGCTGAGACAATACAGTCCCTCTCATGCCCATTACAGAAATACACCCAAGTAATTATGACACAAAGCCCTCCCAAAAGTGCATGGATTTAGACCTATAAAACAAACTTGAATGCAAGCAGGTACTACACCTACTAGAGATGAATGTATTGACTGACTTTGCAGAGAGATTCCTATTTTTGCAAGCTCTTAGATGTTTCTCATGGTCAACAACACTAACAGCTCAGACACAAGGCAAGATGCTGTACGTACATGTGCCTATTTCTGACCCACATCAAGATAATTTCTCTCTGTGGGTCTATGTTTACTCTCCTGAAATTAATGGTGCTGGACTAGATCATCTCTAAGGTCCCTTCCAACTCAGAAACATAGGACTTTTTATGATTCTTACAAAACTTTTTCTTTTCCCCAGATTGATTTAACTTGGCACTGAATGTGAAGAGTCTAAAGAATAGGAAAAGTAAAAAGTACCCAAAGGAAATCAATAAAACTTGATATTTTACTTAGGGTCTGACCTGTCCTTTAACCACAAGCACATGTATACGTAGACCAACTGGCCTGCTCTGCTAGTTAGCTATAACGTGGCTTCATATGATTAGTGACATTTTCATATGCCTTATAATTATTTCTAAGCCATCACCATCAACATCAAATCCTGTGTGCAGGCTACTAAAACTCCATTACCATTTGATTGGACTGTCAGGTATTTGCCACTACTAAATTCCCAAAGGGAGCTAAGAAACTGTGACTATTCTCTCTGATCCCATAAAAATGCCTAGCCCACCTCCTTTCACCAAGGAGGGGCTTACCATGTAAATGACTGACACTACCGGAACACATTTCAAATTTAGTGTCAAATATAACCTCAAACATCTTAGAAGTGTTGCTCTGCACATTCCTTTTTAAAAGGTTCTGTGTAGAACAGGTCATGGTACACACACATCTCCTCTGGTTGGGCAGGCATTTTGACTTGTGCCAAAATTTAAAAAAAAGAAGAGGAGTTAAAATCATTTCAAAAAACCTTAGAAGCAGAACAGAAAACCCTGACTACAAAACATTTCCTAAACAGTCAATGTTTAAAATTGGGAAATTCTTAGAAAAATTAAATGTGAAAGGAAGTAGGGGAAAATAAAAGATGTCAAGAAACTGTTTTCACATATAAACCACAGGAAATGCTTCAAAGAAATGAAGGAAAAATCCATTTCCAAAGACAAAAACATCACTGGTTTCAAATTCTGGATTGTAAAACAAAAAGGAGAAAATATTAAATCAGATACAATAAACTATGAATTGGCAATATCCAGAATTTAAAACATTCAAGTTGTTCTGCTATTCCCAGAACCTAAGGTTATCCCTATGATCACCTGGCAATTTTCTATTTTGTGAGTCCCCAAACAATTATCACTGCAGTTGTTATTTCTATGACCTACAGAGGACACATTCCATCCAAGTGGCACTCGGCTCTCTCCCTGTGACTTGGGGAAAACTAAGGAGCAGAAGACAAAGAGGCTTCCAGGATGATGCCTGGGACCGACTCTATGGAGGTGTATGATACAAAAAGGATCCTCGGCTTGCATTCCCCTTCTGCTTCCATACCATCAGAGCAGGCAGTAGAATCACACTACTGCTTACTCATGCACAAACAGCAGTTCTGTGGTCTGTACTCTTAATATGAAATCTCTGGTAACAAATTAGTCAGCTGGAACCCCACTCCAAGTGACATTCTAAGAACAATAAAAAAGCTAGGTGAACATTCCATATAATTAGAATGATCCAATCTTGGCCCCAAAGAAGAGACAAGTAAACATTCCACCGACTCTTCCATGAAGAAGCAGGACTCCAGGGTATGGGATATGTATGGACTGTCCAATTCAGCTGTTGGATTGGTTGGTTTTGCTGAAATGTTTTGTTTTGCTTTAAATAAAGTTGGAGATATTTTCCCAATGTTTTAGGATCTTTCCCCTCTCCAATTTTCTCAATGCCATGCCAGGTCTACCAAAGCTCTCCCTGTAGTGCCCTGGCACATGCCCACTTGATTTTCCCAACTTGTTTTCTTTAGTTCCATTTTTACTTCCACCTGCAGGAAAGTCAAGGGCTGCGTCAGTAAAGCTAAATGTCATGGCGACCCTGTCATGATGGTGAAGTTGGCTATAAATGTCTTCACAGATTTATTTCATTTTTCTTCTGTTATCTTCTGGTTTCATCTTTTAAATGCCACACTAGTGCCTGAGATATTAAAAACAGAAGAAGGCCTCCAGCCATATTAAAGCACCTCTGAATGATTTATGGAAAGACATGGTCAAGAAGGGCAGTCAGAAGGTAAAAGGAGGCTGTGATAAGCCTGACTGCATTAAGTACTCCGATGGATAAAACCACGTTTTGATCAAATCTATAAACATTACATTAAATCATGCAATACTGTACAGAGAATCATAAAACTTGGAATTATAATAAACTTCAAAAGAGCTTCTCGTTCAGTCAGAAGTTCAATATTCAGGTAACCAATGAGCTTAATTTTAAAATGTAAAGTAATGAAAATTCACAAAAAAAACTTCTAGGGTAAGAAGAAAAACAAAATCTCAGAGCTTGATGAAACACAGGACATTGACATTATATAAAAATAAGCCTCAGTGTAGATTTGGTATGTGATCTTGAGAGAAAGTGAGAAGAATTCAGTGAAATGAACCTGTTGCAAGTTTAATATAATACAAAGGGAGGGGAAAGCACCTAAAAAAGTTTTCTCCTTTTTTCCAGTTATTAAATTCACAGTGCATTATCTAGGAAAAATATAAATCTCAAAATGATTCTGATACAACAACTCCCTGCCACCATCAAACAGTCTGAACACAGTTAACATATAATTCTACATTCTGGGCTACTGATACAAAAAGGAATGTTTTCATTCTTAATTGCCAATCTCTCCAGTAGAGATGGATCCCTCTAATATTTCCCCTACCATTAACCCTGAGGTCAGATGACAGCAGAGGAAAAAGCATTTTGGGGTAACACTTATTCAAAATGTAATCACACTATTTTAGTAAGAACAAAACTATTTAGAATTCCAATTCTACTCCAAACCAAATCACTTATTTCTGAGTCTAGTTGATACTAACTTAGGATTATCCGCACCACTGCACTAATAAATGAGACAAGAATACAAATTTAAAGAATTCCTGGAAAAAGCAAGATTTCAGTATTAGTTATGCCTCAAAAATTGAAAATCCTTTAGAAAGGATGTTTTTGCATTTTAAAAATCTCACTAAGCTGATGGGGCAGCCTCTGGAACTCAGTGAGGGTCTCCTTCCCTTGCTCCTGTCTTGTATATCACTCCCTATTAAAGTTTCCTCCTCTCACTTCCTGTGTAAAGGTATAAAGAGCCTAGCTAAGGAGAGAGAATGAGAGAATATATAGCCTGCTTTGTAGTTGACCTTTACTTACCTCACCAGCATCAGCTCACTACTAGCCTTAGAATCCTTCACTGTTTTTATAGTACTCATAATCATTCCATCTTTGGTCCATTTCTTTTCTAAATCTAAATCGATTAGTCAGTCTCTCATGCATAGACTTTCGGCTCTTGACAAACCTTACTTTTCCTCCTCACAGGAGACATTTCCTTTTGTGTTTTCAAATTTCATTCAACTATCCTCTCCCTTCCCTATACCCACAATTAATCAGCTGCCAAATATTGTCAGTTTTACCTTTACAACATGTCCTCCCCCACCCCAATGTTAGCTAAAGCCCCCTGCTTCTCACCCTTATGATTCCAAGTCTCCCCTCTCTCACCAATCTATTCCTCCTAAAGTTGCCCAAGTTCTGATCACGTAATTCCCCTGCTCAAAATCATTCACTCTAGCTAAGGAGCTCTAACACATGACCTCTAACACAAAACAAGCTCCTCAGCAGGACATTTAAGGTTCTCTAGGAGCTTTCCAGACTTCTATTCCCCTAGATGCATTCTATGTTCCAGCCCCACTGGCCTCCATCCTGCTGCCTGAATGTGTCCTCTTACCTCATCTCGGACTCTTAAAATATTTATTTTCCCTCCAAGGCTCAGTTCAGGAGCTGCCTGATGCTTCTTGCAGTCAGCACTTTCTCTCTTCACATACTGCTTCACCGAGGGCATGCTGCAGCCCTCCAGAAAACACAGGTTCAGGAAAAGCAGGGAACATTTCTTCTGGGGCTTAGTAACCTTGGCATCAAGCACAGTACTCTGCACATAGTACTTAACATTGCTTTGACCAACTCAATCCAATTGTTCAAAATCCTTCAATGGCTCCAAGGGAACCTGAGTAGCCTTTCATTTTAAGGTCCTCCACAATCTGATACGGCCCACCTTCTATTTCCAGGTTTATCTCAAATTACCTTCCCTGAACATTCCACAACACTGTACAGCAGATGGGGCCAAGTGTCTCCATCAGCCCCATTCTTGCCCTGATACCTAGGCTTATGTTGTTCTTAAGATGGAAGCTTGCCCCTCTACCAACCCCCAGCCCACAGAACTCCTCTGCATCTTTCCAAGTTCATGTCACATGTTCCTAATGGGAAGGAACATGTTAGTCATGACTTAGCCCTCCCCAGCCATAAAAGCTTTGTTTGTAGCTTTTAAATGAAGTTAGGTATCACTCTGGTTAAGAATAATCTTGTTTATGTCCTATTCTCCTATGAACAGTTTTTTTCATGAAGGCAGACTGACTGCCATGCAAGATTCAGGAGAAAGATGACTGAGGTCACAAAATGAGGGGCACAGATAGCACTCCTGCACCCAGTTACGCTACTGATGCTCCAGGTGAACCTCAAGAAGGAACCTGATATTCCAATCCCTTTTCTCAGTTCCAAAAATCAACTATTCTATACATTGGGTACAACAATCCACTCAGCATTAACTATAAATGATAAAGACAATGATTTATTCCAGGACTGACTCTTTTTATATGAATTCCATTGAAAAATATTGACCTTTGAGTGGACAACTCACAGAGGTTATCTCCTACAAACACCCTGTAGGACCATCCAATATAAAATAAGCAGCAATGTAACTCCGTATGGTTTGCTTCACAGAGAGGTGAGATGGTAATGATATTCCTAACAATTAAGCAGGCAAGAAGCATTTCTTAAGCACCTGCATACCAGGCATTGGTAATACAAAAATGAAAATGAACCTAAGAGAAATCCCCAAATGATTCATTCTCTCTTCTCAAGGCACTTCTATTCTACTGGGTTTAGGGGAGGGTTGGATCTATGATCTCACTGTATGGGAAACTTTCAAGTGAGCAAACTCACCTCTACTAAAGCAGGCTGGCATTTCCATGTAACTTCTCTTAGGAAGCAGCCCAGAGTGCTGGGAGATTAAAGTGACTGACTAGCCCAGAACACAAGGAAGCTGTGACTTGGGAAAGACTGAACTCCTGCTGGTTTCAAGGTTGCTTCTTCCAGATCTCTCACTCTCAGAGGGGCTAAGAACTAGCAAGTCAGGGTGAGATTGGGGAGGGACAGTCTAGTAAATGAGGAAAAGTCCTATACAGAAAAATTATGCTTGAACATCAAAGCCAACTAGGGGCTCTAAAAAGGCAGAGTTGAAGAGAAAGCTGAGTGCCAGCTGGGCAAAGACCTAGGTGGAGACAGAAGGCTCTGTATGCATAGGAGAAACCAAGGCAATGTAGCTGGACCAAAGAGTGGTAGAGGAAGATGAAGAAGGTGGGCAGAAAGCAACGTCAAAGGTCTTTTAAGATCAGAAGAAGGAATTTAGCAGGGGAGTAACATTTTGGAAGCTATGCAGAGGATGCAGCAGAGTGGGGAGAGGCTAGAGGTAGAGGACCAATCAGAGAACAACTGCCATGGGGAGAATAAGGACCACAAGTAGGGACAGTGGCCACCTAAGTGGAAAGATGTAGTCCTCCAAGCAGAGGTGTCCCACAGGGTTTTCTCCTGGGCCCCTTCTCTTCTCCATCTAGACTACTTCACCTGGTGATCTTGTCAGTTCCCATGGATTTAAACCTCTGCTAACCTCCAGTCTCACATTTCCAACTGCCTTTCAGATATCTGGAACTAGATAACTATAAGATATCAGAAGTTCAACATGCTAAAATGGAAGTCATTTAATGGAGAAGGTATGTCCATCCTACCAGCTCCTCTGGCTCACGGCCTAGCAGTCAGCCTAGACTACACTGCTCACTGTCTCTTAACCCAATCCATCCATAATCAATCTTTTGCGAAAGAATGTTGATTTCCACTTTGCCACATTTTCCAAATAAGCACCCTTCTCTCCTCAGACACTACCACCACTCTAGTACAGATCCCCATCATGTCACACACCTGGATTATTGCAATAGTCTGTAGGTGGGTCACTGTGCCACAGGTCTCCACCCCAACCCTCCATTCAGCTGACAAAGTGATTTTCCTAAAGCACAGATCTGTCTAGGTTAACTCCACTTTCCACCCCTCAATAAACAGCAGTGGTTCCCTGTTGCCTTTAGGATCAAGTAAAAAAATGTTCTGTTTGGTATTCAAAGCCCTCCATAATCTAGCTCCCTAGTACCTTTTCAGTTTTCTTACACCCTACTTCCCCTACCACACACTCTGCAATTTAGTGACAATGGCCTCCTGGCTGAACAAGACCCTCCTTTTTAGCTCTAGAATTTTCTCCTGCTATCCCTTACTCCTGGAATGTTTCTCCCGTTTCATCTCCACTCCCTGGTTTCCCCAACTTCCTTCAACTATCAATTAAAATCCTATCTTCTACAGGAAAGCTTTCCCAACTTTGCCTTCTCTTAATTATTTTCTATTTATCCTATATTCAACTTGTACATTACTTGCTTGTTGTCTCCTTAGTTAGACTGTGAGCCCCTTGAGGGAGGAAATGTCTCCAGCCTCTTCATATACCCCCTCAGTTTATTTAGCACAGTGCGTAGGACACATAAAGCCACCCTCTATTCAGCAGGACCACTCATTCCCCAATACCTCCAGAATCAAATAGAAAATTATTTATCTGGCTTTTAAAGCCCTTCACAATCTGGCCCCTTCTTACTATTTCAGTCTTTCAATTTATTTTATTCTCCAATTCAGTGAGACTGGATCCCTTAAACTCTATCTCAGATGGACATACTTTCCTGGATGTTCTCCAGCCCTGGAATGCTCTCCCTTCTCATCTCTACCTCCCAGCTTCCCTAAGGTTACAACTAAAACCCACTTTCTACCAGAGCTTTCTGGGCTCCCATTAATTCTAGCGCATTTCTCTGAGACTGTTTCCAAGATAGCCTGTATGTATATATCTTGGTTGTACAACGGTTCTTCACGTCATCTCCCCTCTATGAGCTCTTTGCAGGCAGGTCCTGTTTTTAGCTTTTTATTTTCCCAGTGCTTAACAGAAGTCTCTGACACACAGTAGGCATTTAATAAATGCTTGCTAACTTGACCAAGAACATACTTGAAGGGTTTAGACCAGAAGAACAGTGCTTGTACTTAACACCTTTAAGAAACTAAGACTTAGCACACAGTAGGACTTCTGAGAAGCACAAAGGAGACCAGAAAGTACCTCAGTCAGCAAACGCCTGATACTTCTATTGTATGTGTATATATATGCTTGTTTCCCCTTTGAATGGAAGCTCCTCCCAAGTAGGTATCATTCCTTTCTGTGCACTAGTAGCCCCAGTTCCTAGCACAATGGGTGGCACAGAGCAGGTACTTGCTGATTTGGACTGAATGACTTTAGAGGTCATCTGGCCGTTTCACACAACCTGTGGGCTGCAAAGTAAACTGTAAGTGACTCCCAAGAGATTCCAGAACTGGACAAGAAATGTGTTTGGTTCCCAATTTCATTTCCAGCCCCTTTCTCACCAGGCCACATTGCAGCTCAGACAAAGAGAATTAGCACATAAATAAATGCATTAGAGAATAGTAAAACTAAGTACTAGTTGAGCTCTTAGGGGAAATGCTGTTATTAACTGGTTAAATCAAAGAAGACTTCATGAAGGAAGTGGCCTTTGAGTTAGCTTTTAATGAATGGGTAGGAATTCAATAGGTGGAATGGGGAAGGGGAGGGCATTCTAGCCATAAAAAACACATGAGCAAAGGAGGAAAGGTCAGAGGTCTTGTCTTCTTACATGCCTAATGTGGGCTAGAATATGGACAATATGAAATAAGCTTGAGATAGGATGGTAATGGGAAGCAAAAAAGCATTGATACCAAGTAGGATTTGAATTTCACAGCATTCAGTGGTTCCATCGTCCCTGCAGAATACTGAACTGAATAGAGCCTCCAAGGTTTGTCACTCCAGGGGAGTTCACTGGAGTACCAGTAATAAGAAATCAGTGGTTCAAAAGAGTGGCATTCAAATCTCATCAAGAACAGCTAAAGCCATTGTCATTTAAATCTGCGAGCTTATGCTTTAAGATTCTGCTTTTGGGAAATCTTCCCCAAGCACTCGCACCACCCCTAAGTGATCCTCTCCCCAACAGAATTTGCTTTCTTTACCACTCACTCCTCATAATGTTCTTGCATCCTTAAATAATCTTTTCTCATGCTTACTGAGTATAAGTACATAAATATCTATTTCTCTTTCACTCATGGTGCCCAGTCCAGTAGCTCATACAGAGAAGGTAAACATTTGATTACTTCCAGTTAAAGTTATCCATGTCATCTTTTATCAGTGACTGCCACATACAAAAAGTTTCTCATCCCTACAAGAGGGAGGAAGAAGGTTTGGAATGTTAGGCTGGCAGTACTAGATGTATGAAAGCAGGACAATTTTTACAGGCAAAGCATTTTTAAGTTGGCATCAATCTGTTAAGTAAAAAAGGAAACTATAAAGTATGGTTCATTTCTATATATTGATGAAACACAATGATCTAAATTTGAATACTAGAAGCTAACCCACACCAAAAAATGACATACTCAGAGTCAAAATGGAAATACAACATAAAAAAACAAGGAAGATGAATTAGCACTGGTGAAAGAAAATGGGATCTCTACCTTCCCAGCCTCGCCCTAATGGAGCCTTCGGAATCAGGGGAAAATGGAACCAAGCCACTCCACTCATCTGTCCTATTCTGATTCTTACACTTGATTTCTTCAACTCTTCTACTTCACTGTGTAGAGCTAAAACTCCTCAACTAACAAACACCGTAAGAATTTCAAGTTCATGATCATTTATCAACCAAGAGGCCCCCAACAGCTTTGTCAAGAGCTCTGAGGGAAAAAATCCTTTTGTAGACTTGTAGAACATGTATCATTTCATTTAATCTTAACAACTTTATAATAATTCTTTCCTCTCTCTGTCCATTTTTAAGATTTCAATCTATTAAACACTGATGTTGGGAACCCTACCACTAATGCCAATATGCAACTCTGTCTTAGAAAGTTTCCTGGGTCACAGATTTGTCCATGATCACAAGACCTATCCTCTAGCCAGTGTGGCATGCTATCTTCATCTCTATTTTACAATTCTGAGATCGACTTGTCCACAATCAGAAACTACATAGAATTTCAAATCCTGGTCTCTCCTAACTATGAGTCTAGTACCCTCTCCACCACACTTCCAAATTAACAGAATTTAAGAACTACCCTAGGAAGGCAGAGCTCTTTGAGATACTCTCCCAATATTTCTGAGCTCTGAGAAACTACATGCAAAGAACAGTAAGTTAGCTTTCTACGATTAATTTTTATCTCAGGGCTTAATATATACCCTTGTGCTCCTTATTAGACCATTTGAAAGCCCTGCTGTGCAAACTAGTTTACTATCTGATCACAAAGAGAGTCAGTGTGACGAAGAGTTTAAAGGAGCCAGAAACAGGTACTTATTATGGCCCAGGTAAACCCCTCTTTTAGCACTTCTCTCGCCCTCTCATTACAGGGCTGCACACAGTATGGCATGCCTCCTGCTATCACATTTGGACAGTGTGTTCAAAAGAAACTTTCCTTAAAACAGGAAGGGGAGAAGAAACCCCAGACTCTTCATCATCTTCACCAGTGTCAAGGTTCAATTATATGAAATAAAACACATTTCTCTCTCTCTTTGAATCAGATTTTATTTTTAGTTCCAAATTATCTTCCTCCTTCCATTCTCGCCCACTGAGAAGGCAAGAAATATAATTCACTACATATATGAAATCATGTGAAATATGCTTCTGAAGTAGTGGAAGGAAGGAGAAAGGAAGAAAAAGAAAGGAAAGAAGGAGGAATGAAGGTAAAGGAAGAAAGAAAGAGAGGGAGGGAGGAAGGAAGGAGGAAAGGAAGGAAAGAGGGAAGGAAGGAGGAAAGGAGGGAGGGAGAGAGGAAATTAAAAAGAGAAAAAATATGCTTCAATCTACACTTTGAGCATATCAGTTCTCTCTCTGGAGATGGACAGGTTTTTCATCGCGGATCCTTTGGAATTGTGATGGATCACTACGTTGACCAAAGTAACTAAGCCTTTCACAGACGAATGTCATTTCAGTTTCGCTGGTAGTGTGTACAAGGTTCTAGTTCTGCTTAATTCACTTTCTATCATTTCAGTCTTCTCTAATTTTCTAAAACCATCCCCTCCCTTCATCATTTCTTACAGCACAATAGTATTCCATCACATTCATCCCCAATTCAGAGGCATCCCTTCAGTTTCTAATTCTTTGCCACCAAAAAAACAGTTGCTATAATTTATTTTTTTTTAGTATGTGGGTCTTTTACTTTTTTCTTTAATCTCTTTGGAATACAGACCTAGCAGGGTATTGTCAGGTCTGAAAGGTATGTAGAGTTTTATAGCTTTGGGAGCTTAGATCCAAACTGCTCTCCAGAATAGGTGAACTAGTTCACAACTCCACCAACAATGAATTACTGCACATATTTCCCCACATTCCCTCCAGCATTTGTCATTTTTCTGTTTTGTCATCTTAGTCAATCTGATGGGTGTGAGGTGGTACCTCAAAGTTGTTTTAATTTGCATTTTTCTAATTAAAAGTGATTTGGAACAATTTTTCATATGATTATTGATAGCACTGGTTTCCTCCTCTGTCCTGTTTGTATTCCTGGACAATTTATCAGTAACAGGAGGGATGGTTCTTATTCCTATAAATATGGCTTAGCTCCCTATATAGTTGAGAAATAAGACCTTTATTAGAGAAACTTGTGGCAAAGAATACTTCCCCTAGATTCCTGCTTTTATTCTAATTTTAGCTGCATTGGTTTTGTGGCCCCCACCCCCCCAAAAAAACCACCTTTTTAATTTTATGTTATCAAAATGTCTCCATTTTTACCTCCCATCATCCTCACTCTCTCTTGCTGGATGATGAACTCCTTTCCTACTTACAGACGTGAGCCCTAATCTCTTCCATACTCCACTAATTTGATTATGACATCACCCTTTATGTCTAAATCATGCAAGCATTTCGACCCTAGCTTGGTGTACAGTGTAAGGTGTTGGTCTATTCCTAATTTCCACCTGATCCGTCCAGTTTTCCCAGCAATTTTTGTCAAATAGCAAGTTTTTACTCAAATAAATGGGGCTTATCACATACTAGGTTTCAGTGTCTTGTATACCTAATCTCTTCCATTGATCAAACTACTTTTCTCTTATCCAGTATCAGATTTCTTCCCTTAAAAATCCATTAATATTTTTTTAAAAAAACTCTTTAAAGACATTATACTGATGCAATATGCTAGTGACTTTGAATCAGTTTAAATACAATGATAAAGAAAACTTAAATCTCGTACTGAGTTTCAGTTTCAGCAGGTCATTATAGACTGGGAAAATAACATCAGCCTGACAGAACTTTTCCCAGTTCACAGAAATGTCAGATAGATTTAGCTGGAAGGGACCTCCAAGTCATCCAATCAAACCTTCCCCCAGTTTCATACATAAGGAAACTAGGACCCAGAGGGAGGAAATGATTCGCCCAGGATCATCTAAGCAATAAAAGGCGGAGGAAGATTGAAAGAATCCCAATCTGTATGCCATCTATAACAAGTCAAGGGGCCGTATTCCCTCTGCTCTCTAGAGTCTGAAATGCCCTGGGCATGTCTGACCCATTATATTCTACTGTCTCAGGTCACAGAACATCCAGGGGCAAACCCAGGGTCCGGAGATTCCAAATCCTTCAGCATTTCCATTGAACGTTCCCTTCGTTGAGCTTGTGGTGCCCTCTTCTCTGGGGCCAGGGGACAAAAAAGTAATTAAACCTGGCAGTAACTAGAGGCCACTGAAGCTTCTCAGAAGCCTCCCTAGCCCATGACACTTTTTTGCTCCCAGGATCTGAAAACTGCAACCTGAAGCTACTCTGGGATGCCTTTCATGGACCCCTCTAAACACTCTCCATAACCATCAATAAATGGACACATACATGCTGTTACTCAGACCTGTGCCCCACCGGCATAGTTAACTACGTATCTCCAATATGAGAAGTAAAAAGTAAACAGTGACGGAATAGACAAATTAGTGATTGGAGTTTCAATTTAAAAATGCAACCTTGATTTTTCCGAGTAACTTTCATTTCATAATTATATAATACTGTGTCTAGCGATGTTATTTCCTTTATCCTGATTTTAAGTTCCTAGAAGACAAATTCTTGTACCTTATCCTTGCTACCTCCACAGTGCTAGCAAAAAATCTTAACCAAAGTAAATGTTTACTAAATATCTGTTGATCAACCATACTTCCTTGAGCCACAGTGGATACGGCTTCATTATGTGTTCCATCATTAACTGCTAGAAGGTCTTGTCACTTTATGACTACTTTACTCCACAACAGGAGTATTAAGCCAGCTTTTAAACTACCCATCACATGTGTGAACTCCGGCTTTGAGCTTTAGTAACTCTACTTTAAATTACTATTTCCCAGGCAATCAGTCTTTTAGATGCAAGTAGCCATCATAAATCAAATTCCTCCAACTACACCCCCGCCCCAACCCCACCCCCAGTCTTCATGGAAATGCTTTGCACAACAAAATCCCAGTAAATATCTAAGGCCTCTGCTTTATCTTTCCATTCAAACTTCCTTTGGGGCATAAAACCTCCCTGGCCCAGAGGGGCACTGCCTCACTTAGCCCAAGGATTTCTTGCTCCAACTTCCTCCCAAGAATTCTTAATGATTTTGCTGATGACACCTGCCATGTCCACAAAAATAAAGAATAAGGGGTCTGGGATAAAGCCCGGTTGATTGGACTTGCTGACTCAGGACCTGCTGGGGCTGCATCCACTGGCCCCAGGGGCTACTGAATGGTATTTGCTGCTCTGTGTTCTGCCAATAAATCTCATTTCACCCTATAAATCTTTCTTGTAGGCACTTTCTGCATTTCGTAACTTTAAACTAATTAGCTTTTGTCCATCAACCTAAAACAACTATGCAGATTCAGGCTGTCTGATCTGTATTTATTTTCTATACTTCTGAACAGCATGATGCTATTATCTACAATGCTATTAGCATTTAAGCCAGAAAAAAGGCTTTTAAAAAAAAGAATATAAGGAAATAAAAGAGAATAAACAGGTGTTTATGATGGGGCAGAGAGAGGAAGAGGAGAGGAAAAGAATATGAAAGTAGGGAAGAAAATTCTACTTCAGATTAAAACCTTAAAGACACCTGTACTATAGTGGATAAAAAAAATATCTGCCAACCCTCCTTCTTTTGGAGATGAGAAAATTGAGGCTTACAGCATGTTAACAAATATCCAAAGTTCCTTCCATCTCTTATCTTGGATTCTGAAAAAGGTTTGCCAATCAAATGCCCTAAAGCCTCCTAACACCCCACCCAACCCCCACTCACCCCACCCTGCCCCCCACTGCCTCTCTAGGGCCAGCCACTTCCCCCCTGCCTATCATCTATCCCTAAGAAAATATAATCAATTGTTCCTTTACTATGTTATTCTATGCACTAGGAACACAAATAAAATGAAAAATGAGCCCTCAAGGATTTCACATTCTCATGGACATTATGAATATGTGTACAAAAGACTACTGATAAAAAGAAGGGAGAAAGGAGACAGAACCTTAGTGGTGAAGACAATAGCAGATGGGGAGACTAAGGAAGGTCTTAGACAGAAGGCAGAATCTGAGCTGAGTTCTGAAAGAATCCAGGCACTCTAAAAGGCAAAGGTGAAAAGGGAGAGCATGCCAGGCATGAAGAACAGCTAGTGCAAAGCGTGGAGATGGAGTGTGAGCAAGTCTAGTGCATCAAGATGTCTGGCCCGTCTAGTATGTGGAGAAGGGTAATGTGGGCAAAGACTACAAAAGCCCTGGAGCCAAGTGAAAGGCTTTCAATGCCAAAAGATGAGACTAGGATAAGCGATTTAAAGCCAAAAATATCCTAGAGGAAATAGGAAGGCATGAAGTTGTAGCAGTCCAATCTACACTTTAGGAAAATCATTTTGGCAGCTGAGTGGACTATAAATTGGAGTGGGGTGTCCAATTAAGAGGCCATTGTAACAGTCCAGGCAAGAAGTGTTGATGGCCTGAACTAGGGAGGTGGTAGATTCTGGGACTAACTTGCTTTGTATGAGAAGTGAAGTCAGGTAAGGAGAGCAGGATGACACCTACTGCCTTTGACAGTAACTAACAGGAAACTTTAGAAGACTAGAGCGCATGACCAGAAAAGACGAAGAGCTGTCTTTTGGACATATTGAGTCTGAGACACTGATGAGACATCAGATAGAAGATGTAGTGGGTACTCTACTGGGTAGTAATGGGTGATAGCTCTGGGAATCATCTGCATAAAGCGAATAATTAAACCAGAGGGAAGTGATGAGATCAGCCAAAGAGCAGTACAGAGTCCCAGGAAGAGAACTGGACCTAGGACAGTGCCATGGGGACTGCCACAGCGGGAATAGAGGGGATCACTGAGAACGGAAGCCTGGTGACTGTGAGGACAGAGACAGCCTCATTTATTATTTGTGTACCTAGAACTTAACACACACAATGCCTTTCACATAGTGAATACTTAATATTTTTCTTCCCTTAGTTTGTTTTACTAAGGTTATCATTTTATTAATCCATAAGACCTTGAAAGAGGATTTAATATATATTTTTGGAGAGATGGAGGAAGAAGGCGGCAAACACTTGACTTCACCCATATGGGAAATTCCCAGTGTGGAAATTACCTCTACTGATACGGAAAGAGAAGTTATCAATTGATTATCTTATCAACTTGCCTTAGACACTCAGAGGCTCAGTCACTTACTTGCCCAGGGGAGCCACAAACTTAAACTGAACAAACATTTGCAAGTTTCTGAGTGTCACTGCTTGGCAGGAGTTCACTTATATGCCTACACAACAGAGATCTCAAAAGGCACAGCAAAGTATCTAATCTACAATAGGTACTTTAACAAATGCTTACTGATTGATAAGGATCATGAATTTGAAAGCAATCTCAAACATGAATTATTACCTATAGGGAAAAAGTACAGGGCGCTGGGAATACAAACATCCTTGAAGGGCTTCCATGCCACGTGACGAATGCAACATATATACGTGTATATATATATATATATATATATATATATATATATATATATATATATATATATATATGTATATACACATACACAGAGAAGGCTCCAGTCAGAGCTGCAGCCATAACTCACTTCACTTGCTTCATTTAACCAGCTTGTCGTATGGTTCCACTGGAACCCTGTCTCTCACAGGGGAATGAAGTGAAAGAAGTATAAAAGGGTAGCCTAGAATCTATTTTAAAAGAATTATCCTTCATAACTGAAATATTAACAGGATCCTTTTAAAACAGACTATACAAATGTATTTTGTCTATCCTTACTAGATGGGTCCATCTTCACACTGTACCAACTCTATTTCAAACCCACCTTAAAGCTGCGTAAGCTACTACAAATTGGAACAGCTGGCAGTTCTAGGAGACTTACTTCCAAGCCTGCCCTATGGAGATGATCATCTCTTTCTACACATCCTAAGGGGAGAAAAGGACAATTACAGATTTAGCCTCCAGAATGCTTTCCCATGTTTCCGTTCCTGGCAACAATTTCTTCCTATAGATGTAATAGAGAAAAAGCATGAAAACTGGCTGTAATCCCAGGTTTGTCCCCAATTACAGCTGCCTAGTGCTCTTTGTTACTAATCTAATTAGCTACTAATCTTTATGGAAACTGATGGGTTCCCCAAGTCGGAAACTTGAAAATGATTCACAATTTTTACTGCAATGTTCTTCAATCCTATTAGAAAAGGTTGGTACAACGCAAGGACCATTATCTTAAAATTAACTGGTATTACAAAACGTTAATATTTTTCTCAGGCTCATGTCTTTGACTAATCTTTCAAATATCTATTAGAAAATGGATAAACTTCCAAGTTCAGAATAGGATCTCACCAGTGACACACTCCATTTGGAAACCCTCTAAAGCTATGGAGGCCCTTCCTGAAAAAAGCACCACTTAGCACCAGATGAACAATGCACCCTGCCTAGTCAAGCTGGGCTACAGCTGGCACCACTAGCAAGTCCATAACTGTGACTCAGGTAACACACCAGGGACTTGTCTTCCCTCAAATAGCTACGGGTCATCCCATACCACTGATGAGACCCTCAAACAGGACTGAGTGACTGATGCCCTTGTAAATCATGTGGTTGACTCCCATTAATCAAAAACTATAATGTCCTTTGTAGTAAATAATGCCATTTCACCTAGATTTTTTTCTAAATGGGGGGAGGGGGGGAGTGTTTCTGATCCACATCTGATCCACGAGTGAAAGTCCCCTTTCATCACAGTCCCAAGGGAGTTTCATTCACAGGAGCATATGATTTAAGAATATCAGCTTGGGAAGAATGGGTTTCCATCTGTGTCCTGTAATCCTAGTCTTAGAAAACAGCACATTCACTAAACATTATTTTGATAATGTATCTTTCTTGAAGTTTTAGAACTCTCTCCAAACAATACCCTTCATATGGTTAATGTTAACATATACCATGTCAAAAGCTCATTTTTCCCCCTTGTTACACTAAAAGATTCTTTTTTTGTGGAGAATAGCAAGTTTCTTCTTGCTCCTAAGTAGGTGCTCTCCCATCTTACAGACTAAGTAATAGTAAGTATTATGTTCTAATTTGAAAGAGAAGAGTATGATTCCCATTCCCCCATACTTCCTATGCCTTGATACCAACTCTCCTAAAAGGCCCATTTCTACCACTGATCAAAACCATACTACAAATGCCCTCAATTCAGATAGGTCATTTCATCATCAATTTAATGATTAGATTCATAGGTTAACTTGTATCTCTTCAAACAAAAAAGCTACCAGACTATGGAGATGGAAATGATATGCTCCTTATTCTGACATTTCATCCCCAAGAAAGAGGAAGAGAGGGATTCTCTGGTAACTTTCCAGGGAATATATTCCCCATTTGTTACTCATAAATATGTTTTAAGTGTTGTCATTTTATATAAGTGTCTAAACAAAACTACTAGACCTAAGTTCTACTGGTGTGTAGCAGTCAACAGGCCACCGTTAGAGTGCTAGCCACCCTAAGGGAAACTTCAAAGGGAACAGCTACCAGATGGTTCATTTAGTCTTTCACCCTATACCCAAGTCAGACAACCAATCTGTACATCAGGACTGCTACAGACCTCGACCAGCTGGAATATGAGGTTAGCATAGAATTTTATTAACTTAAAACATGGTGTAAGGCTTTACATCAAATAAATGAACATTTCTATTTTTCTTGTTACCTGTTTGAACGAGGTCATTAATTTAAGCTTTATTAATAAGAATTTATGATAAATGGATATGGTCAAGTTTGAGGTTCACCTCTACCAAATAAATAAATTATTTCCTCTAAATAAAAAGATAACAGAATCACTGGATGAGTGCTGGGAACAAAAGTAGGCTTCTTAGAAGCACCATAAAAACATAGTTTACATGAATCTATTCACTAAGGAAATCCCAAAAGAATATTCTATCTCACTTTCTTAGTCTAGTTTGAATTGGCATTAAGTACAAGGAAAGAAACTCAATTTTCTTTAAATTAGGTTTTAATTTAGGCTACTACCTTTGATATCCTTTCTCCCTCATGAACTCATTTGTGAAAATTTTCTGTTTGTAGGTAATGGCCAAGTGACATTGCCATCTTTTCCAATCCATCTTAAGACAAAGAAATGAGGTTGATGCTATTAAAGTAACACTGGTTCTGAATAAGATGACAAATAAGTACAACTGAGGTCCTAGTAATCTTGTGCCTATTGATTTCCCCTTATCTACATGATTTCAGAAATTGGATCTAACCTACATTCTATTTTATCACTTAAAAAAAAATGGAATTTCACTCTCCCCTCAAAAAGAGGGACCTTAAGTTTTAGGAGTTTGAATACTCTCACATTTTCAAGAATTAGTAAAAACTATTGCATTGTCTGAATCCTGGCTTAATCTGTATGTTTCTGAGCAAGGCATTGGCTCCACCTGGGCTTCACTTTTCTCATTTGTAAAATGCAAGAAATTTCGGATGGAGGGGGAGAATAAAGTAACGGCATTCAACAAGATGAATTCTCAGGTCTCTTCCAGCTCTAGATTTGATGATCTATTCAAGAGAGTATTATTATGGAATGTGCTCTGATAAACAAGGACGATAAAGATGGCCTAAGGTCCAGGCTTAAGGGTCATATTACCTCAGAAAAGACAGGAATTACTTTTGGTCTGAGAGGGCAGGACCAGATGGGAGCATTGGTTGTTAGGAAGAAGAGATAGTCGCTCTCTGACAGTGACTTCTGGTTTTCTCCCGAGGACCTGAATCTTCCCAGGTTACTGGGCCACTCCCTTCAGTCAACCCTCCCAGGCCCCGGCACAGCTCCTCCCCTAGGACTCTCTTCCACCTCTCTTGGGAAGTGCACTCCATGTCCCATAGGCATCTCAAAAGCAACATACCTACGAGTGAACATTATCTTCCCCCTCAAAATCAACTCCTTTCCCTTTCTCTGGTCACCACACTCTACTCATAGGTTTGTAACCTCAAATTATCCTCTACTTTATCCAACACTTATGAAAAATTGCCCAATTTTATCATTCTATCCTTCACAAAATTCCTCACACCCTTCTCCACTCACTTGGCCACCACCCTAGTTAAAGTTTTCATTCTGGTCAGTTATTACAAAGTTAAATAAACTCAGAATCAAAGAATCTGAGTTGGAAGGGACCCTGCAGAAGTTAACCTAAGCCAAACCTGTTTGAGAATTCTATCTTTGATATACTCAACAAGTAGGCCATCTCAGAGATAATAAGAAGGGAAGAAGCAGGCTTTCCTAAATAATAGTTCACAAAGATTACGTTCTTACAGCTTCACAATGTAAGGAAAGTATAGAAAAAATAAGATCTCACTGGGCGTGTTTGTTGACTTAAAAAAAAAAAAGTATATGGAAGAACAAAACACTGTATCCTCCAACCAGATATCTTCTATACATATATTAAAATATATAAGATTCCTTGAAACATAACAGGACTTTGTGAAGTGAGGCATAAAACTGGCAGTCACATTGGCAAAAAGTGCTCACCACCATCATGAAGACCATCCAGCACACAGTTGAATGGAAAGTCTCCAGATGCTGTTGTACTGAATGACACTAAATCCTGGAACATTACAGAGCCTCCAAAATGAAATCCAAAATTACCCTCAAAGAGTTTGCCTTAACTCCTCACAAAGTACAACTGGCTTCCTGACAGAACAGCCTGCTCAAAAGTTCCAGTAGTTTTTCTGAGTAAACTACCTTAACTACATCTATTTATCCAATCTCCTCTAGGTTAGAGAAACCAAATAAATCCCAGCCTTTGAGAACACTGAGAACAGCTTTCCTATGTAGCCTGTCAGTTTGCCCATACATTTTTAATGAGGAACTTGACACTAATCTTTTGTTAGACATCAAACCACTTTTCCAATTTGCCAAAATGTCATTTTGGTGCATCTCCCACACATTTAAAAATCCCTCTGCTTTCATCCACGTGTATTAAGTTAGTTTCTCTTACTGGATAAAGTAATTAACATAACTGACTATAAAAAAGGGAGATCTCACTCAACAGGTCACTGAAAATGGAGATAATTGGAATTTAATAGAATAATGATACCGTTTACCAGACGACTCCAAATCCTGGGTTGAATGCCCAGAACGGATACTTATTTACTAAGTCTGTGACTGTCATTAAGACAAGTAATTTCTTGGAGCCTCAGTTTCCCTGTATATAAATTCTCATAAATTGTCCTCATATGCTGCTTTGCTTCCTGGAAAAGTAGCTCACCAATTTAAGAAGTTTGGGATTTAATGTTTACATGTATTAACATGGAACCCTCCAAAAAGGTCACTTCTTGACTAATGGGGGAATTTAAAATTTCAGCTAATACACTGTACTTCTCATAAATTAATTTAGCTGTCATTCATTTTCCCAGTAAACTGCATTTTATAGTAGAAAAAATAATGTGTAATTTAAGATGCTGTCAAGTCCCAAAAGTATCTACAACAAATAAATAGCACAAAGTCCTCCCTAAATTCAGCTAGGTTGGTTCTCTGTGAGAGATAAGCCATCAAGTACCAAATTCAAACCTGCAGCCTTGTTCACCTGATAGACTCTGCTCTAGTGAACATCAGGAATATATTAGTGGTGTGTATGCATGCAACAGATTTTTAAAAGCACTGCAGAAATGCTACCTACCATCAAAAATACTTTTTATAGAAATACGATCCATTTGCTCAATGTCATAAAGTTTACCATTCTGCTGCCTGGTGACAAGCACAGCACAAGAGAAAATTGCCACTGGGAGTTGGCTGGGATTTATTAGAATGGTACAAGTTTGATGACAAAGAATAAACAAGAATTCAACTTTATATCCGTAATGAATTGTGACATAAATAAAACAAACTAATCAAGACAAAAGCTCCACCCCCTCATTTCATTTTTCCCTGAGGATCAAGCAGTTTCTGATTAGGTCACCTCAAGAGACAGGGGAACAAAACTGTACAAGACATCTTGGTCCATTCTACTCTCCTCTGCCACTTTCTTGAGTTACATCTAACATGGGCAGTTCTTCCTTTCAGTCAAACATTTGATAAAGCTTTATTCCCCCATAAAAGATCATCTTGTGCATGGCAGGGACTGTGCCTGTGTACTTAAAAAAGGCTTCATTTCTGCTTGCTGAGTTGGTCTAAATCAAAGGTAAGGCTTCCCTTTTTAAATTACTCAAAACTTAGCCTTGCAGTCATTCACTAAATCTACCAATCAGATGGAGATGGGAGGGAAAAAAAAGGGCTTTCCTACTAAAATGGCACCTGATCAGTCACAGACTCTTATATTTCACTCTCTCATATACTACATAAAAGGCAAGCAATGTAGTGTGTGACAAGAGATGATCTGTAATGTTTTCAGATATACACAATAGGTAAAAAGTAGTTTAAAGGAAATCTGGATACAAAGAAATAAAATGACACAAGGGCTACCATAAATCAACACAATTTTTTAAAATCGGACCAGAAAATTCCATTTGTAGACTCAAAGTGATAAACACAACTTTCACAACATAAATATGATCACCATTAAATACCAGTTTTTTCATGCTCTTCAAATTAGAATGAAGTTTGAAAAGCTCCACTTAAAAAATCTGGTAAATATTTAAAATCTATAAACTTGGTTTGTGTTTTGTTATATTTCATTACTTAAATATGTAAGTAACTTGAAGTATAAATCATCATATTCTGATTCCAACTAAAAAGATATTCTCTTACCATTGGCAGTACATTGATGTGGGGAAGCTCCACTTATTTGGTTCTTCCAATCACATGGAGTTGATACTAAAGGAAAAAGAAAATAAGGTGTTGAGTGTGACTTAACAAAAGGAAATGTAAGAAATATATGAACAAGCAGATAAAACATCCCATTTGTCTGGTAGTCAGATATTTAAAAAAATAAAAGCATCTCACAGCTAAAGGTAAAGCTAAAGCTAAAACTCAGAGGCCTAGATGGACTACAGCCAATCCTCTCTGAAAAAGAATGCCCTCTTCAGCAGAGGAAAGAGTTGGGGAATAAGGGATCTCGGGGGAACCCAATACTTCCCAAGGTAGCTCATTCCATCTTTGGATAACTCTAATTATTAAAAGTTTGTTTCATAGAGGTGTCAAACTCCGTAGCCTGCAAAACTGCCTTGGAACCCTAAGCAGATTAAAATGTAATTGGGAACTGCTTAGCAAAAAAAATAAAAATATACCACAACAAAATGTTAATTTGTGATGTTCTAAGTCAATATGCCAGTGGGACAGCTGGGTGGCCCAGTGGATGGAGCTGCGCCTGGAGTCAGGAAGACATAACTTCATTTACAAGCCATGTGAACCTGGGCAAGTCACTTAACCCTGTTTGCCTCAGTTTCCTCATTTGTAAAATGAGCTAGAGAAGGCAAACTACTCTAGTATATTTGCCATGAAAACCCCAAATGGGATCATGAAGAGTCAGACACAAACAAAAGGAACGAACACCCACAAATCAATACGCTGCCAACAGGGCTTCATTTCTAATTGAGTTTGACGTCACTGCCTTAGATCAATCCCGAAAATAATCTTCAACTCCTACCCCCTGCTACTCTTCCATCCATGGCGGCAAAAAGAACAAGGATAACCCTTCTCCATCTGAGCTGTTCCCCTCAAGTCTTCTCCAGATTAAAGTGCCTCAGCTCCTTCAATGGATCCCCACATAGCTCAACCCTGAGGCCACTCAACCACCGGAATCCTCTCCCTTGAAGACAACAGTTGGAGTGCTTAGCACTTAATAAATGCCTGTTTCACTCCCTTCCCTTTCCACTTTCTCCAGCTTAACAATGTCCTTCATTACATATGGCAGCCTGAACCAAACATAATATTCCTAATGTGGGGCTACCATATTATACTTCTGACTATTCTGAAACCCTCAGACCCTTTTTCCTCTCAGGCAAACTATTATCTAGCAACACATTACCAACTGGTACTTGGGAAGTATATTTTAAAAAGTACAAGACTTTAGGTCTATTGCCAAAAATTTCAAATTCCTATAATCCAGTCAATTCTTTAGATCTTCAAGATCTTTGTAAGTCCCAAGTCAGTTTTCCAGGCCTCCATATCAGCTTTGTGTCATCTGAATATTTAGTAGGAGTGTGTTCTATGACTTTATTCAAATCATGTGAACAAGTATAGGGCCTCCTAAGCATGGCTCTCTACAGTGCTCCAATCTTCTCCAATATTAGACTCAGAAAGAAGAGGAAAAGCCATGGAACCGAAAATGAGCAGACCAAAGAAAGGTGTCATTGTTACATCCCAGAAACGAAGTTCAGACTGGTTGGTGGTGACTGTGAAAGCCAGGTGGCACTGGAGCCAAAGCTGAAAAGGACAAGAAAGAAGGGAAAGAGCAGTGGGGTGATAGAAAGCAGAACCAACAGTAACCAGAATAGGTATGAAAAGAAATGCTGACTGGAGGACTACTGGCTTCCATGAAGTCCCTGCAAATACATGCATATTAGATACTTGCTCAAACTGAGGCATGATTTTTTTTTTAAAGATGAAATTATAATCAATAGTTATTTCTGGAAGGACTGATTTCAAACCTTGCTCCAAATTGGAGCTTTTAAAGAAAAGGTTCCCATTAATTATCAGGAAACCAAACATGTCCAGAGCTTCTACGGACCCCTGACATACCTAAGCTGTTTCTGAGCCGGTCTTTCAGGGACTCAGAGATGAGGGAAGATTTGAAGAGGCCCCAGTAATCTAAATGTTAGGCTGTACCACTGTAGTTAATTCATATCACCTGCCCCAGCAGGGTTTCTGAGGCCCTGAAGCTTGGACCTATGAACTTGTAAAGTAATCTAGGCTAGCCTGGTTCTCAATCTATGGGGGGAAAATGAAGATTCAGAGATAAAGGAGTCTAAATTGGGCCTGATGGATTTGCAAAAGCCAAATCATACTAGTCAAAGCCTTTAGCTCTAGGACACTTAGATAAATAAGAAAACCAATCAGGAGTGCTCTATTATGCGCATATAAATTTAATCACAACTGCACTGACACCAGAAATGAGCAAAGCAGTGTTCTGGCTTCCCCCTTCAGCTTCCTCTTCATAGACAGCTCATTTATACAGTCCTACATAAATTAGGGCAAAGTCAGAGTACAAACACACAATGTATTAAGTAAACACAAAGTATGAATATTTAAATCTATGCACCACATATAAGAATCTCTGGTCCTCACACCACAAAAGGAATCTCTGTTAAGGACTTTTTTAACAAGCCTTTAGTTTCAAGTATTCAGTTTAAAGTTTGCTGCTGCTGAGCAAGAATGCTACAACAAAGGGTCCCTGCAAAAGAGGTGATCCCCGGGAGAGGCAGCCTTCAGCCCTTCCAACTACCTGAGCTCCAGGAGAAACAAGGCAAGGCAGAGTTGGGCCTTTCCCAGAGGGAGGCCCAGTTGGAGTCAGTAGAGGAGGAAAGCCCAAGCAGCAGGCTCTCTGGACAGAAGCAATTAGATCCTCTCCTGGGGGAAAAAACCAAGGTTAGGAATGTAAGATCTAGCCCTACATCACGGGAGGTTAACAGAGGCAGGTCTGGTATGAACAACACATATTTTACCACTCTGGGAATACAGTCAGCAAGCCCTTAGACCAGGGGTGGCCTAAGATGCAGTCACCACCCCACCACATGACGGGTTGTAGGATGGGGCAGAGGAACAAGTCCAGGGGTTAACTGGGAGGCCAAGCCCTTGAGAAGATCAGAATGAAAATGTGAAACTCAAGAGAAGACTAGCACTAGGACAGAAACAGAAAAGTGGACAGCAGGCACCTCTATGTTCACATGACAAAGAATATCAATTAATAACTGACCTTTTCAAAGAGGTCTGGCCAGAATGGAGTCGGAATGGTGCCATACAGTGGATCTAGCATCAGAAAACCTGGACTCCAACAGGCCTTCAAGTTCCTCCACTTCTGAGGCCCAGTCTTTTCATATCAGAAGTGAAACCAGCGAAGGAAGGAAGGACACTTCAGGGACCCCCAAAAAAAAGCTTGCCCCGGAATTGGCCTTCTCTTAAGGAAAAATTCTCTACTCTACCCAGAACAGGAAGGAGAAAGGTAAGGAAAAGAGTTACGGATCAAAGCTTCCTGATTTTCCTGGCTTCCTTCAGGTTCCAAGTAAAAACCTCAACTTTTGCAAGAAAGCCTTTCCTGATCTCCCTTAGTTAGAAGGGCCTTCCCTCTGGGGTTATCTCCAACTTATCTCCTATGTATCTTGCGTGTACACAGTTGTTTGCACACTGTCTCCTCCATTAGATTGTGAGAGGAGCTTCCTGAAAGCTGGGACTGTCATTTCAGCCTTTTGTTGTAAACACAGCACTTAGCATAGTACCTGACACACAGTAGGTACCTAACAGATGCTTGTTCTTTTGACTACTTGATCCAATCAAGCACATATGTAAACGTGTGCTGCTAATAAAGAACCTCAAGACTTCAGAGTTGGAAGGAAGCCATCAATGTCATCCCACTCATGCTAACAAGGACTTGTGCTCGCCCCTCCACCACATACAGCAGCAGCCAGGAAGCAATTCTACCAACTTCAGGTGAATGGGCAGGGAAAATCAAGAAAGAGGAGGGAAACTTCCTCCACAGGCTGATAATGAGCCAACCTCATTGCTTTCTCTTCAGTCACTAGGAACCAGAAATGTCCCAGGCCCTCCAAGCCCAGGTCGATATAGTTCTCAGAGTGTTTATTAGTGAAGATAAAATGATTCACAATAAACTGTTCTATTGTAAGGGACCTGCCCATAGGCCAGCTGCAAGTAAAAGTCCTCTAAGACAACAGTGTTGGCATTACCTCAAGCTTCTGACACATCTATTGCAAGAACACTGTTTAACAAAGTATGCAACACATGCTAGTGGAAGAAAAAATGGGTAGTTCCTATTTTTTTTTGATAATTCATATTCATAAAGTAGATTCTGTCTCACTGTGACAACTATGAGTGACAGAACATAATTCTGAGTGTCCACCTGGTGCTGCAGACTAAGCCTGGATGGGGAGAAGTTCACTGTACTTTCTTTGAATGTTGGCTGCCTTTTATGATGTTCAAGAAGCCCTTGTGACCTCTAACTGATCAACAGAGTGAATTCTGCCCATCAGAGAATAGAGGAAGAAAGGGGAAGAGGGAAAGAGGAGAAAGAAACAAGAGAAAAGGGAAGGAAGAAGAGCCCCCATTATTTTGGCCATCCCAAAGCCTATTCCATTTATAACACTATTCCTATAAAGTAATGCTGGCTAGTCTTATTATTCTACCTAAACTCATGCTTCCAAGGAAACAGTTACTCACATAAGGAAAGTGAAGCCTGCCTGTACACTAAGTACAAAAGGGGAAATTTAAACCATATTGTGAGCAAATAAATCCCTATGGGGAAAAAGCATTTTATAATATAATAATGTTTTATTTTATTCTGAAAATGTCTGTGCTCATTTAGTGACATAAGTATGTTGCAAACATTTTTGCCAGGCATCCATTAGGTTCATGAAAATTCTCAACAGAATTTAAAAAAAAAAAAAGGCTTTTAAGGACACTTGAACAACCACTTTGCGAAATCATCGGTAAAAATTTCTAACAGTCCCGGCTGTTCTAAAAGAATTCCATCTTTATTTTGTTTTAATTACTCAAACAAGTGCTTGAGCACATCTGATTTGAAATAGGGAGAGGGGATAACAAAAACCTTTAGTTTGGGAAAATAAGCATCATTAAGACCTAAATAAAATTAACTTCAAGTTTCTTTAAACAAAGTGACCACTAAATTCTCCCTTGGCCTAAACAAGTCAGTTCCATTAACTCTTCCTATCACTGAGCCCCTGTCCCTTCCACATCCCACTCATAAGCGATTTCCTTGGACACAGTCATCTACCTCCTTGATGGCTCCCCTCCTCTTTCTCAGAACTCTTACAATGCCTTTTTTTAATCTCTCATCATATTCTACTTTATGTCTTACTTCTCTAAGTGATTTGCTTTTCCCTAATCACTGATGAGGTGTTGGCAGGCATGTGTCTTACCATTGGCAGTTGGTACTTCATGCAATGCTTGACGCAATTTAAGCTCTTAAAAACTTCTCCATCCAACTGTGTTGAACTGGTGCACATTTTTTTTAACAAAAATTTGAAAACTTAATGTTTGCTGAAATGAGAATTTGTCCACATACTCAGCACTTTGCAGAAGTGTTTAGAATGAATGGTGAAAGAAACAAAGAATGAAAACACGTATGTAAGTATTTATTCTGTGCTAAACTCTAGGGACACAAATGGGGGAGGGGAGAAGGGAGAGGGGACCAGCCATGTCATCTAGGAATGTGAGTTGGATTCTTTGGCTCACAGCAGCAAAGCAGAAGGCAGTAAAGCAGCAGGCAGTGTAGCTTCTTTCCTGTGGTTTTCACCAATAAAAATTATTTGCAATTCAGATATTTAACCATTTGACAGTACCAAGGACTCTGGTGGCAAAAGCTTCCTTTTCCAGGTCTTCAGCAGTTGTTGCTGCTTTGGAGGTGAGGGTTCAGGACTGGCAGAAACATATTTCCACAAGAATTGCTTCCGGAATGACTGGCTGCAGGAGCTGAAGGTCTTGCTGTTTCCAGAGTTCTTGATTTCAGAATCCTTGCCTGTCTCCATTGGCATCTAAAGGGAGGTAGGAGGGAAGGTGGTAGTAGTGACTGGATTTAACTATCATATGCCACCCCATCTCCTCTTCAGGGTGGTTTGCTGCTTCAGTTAAACTGGTTTTCCTTCTCTATCAAGTGATACATGGTCAGCTGTTATTTAGGATGGTTTGCTTCAGTGGTCTGGACTGGAAGCAGGGTCAAGAGTGTGAGAGTTCTCTGTTCCCAAGGCTGTTGCTGATCAAGGGTTGAGGTTGCTAGAAAGGATGGCAGGTCCGTTCTCTAACAGATTTCAATCAGGAAAGATTATTCTTCCCATGTAAAGTATTCATTCAAGCGACAGAACAGCGCTCAAGCACAAGTAAGATTCACAAAGAAAGTCTTTGGCAAAAGTTTGCCAAAACACTAAACAGACACAGTAATAAAAACAAGAGATCTTCTCAATTCTCTTCAGTCACTTCGAGAAACAAGAGCTGAAATTCATCCTGTTTTTAATACAAGCAGACTTAACAGCTTCATTAATACCTGCCCCTACTGGAATACCATATTCAAAATAAATTGTTTAATCCATAGTAATACTGCCAAGTGGTATAGTATTTCCCAACAGAGAAATGCTTTCCCATGCCCATGCAAATTCTTCCCAGACTGTATACACACAACTGTGAGGAGATAAGAAAAAAAAATACTAATAAAATAAAATGACCTAGATGTCCATGACCTTACAAAACTCTTCAACTGACCCATATTTGATTATATATTTGACCCATATTTGATTATATCTGACCCAACCACTACCTCTCCTCAGCTCCCCAGAGAATAAAACAATGGGCCCTATTAATCTGGTTGTAGCTGCAAACACCTGTCTATGCTGGAGCTCTCTAAAGAAATGTGAGTTCCTTGAAAGCAGGGATCATCCCTTTTTTCTCTATATGGCCAAAGCATAGCAGAGCTTTGCATACCTAAGCACTTAATAAATGCTTTCTCATTCATAAAAATCTATGAAATCAAGACTGACTTTTAGCCTATTAACATCTGTTCAACAAAATGTAGGTAGCTTTCTCAATCATTCTACGAAGTGAACCAAAACTGTGCATATCAAGGAAGTTTCATTTTTATATTACTAGACACCTAAAACCCTGGACCACAGATTCAATTTGTAGTTGAACCTGCAAAGGGGACCAGCAAAATTTATATTTGTGCCAGTAAACCCAAGCTCATTAGGATCAATAATTGTCTGCTCATTCAGATTTTCTTCCATTTCCACACTTTTCTAACTGAACATGTCAACACACAAAAGCAGGCAAAGATTGGTTTTTTTTAAATCAAAAATAAGGAGCTAAAATAGTTAAACAAACCCTGCTACCCAGTGACATAATGAAACTGAAGTGGGAAACAAACTGAAAAGTCCCAAAATTCCCTCAGGAGGATAGCAAGCAATATACTTCTCATCGTAAAAACTAGCTCCAAACCAAATCAAATTATCCGTGGTTGTCTGGCGTACACTGTCACAGGCATCTAGCTTTTTGCCATTTTGACAGCCTCACTGCAGACCCCTCTTAATCTACAATGAGAACCAACCACAATGAGCCAGGGCAACTCAAGTTATTTACCAATAATACTTACTGCATTCCACTAATACACAAATAAACCCCAGCAACTGGGCACTGGGGCAGCGTGCTCACTCCATATCCTGCTGCCTACTCTCAGGAAACCTGAACTGCTTTCTGGATCCACCCTTGGCCATTCACGGGTGGGCTTTCCCCTCATCTTGCCCAGATCCATAACACCAAATCGTAGCCCCTCAGCTATCTCCATGGCCTACCTTCCTCTCCCCATCCAAATGTAAAGTCCTTGAGGGCAAGGACTGTCTTATTTGCCTCCCCAGCACTTGGCACAGTGCCTGGAATATAGTAAATGCTCAACAAAAGCTCTACTGGAAAAAAGGCATTAGAAATCCTAAAGGGACAACAACAAATGATGTGATATAGCTGTAGAACATGGAGAAGTATCTTACAAACAGAGATGGATACCGTCTAGCATAAAAGAAACAACGATTTTAAAAAACAGCCCAAGAGCAGGGGCATAACCATACACACTCAAAACGTACAGCGCTAGAGAAATAAAGACTTCATGTGGAAACAGTATGGAAAAGACTGGTCACAGTAAACACGCCCAGACCTATGATAGAAAGATACCAGGACAAAGTCTATTTCCACATTGAAAAAATACATGACTACTCAATATATTCAAGTTTTCCTAACAGTAAAATGGTAAAGAACTCTGCTGTCTCCTTTACAAATCATAAATATTACTGGGGATAAAATTATTTGCAAGATGGGCTAGAATACTTTGATTTTCAGCATTTTTAAACCAAGTTTGGAAGGTAGCTGGTGTATAGTGGGAAGTAGGCATGAGTTTGGCGCCTCACCTGAGTTGGGTATTAAGAGGCTTTAACATTAGTGTCCATTTCCTCATCTGTAAAATATAGACAATATGTAGACCACCAACCACACATCGTTGCTGTGAGCATTTGTTAATAAAGAGCATTTGTTAATTTCTTGTAAACCCTTAAGCAACATATCACCTATTGATTTTAATAGTTTTCAAAATGACTCAGGAAAGAGAAAACATCTATTGTTAATGTGGAGAAAAATGTGGGAGTTTATTCCAAATTAACTTTTCTCAACTTAATTCCAATCATTTAGTCTACTAAACAAATAATCTTACTTTTTCTTTTCAAAACAATGTCACTATAGCACTCTAATTTTTTTTATTAAGCATAGAAAATTTAATTGGTGGTAACTGAAGTGTTTGGAAGCATGATATTAAGGGTCTATAACATTTACATTAAACAACTTGAAAATGGAATCCATTAAAGATTCCACTATACAATTAAGATCAAATTGTGTCATATACCTATATCATTAATCACACATTTTATTGTATACTTCATCAATTACATTAAAAGGAATCAATTAGTAGAAAGTCTACTTCATTTATTATAATTAATTTTTAATTCCTTTCAGTCATAGCAGAAGCTTGATTATCTGCCTTTTGGATTATCATTTTTGAAACTAAAATATCCTATTATTCATGTCTAGAAGGGACCTCCAACCTTCTCTGCTATTTAGAAAAAAAGGAAAGGCTATTTAAAAACTCATAGAATCTAGAGCTACAAGAGACCTGAAAAAGCACCCATTTTATATAGAAATCCAACTATCTCATTCAGAGAGAGGTCCAGAGAGATTACGTTAGTCAACTCAAGTCACTCAGATAGTAAGTAGCAAAATATGGATTTGAACCCAAGGACCCTGACTCTAAATCTGTGATATCAGAGTGGGTATTCCCTCCAATAAGCAAATCATATCACATTCTTTCCTGCCCGTTTTCCAATTACTCTGGCAGATGTGTGGCAAAGAGATTGGAAGCTACTTTAAATGCCCAGTCTGGAGGTGATAAGGACCTGAATGAAGACTGAGGTTGTGGCCACGTGAGTGGAGATAAGACGTATGTGGAAGCAGACTGAATAAAACTTGGCTCCCTGACCGGATCCAAGGGATGAGAGAATGTAAGGGTGACAACTCTGGGGTGGCACACTTGGATGACAAGATGGACGGTGGTGCCCGCAATAAAAATACCTAAGTTACAAAGAGGGGAAAACTGGAAAAGAGAGGGAGGAGATAAAATGAGAGGTCGATTGAACATGGTGCATCTGACTTCAAAATGTCCGAAAGGCAATCAATCATCAATGCAAGACTGAAGCTCAAGAGAGAGACCAAGTACAAATAAGATATCTCAAAGTCACCTTAAAGAATCTTTAAAACTCATGGGAGCTAAAGAGGTGATCTGAAAAGAGCTGAATAAGGCATCAGTTCAGAGCCTTGGAAGAGGTCCACAGTTAGGGGGCATGAAACTGATAACACAGAAGAGGATTCCAAGAGGGAATCAGATAGGCACCAAAAGGAAAAAAAAAAAACAGAATTACAAAAACTAAGAGGAAAAAGGCAAGGATATTCAGGAAGAGGATGCACTCAAGTCATGAAGTATCAAATAAGTTGGTTTAATTTGAAGGGTACGGTTCAATTCTCCATATAATTTTTCTATCACTTCATTCTCTAACAAATATTGGCACATAAGTTGCAATTATTGTCCTGTCCTGATTCTTTTATTTTTTTTTGTGGAGGAAAGGGAATAAAAGTCACAAGCATTATAAAAAAATGACCAAATAGCTCATTAAAATTTTTTTTTTTGTTGTTGCAAAATAAAACCACCATCACTACTTGCTTCTTTATTTTCCTCTGCAAGGAGAGCTATGAACCATCCTTCCATTTAACAGGAACTCTACCCATAGGGGAAAAAAATTAACATTAACATATGTATCTATATAACAAAAACATTTCCAATTCCTGACCACTTAAAAAAAAACACACACAGAGTCTTAGAGCTTGAAAAGACTAGAAATCATAGAGATCTTTTTATAATAGCAGATAAAAGGCACAAGGAAAGGTAACGTGTCAGAGGTGATTCAGAGACCTGACAAGGTGAGGACTAGAAGTGAGCTGGCAGAATTCCCTCAGTGAGCTCTAGTTCTACTTCACCAAGAAATAGTAACTTATACAACAAAATGACAGTGCAAAATTAAATTTTGTATATTAACTATTCCAAATACAATGGGGATGGATTTCACTTGTGTAACCTCACACAGCTACTAGTCCTACGAACTTTAACCTCTAGATAAGTCTATGAATCTTGAACACAATTCTGGACTTACTCCCAAAGGTTAAAACCTCATCAGGGACTATTTTAGAATTCTTACACAGGAAGAGGAAATCTGATAGGGCACGTGGGAAGGAAGGCTAGCCAGAGGCCAAGTTGGCTAAACATGCAACTATGCAATTAACTGAAAGACAAATGGAAAGGCCACAGACTGGAACTCAAGCTACGTCAACACAGAGAGATGTGAATAAAACAAAATTGAAAAATAAAGAACAGAGATATGCTTCACAAACAAACTCTAAAAGATGTATTTTGATTACCAAAAAAAACAAAAACAGGAACTGAGGATGTTGGATTTGGGAACAGACAGGAAGAGAAAAATAACATAGACATGATATTAAAAAAAGATTATTTTCCTTGTGTCACAAATATATTCAACTACAATAACTAAAGTGAGCAAAAAAACTGTAGCAAAGAAATTTTAAGGGCTATAATGTATAAATATCTTCAAAAGCTGACTATCTACTCTGGGGTACCTATGGAATTGGGAAATGGTCTCTCATTCTTTTCTCTCCAATCTTCAGTCTCTTTATCCACTGTTTCCTTCTCTTAGTCACTGAACCATCCTCCCCTCAGGCTATCATTTCTGTAGCTCTGCTGCTCCCTTTCACCAAGGTCTAAACAAACACCAGTCTCTGGAAGTCTCACCCCACTCACCTGGGTCTACCATCCAACCCCATTCATTATTCAACTGAAACTGCGCTCTCAAAAATTACCAACTATCTACTAATTACTGGATCCAATCACCATTTTTCATTCTTATTCTTTTTTATTTTCCTGCCACTTCTGACACTGTTAACAAACCTCTCTCTCTGCTTTCATGACACTGTGATTCCGCCATTAGATTCTCAGCAAATATATGTCGAATATTTCTGAGATGAAGCAACCTAGTAGGTTTTTCGACAACCTAAGGTGATCTAGACCAGTGTGCATGTGCACACGTGACTGTCCCAAGTTACAGACTGCTTTGGTTTTCAGCTTCATCACAGCACTACTGAAAAGTTTAATACTGTACATAGCCCAGCAAGGTGGACAATATGAAGCAATCTTCTAATTTTCCACACTGATCCCTATTAGAGAAAGGAAAAGTATCTGGAGCTGATGGGGTCGGAGGAATAGAACACAAAGTCCTGGCATTCTTCGCAATCCAATCTAAGTGACTAGGACCATCCCTTAGTTCAGCCCCAACAAGCAGTGACAATGCAATCCTGGCCCCTAACAAGATCAGCTTCTAAACATCACCTCACTTTGTGTTACAAACTGCACAAACCTGATGCTCCCTCACCTTGGTGTTCTCCTGCCTCCTTCTTCTTCCACAGCTGGTCGTCACACTGGACACAGCCGATCTTCCTCAGCTCTGTCTTCTATTTCCTTTGCACAGGGGATGCCTCTCCTCTGTCCCAAATCTTGAAAATTGCCTATCTGCTCAAGTTACTATATTTATACTTGGCAGTTTTCATGGCTTATGGCCCCATGGAATGTAAGCTATTAATGGGGAGGCTCTGTTTATCTCTGTATTCTTAAGTACCTAACACAATACTTTGAACTTATTAGGTTGTTGAATTAAATTACATGGCTTCACTGTGACACAATGGTGACTACTGAGTTCTTGAAAACTGTGCCAATAGACTACAAGTTCTAACTGAAAAGCAGATCTTGGAGCATGGTTCTAGCTGTGCAAGCATCAGTCTGGCCAAGTATTTGCAGACTCATCCCCTGCAGGCTGCTGACCAAGTGACTGACTAACCAACCCAGGTAACAGCTGTCACCTTTAACAGCCATCTCTGGAGAACCGTGCCAGTGCTTAGCACTGAGAGTGCTAAGTGCAAAAAGAGTTCATTTAAGATAGGGTCCTTCACAATGAATGGTACTTGTAAATTACAAAGGGATCCAAGAAGGTTCACAAACAAACAATGCAAAACAGCTAACAGATCCAGTGGGCAGCTGACAACACTAACGCAGCTCCACCTTGCCCCTGCCCTTGTTTGGATTGCAGCCCTCATCCTATTTGCCACCATCTGTTGTGGATAAAATCTGTAGTGCCTAAGCAAACCAGAACCAGAAATTTAGGAACCAAAGACGATTTATTCGGAAACAAAAGGACGAAACTTATTCAGGTTTCAATTTCGGCAGGAGGTGAACTAATATGGGGCACCTCTGGACTGGACAGGCAAGAGAGAAGAACTGGGGGTGGAGAGGAATCTCAGAAGTCAAGTAACTGGCTGGGAAAATGCCCAGAAAAGGGAAAAAAAAATAAGACCATAGAAGGTTACTTTCTTGGTGACCAACTGATTCCCCCTTTCCTTTCTGATGAGGAAGAACAATGCTTACCATCAGAGAAAGAAATAGGAGTCAAGGCCTCTGTATCCCAAACATCTGAAATAGATATCCCATGGGTTCAGGCCATGGAAGAGCTCAAAAAGGACTTTGAAAATCAAGTTAGACAAGTGGAGGAAA
>CM053771.1:518986807-519143892 GCA_028658325.1 Potorous gilbertii | reverse complement strand
AACTGTCGAGTATTGTTGTTGCTACTAGGAAATAAGAAATACAGGTAATGGGGAATAGAAAGTTATTTGGCCCTACAGGACAAAAGAGAAGATGGGGTAAGGGAAGGGAGTGATGATAGAAGAGAGGGCAGATTGGTGATAGGGGAAGTTAGAATGTTCGGTGTATTGGGGTGGAGGGAGGGGACAAATGGGAAGAAAATTTGGAACCCAAGATTTTGTGAAAATGAACGTAAAAAGTTAAATAAATAAATTTATATTAAATAAATAAATAATTTATCCTTTCTAAAACTTCTCTGGGAATTAAATCAACCTTACCGGTATTTAACTCATCAGACTTGTTTCTCTTTGTGTCTTTTTATGTTCAATTTTTTTCCAAATAATAAATACTCATTTTTCTCTTTCTTACCCACCCCCAAAGAAGTAGCAAAGACTTTGCATAGTCAAACAAAGTAATTAATATGCTGGACTGGGGTGGGGAGAGGGGACAAATGGGGAGAAAATTTGGAACCCAAAATTTTGTGAAAATGAACGTAAAAAGTTAAATAAATAAATTTACATTGAAATAAAAAATAGTAAAAAGAGAGAGAAGAACTGCAGACAACATGGAGTTGCTTTAGTTTTCTCAGCTATCCAAAATTCTAAATGTAGCAATAAATGGTAGAAGCAGGGAAAAGGTCCTCAAGTTCAAAAGCACCTTGCTATTCAAACTAGTCACTATGGTCCTGTAGCATAAACTACGTGTCTGAATGGGTCTCCTTAGCTGAGCACTCAGTATGTTAGTGCTGCTTCTGTGGTGCATGAAAACATCCCCTAAAGTATGTGCTTTAATCCCTTTTACACAAGCGGCATGTTCTTCAATTACGATGCTAATTTCCACACACACTACACTATTTTTCATCTTGGCATTTTTGCTTACAGAATTCCACTGTCCTTCCTAACAAGGAATGGCCGGCCACTAGAGCTGCTACGAGGACAGTGTGGGAGTAGCCACACTAAGCCCAGAATCCACGGTCCAACTCCCAAAATAAGAGAATGGCCAGGGTAAGCAATGGGGCCAGACAAAACTCTCCTGCAGATAATCAGTGAGATCAGGCCCACTGGTCACTGCATTTCCATCCTGGGGGTGATGGAGGAAGGGAGGGCAACAAGCTCATAGTATGACCATTTGGCTATTTCATAAATCTTCAATTATGAGTACCACTCTTCTTCTACCGGGAAAAACAAATTTTAAAGTGGGACATCAGTTTTAATAATTATCAAAACTTTTTCCATTTAAGTTAAAATGTGTGGAATATTCAAAAAATTTTTTTCCTTTTCTGGTCCTCAAGTAGGCTTTTTCTCTCCCTTAATAATAACTGAATAACTGTGCCTTTTACTCAATAAATGAAAAGCATATGCCAAGCACCATGCTAAAGTAAGCCCAGGGGACCCAAATATAAAAATTCCCAGAGCTTTTCTCATAACATTGTCAGATAGGTGAAAACAGAAAGACACTAAATTTTCTAAGTCAAATGACAGATCAGGAGTCAAAAATGCCTTGTGCAGTGTATCTGTGACTTCACTTCCTGTTTGTACTCCCCTCTAAACATGTAAAGTCCACCATTTTTAGTGTCTTTCATGTCTGCCCTGAGAATCTACCACAGAGGATTCACCCATTTTAACAGGAGTTTTCCTCTAGATCTCCAGAGCCTTGCATGTGTCAGAACATAGCAGGTCCTTAATAAATTCAGGGACAGAAATGAATCTATCTGAATCTGTAAGAAAGCTCTAAACACCCCAAAGCTGAAAGAATTAGAGATGGGTAATCCAGAGAGAAAACGGTGGGATGCAGGAGCATCCTTTAGGACCTGAAATGCTGCCCTGCTGTTTTTCCTCACAGGGCTCAATTTGAAGCAATGATAGACGATGCAAAGGGACAAATTTAGGCTTGATGAAAGGAAAAATGTCACATCAGCCACAGGTGGAACCGGCTGCCTTGGGAGGGGATGGGTTCTCTTTCAATATTGATCATCAAGCAGTATGTGAGTGACCACTTGGATGTGCTGGAATGCGAAATTAAAACAACTCTGGTTTCATCTCAGAACACTGACAAAAATAACATTACTAAACTGGTGCATGATGGAATGCAGACACTGTTTGTTGGTGGAACTGTGAAACCATTCTGGATAAAAGATTTTACTTCTCAAAAGTCATTAAATTTTAAGTGCATCCTGAGCCAGCAATACAATTACCAGGCAGGTGTACACCAAAGACACTGAAAGGGGTCCTAACAAAGATATTTGTTACCAACTATTTTTATGGTAGCAAAAACCTGAAATGTAAAGTAATTATGAGCCCATGAACTGGGTAATGACTGAATAAATCATGGTGGATAAATACAATGAATACCATGACAACATAAGAATTATGAATTAAAAATTTCAGAAAACCTGGAAATAAATACATTATGAACTTATACAAAGCTAAGTACACAGAAGCAGGAGAACAATTTAAACAACCACAACATAATAAAGGAAAATAATACTGAAAGACAATAGAACTTTGAATTCAAAATCGATCCGCGCATTCGAGATCATCAGAGGACAGGGAGGCAACATGGTACTTTAAAGACTCTGGAGCCAGAGGACTTAGTAAAATCCAGCCTCAAGTCATCACCACCAATGGCTAAGTCACAAACTCTCTGGGGCTGCCTCATTTTTCTCATCTATAAAATGTAAAAATTCATCTGATGTCCTCTAAGGTCTCTTCCAGTTCTAAGTCTATCCTCTATGACTGAAGTATGTCTCCTCCCTTTCTGGAGAGAGGTTTAGGATTACGGGTAATAGATTATATGTGCAGAATATGGCATGCGTTAGCAGACGGCCAAAATGTTTACTTATTTTGCTTGAATGCACTGTTTAAAAAAAAAAAGGTATTATTGGAAAGGGAGGGAGTCGTTGAAAAGTGACAGTTGTTTTTAAATGCCAAAAATATTAAAAATAAACACAATTCAGCTTTTCCAGTAATGTTATTCATTGGTGACCACATAAGGATTTCACATTTAGAATACCAAAAGCAAATTCAAATGCCATTTACCAGTGCAGTTTCAAAATGCTTCTTGAAAACAGGGAAGAGCAATGGGAAGAGGAAGAGAGATCCTGCAATACTCTCTCACTCCAGATCTAATGTTTAAAAAGAAAACTAAACCCATCCAAGTATTTGTCTGCCAAGGACTTCTACGGGCTGTCAGGGCCAGAACTAGGGATCCTTAGGGATAAGAGAAGCAAAGATGTGAAAAGAAACCTTTGACAAAGCAAAAAGCTCACAAGAATTCAAGCAGTCCTAAGCTCTGGGAATGGGCCAGATCCTCTTTCAAAATTTTAAAGGCACAGGGATGCAGCAGATATAGAAACTGTGCTCCTAAAACACAATGAATTACTCCCCTTTGAGAATCATTGCTGTCCTTAAGGTCTATCTGTTTTAGACCTCCTCCCAGAAGAGAAGACTACTCTCTGAAGGAAGTATCCTGCATTTTTCAAAGCTTTGGTAAGAGGAAGCGGGGTTGGGAGAAGGGCAGTATAAAAGGTACAAGAGACAGAAGCCATCACCAAGTCAATGTAACTAAGAATAAGCCGCTGTGAAATTGAAAAAAACTTGGAATCAAATCCTTAGTAAGGGTCTAATATCCAATAGTATAAGAAATATCACAAATATCCAAGATTGAGAACAATTCCCCACTAGGTAAACAATCACAGAACATAAATAATTCCCCAAAGAAAAACTGAAAATCATTAATAATCATATAGATTGTTTTCCATAAGAGAAACGAATATCAAAACAACTCAAGCTTCACAGCGACTTAGAAAGTGGCAAAGATGACAAAAGGTACCAACATTTGACGCTGGAAGGATTACAAGAACATGAGCACAGCAACACTTGCTATTCTTTTTAAAAAGGCCAAAATGTCCGTCGTCTCAACCTAGTTTTAAAAACTTCTGCTGGGCATATACCTCAGATCAAAGCCAGACAGAAAAACCCCACATCCACCACTAACTACAACGTTTTCTGAGGTAACAAATAACAATAGAGGATTAACACAGCACTTTACAGTTGTTTCACACTCACAACAACCCTACGAGGCAGGAGGGATTATCCCCATTTCACAAACAAGGAACCCTGAGACAGACAGAAGTTGAGTGATTTTCTCAGGGTCACAAGAATAAAAATGTATAACACTGAACTAACAAGCCTGCTAGGTAGGTACTATCATTAGCCCCATTTTAGAAGTGGGAAAACCAAGGCACACAGGTGCTTGTAAGCGCCTAAGGCCAAATTTGAACTCAGGTCTTCCTAACTCCAGGCCAAGTGCTCTGTGCATCACCCAGGTGGGAGGAGTATTCAGCTGCGTCAGCCAAGATGGGCACGTCAAAGGAAGTGATGAGGAGACAGTCTCCTTGCACCATTAGTTTCATACTCTCTTGTTTCTCTCTGTTTCACCAGGTCTACAAACATTAAATGTTGAATTTATTAAATATACAAAGCAAAGTTTGGGACTAGGTGTTCTCTAAGGCCCTCGACATGGACTACGGGACAAATTACGAGACATTAATCTGAAGCAGACTATAAAACAAATCCCATTTGAATGCACGCAGAAAATTCACTTCTGAAGAATGCCCGGCGGTGAATGTATCTGTACAACAATCACTGATTAGTCTCTACCATGTCTGTGTATCTGGCTTTCACAGGTCAGATGGGTCAGAAGCAGACTTGCATTAGGATAGGAAAAGCTGTAACTGTAACCATCTTAGTTAAATCTGTATGTACTAAAACTGAAGGCTTCACATATTTGTTAAAATCATCCTCACAAGCATATCCTCCTTTCCACTATCAAAGTGCCACAATGAAATCAGTTTCTAACTTCGGTGCGTAAGAACTAATTTTATCAGAATCATTTCCTTTTCCAACTTTAAACAGCTCTCCTCAAAGTCCACTCAATTATTCTTACAAAGTCTCAAAGAGTATTTTAACATTTTTATTTAGGAATCTAGATAATTTACCAAATGTAATGTAACCTCTCCCCAAAAAAAAATGAATTCATAATTCTCTGATCCATTAGATGGTGAGCTTCTTGAGGGTAGGGACTGTCTTTGCCTCTCTTTTTTTAACGTCCAGTGCTCAGTACAGTACCCAGCACATAGCAGGTACTTAACAAATGTTTATTGTCTGAATTATCTGTGTTCAGGGGGAAGAGGCACGGGCTAAGGTGAGCTGAACTGGCAGAGGATGCAAGTTATTCGTACTATGTAATCGGTTCAACATTCATTAAATACCTACTATATGCATTTACTGTGTGACCCTGGACAAGTCACTTAACCTGTTTGCCTAAATCCACCAGAGAAGAAAATCTTTGCCAAGAAAGCCCCACAGACAGTATGGTCCACAGAGTCACAAGGAGTCAAACAGACTAAACAACAACATGCCAAACACCTCAATACATACTGGAGATACAAAGACAAAAACAAGTCTCTGCTCTCAAGAAAGAAAGGGGTGGAGTCTTTATATAGTGTCTGCTGTGTGAGAGGCTCTGGGCCTAAATGTATGATCCTTAGCAAGCATATTCATAGAAACAGAAATGATGATAGATCCTAATTATACCGTGTGTGTGTATGTATGTGTGTATGCGTATGTGTATGTATGAGTGGGTGTATGTATATGTATGTGTGTGTGAGTGTGTATGTGTGCGCTAATGGGGAAAGAGGAAGGCAGGAAGGGAAGGAAGCATATAAGCCCTGCTCATAATCCCTCGCAAAGAAATGACAGAAGAATCAATCAATATTTATTAAGTGTCTCTCATATGCCAGGGGCTGTGCTAAGGGCACCTCCTCAAGGAGCTCACAATCTAATGGGGAAGACAACATGCAAACAAACCTACACAAAGCAAACTTGATATAGGATAAAAGGAAATGATCAAGAGAGGGAAGGCAGTGGAAATGAGCCCAAGAGGGACTGAGATCCAACTGGGCCTCCCAAGCAATGGAAGAATTCATCTGCCATCAGTCATTCTATTTTCACAAAGTGCCTCTTCTACGAACTATTCTAACAGGGTCTGGAAGGTATAGAAATGATAATGACATTTAGGAACATAAGAATATGTACACCATAATGATAGAAAGGAAACATTACAAACCTTATCTAGGGATGGAGAACGTGTGGCTGGCCTTCTAGGTCCTTGAGTGAAGCCTTTTGACTGAGTCCAAGTTCTACAGAACAAATCCTTTTATTAAGGGGATTTATTCCGAGAAGTTTGGATTCAATCAAAGGACTGCACTTGAGGACCTAGGGGACCATGTATGGCCTCGGGGCCCTCCCTCCTGGTTTTATACTAATGCAAACATGACTATAAGATCAGATGAGCAATCTCATCCTGGATAAATCCAGTCTCCCTAACTAACCCTTCTCCTTTACCTCCCCTATCCCATGATGAAGCTCACTAGCCCGTGATCATGTGCTCCACCCAAAAAAATTTATAAAGGTAAAATGTATAATGTCGCCCCACATTACTCCCCAAAACTGCCCCACAACTCTGCAGGCAGATGATTATCAAACTGCAGGGTAATTACAAAAAATAATCAAAACTGAAAAGCTGGCTAATTAATCCAGAAACAATTACAGAATTCTCTTGATTTATGTTTGTCTCAGTCAGCAAAGTGTGGACATCTAGCATCCATTTGTATTCTTTTCCCCCCTTTAAGTACTTTGTGGGGAGGGGGCAGACCAAAGCTCACTGGGTAAAATTGGAAAATATGAAGCTCAAAAAAGTCCAAGTTTAAGTAACCACGACTCTGACAATGAACTAAAGATGAAACAAGACATAACAGTAGCTCACACTCTGTGCCAAACACCAGTACTAAGCATGTGGATGTACACAACAGGAAAGGCTCACCAAGAGCTCACGCTCCAATCAATGGGAGAGACGGAACACAGGAAGCACGCCTTCAGCTGGTTAGACATAGCTGGAGGGCAAAGAGATGCTCCAATCTCGGCCAAGTGGTACAGAGCGGTGTCACAGCAGAGGTCTGGTCAGAGCAGATCTAGATGGGGAAGGGATGTCCTCGGTCCCACCCCACTCCTCCACCTCCCAAGAAAAGATGATGATAGCTATTTCACCACTTTGGTTTAGTCCCACCTATCATGATGTGCCCTGAGTGCATTACTTTGAAAATCAGCTGCACAACACAGGCAAATTTACAAAGATATCTGTAAACCTCACAGGGAATTTAAAAATACAGTGTAAGAATATTTAAATCCAAAATGTGAACTAAAATAGTTCCTCTGACTGCAGCTGGCTTAGGTTACCGGAGGCACAGGAAGGATCACTACCTGTAACTACTTGACCTCCATGACTCTGAATCCTGAAATTTCTTTCTCAAATTTTAACTTCTTATACTGTAATTCTCCATCTACCTAACACCTGTGTTGTGACCTAGCTTCCTGCCCTTCCCAGTCGTGACTCAAAAGAACCATTTTCAACATTATGGCTGTTCTCTACCCACAAATCCTAAACCACCTTCTTTCTCTTCTTGATGCTCAACCCTGGGTCACTCCGTCGTTGCCTTCCATGCTCCTACACCTGCCATCATTTGATAGCACTGCAGGAAGTCACAACTGTGCCAACTCTTATCACTACAAATTTTCATTACTTAATATCACTTGGGCCCTCATTGATATTCAGCAATCCTTTCACACTTCCAAATCAGCATTCTACCATATATACCCCCCTGCCTCTTTTCCCTCTGAGAAAAAGGCCTCTCTCTTAAGAGTTTACTAAGAAAACTGGAAGCCACCTACCCTGAATTCCTCCTCCCATATCCCAGAAAAAGAATTCTGTCAACTGCAACAAGAGAAAGTAGTCCAGAGTTCCAGAATGCCATACTCTTCCTCTAACCCTCATCACCTAAGTCAACAGTCACTTCTCTTCCCTGGGCCTCAGTTGCTTCAACTGTAAAATGAGTCATGTGGTCCAGATGCTTTCTGCAGCCCCTTCCAGCCTTAGGCCTGTTACAAACCCCATGCTTTCCTCTTTTGCTCCAGCCCTTCCACTTAGACCCTGTTCTCATTCCCTTCCCCTTCCTGACTTTGGGAGCTTAGACTCTTCAAAAAGCTCTTTTCCCCACTAATCTTTCATCTCTCTTCATGCATTAGTTCCTCTCCCATCGCCTACAAACATGTTCAGCTCTCTCCTCATTCTTACAAAACTCTTCATTTGAGCCCACCATCACTTCAAGGCATAGAGAGCAGGCTAGAGCACTGGACAACTGGTCAACAAGACCTGGATTCAAATCCTGCCTCTGGCCTTTACTGGATCTGTGACCTTGGGCAGGTCACAACTCCTTTCTGCCTCATTTTTCTTGTCTGTAAAATGAGGGTATGACCCGATCTCTACGATCCCTACTAGCTTTACACATCCGATTCCTGGATCTCTGTCTTTCCCAGGCAAACTCCTCAAAAAAGCCTGCTCCTCTGTCTCCACTATCACACCTCCTAGCTAACTTTTCATACCCTTTCAGTTTGTCTTCTGACCCACCTAATGGTAACTGCCTACTTTAATTGCTCAATCCAATGGTCTTGTCTTTCTGGATTTGGTATCTATTCCTGCATGTTATGTTATCTTAAGTATTTCTGAATACAATAAAACACATTTGAAAACAAGATGCACATAAGGCAGCGAGATGGAATAAAAACAAAGTTATATGTGACTAGCCTCACATGAAGCTGGAGAACTCATTCACCATGCTGAAAAGTTTATTTAGGGAGGTAAGAGAACAATTCAGGAATGAATTTTCAGGAATCTCAAACTACTAGAAAATACACTGATCAAATTTTACTGGTGACAGTCAATTTTTGCTCCTCTTGCATAAAATAAAGGAGCTGGGCTGTGGTTCTTTCCTGCTCTAAACCAGAGGGGGTCAAGACTTCCTGGCACACATGAGAAGAAAATCCCCAGCACTATTGGAACCAAACTAAAATGTCACTGAAAAATGTTTAATAAAAAAATCAAAATACAACATAGGTAACAATTGTGTTTTCTTAAGTAAATGTGAGTTTGTATTTGAGCCGGACACCACTGCTCTAAGCAGATGAGGGAATACCTGGGTAAGTAGTTTTTAAAGGTATCTACCTTTGATGTTTTGAAGAGCATCGGGTTCTGCTTTAGGCTTGAAGGAGCTAAACTAAAAGAAAAAGACACCGTGGGTATAGGGTAACAATGTGTGAAGCAATCCTAGGAAGGAAGAGCAGGGCAGACTCAACCTGATGAACTTTTCCCCTTCAACACTGCTGACAAAAGACTGAGGCCAAGGGGCTGTATTTTTTGCATCTACTCTCAAGTGGGCTCCAGGGGATGTACTTGGAGAATCTTTTTATGTTTAGTCTCAACTCTCCAGGATGCTACAGAAACCAACAGTTTAAGAAAGAAAATGATTTCTGATCTGTGATAACTTCCATTTCATCCAAACATTTCAATGCTTCCACATAAGCAGACATTTTTTTTAATACAGCATGAGTATCTTTAGTTAATTATCTTTAGCTAATAATCCTAAAAAGTCTAAATTCTATGACAGAAAAGTTTTGTAATTTGTATAAAATTGTATAATAAAATGATGGCTCATTTATTTCAAGAAATATAGATAAAAAATTTCAACAAACAAATATGGCTAATCCCTTAGACATCACTCTACCAAGAGATGTTCCATGATTTCAAATTCTATGTGCATTTGCGAGATGTTAACACACTCAAAAAGTCTATCTCTTCAACACTACTGGATGCATACGTGGAAAGGAAGAAATGAATTTTGTTTTCCCCACCCTCATAATGTTTCCTTGTATCTCTGTTCTCCTATAGGACTCCCTCTAACATAAATTCCTTGATGGTCCCCTTATAAGCCATTTAACCAGAAGAAGAAAATTCTACAAATTCCACCGTTCCATGTACATTCCATGCTCTCTCAAATAGCACTCCCACCATTTGTATTACTTCGCTTACAGACCCAGACGAAAGAAAAAATAGAGACAAAACCTAAAGCAGATCTAGAAATTTTTCAAACCATTGCAGACTTAGGTATAGGGGGAAGGAAGTGGGAAGATGACCTATATTTTAATAGAAATACAGCTAATCAGCATGAACAATTACCAGCAAGTGTATCCAATGTCATGTCAAAGTGCCCAGAAAACTTGGGATGGCCCCCTATGAATGCTGTAAGTCACCAAAAAGATTGGCAATGACACACAATTACTGAAAACTGTGTGTACTGTGTAGCCTTACTAGAGCAACTGAGGGATGAAGGAAGGAATAGAAAGCGTAGAAAGTAAAACAAACATCAATGCATCACTCTGGCCATGTCAGCCCACAGGGCAGTACACACTCATAGGAGCAGCACTGATTACTTCCTGATCTACTTACTGGTGCTAGGAGCAAAGCTGGGGCCTCATACTAAATGACTTACATAGAGCATCCACTGGGGGTCTTCTAAAACAGGGCTTCTTAACCTTTTTTCCACTCATGACCCCTTTTGTCTGAGAAATTTTTATGTGATCCCAGGCACATAGGTATGTAAAATAAGTACAGAAATCGAACACTTACTGATCATAAATCATAAAATAAATTTATTTTAAAACAATTTTTTGGTATGCACATAATTTTACCGTTTACTAAAGATGAAAGCAAATTTGCATACTAATCAGATGGACTGCTTACTTATCTTTACATAAAGAATTAAATCTCGGCAGAGTATTTGGTACTGCAGCACAGAGGGTATCTTCCACAGTTTTCAGAGTTGGTCCATATTTTTATTTTATAATCCTCAATGCTGTGTTCAGAATCAGGGCTGTAGTGAAGCTGCAACCTGCAAAACGGGGCAAGCGCTGCCAGAAACACCTCGGACTCGTTATGGGTCTGATTTCTGGCTGCTGTGCGTTCAGAAACCTTTTACTGTTGCCAAATTTTTTTACAACCCCTACTTTGACTTATGCAACCCCAACCCAGTTTAAGAAGCACTACCCTAGAATAAGTTCAAAATAAAAACAATTCAAAGTCTTATTTTTTTTTTTTTTAGGTCTTGAAAGTCAGGTGAGAATCATTAAATATGTTACAAATTATTTTCCCTCTAAGTTTATTATCAAAACAAGGTAACTTAAAACATCAATAGAAAACAACTTGTAATTTTCTACTCAGTCGTTTCTTTTAAGTAGAAAAATCTTTTAAAGTTTTCCCTGGTGTTGCTACTTTGCGCAATTTAACGCAATCTATAAATTCCGTTAATATGCCCCCTCCTGTCTTCCCTAGTTCAGCAATAAAGATGTTAATAAGTGGTTAGATCTAGTGTAATTTCTGATTAAATAACTACAGTTATTAATTTTTTGCTTTGAAAGAGGTTCACCAATTCCATTTGGAATTTTAATAAATTCAGTTTTATTTACATATCACAGAAATGAGCCAATGTGAAGGATGGAAGCCTGAATATCTGAGACTGGCCAAATCACAGCTTCTCTGAACCTCAGTTCCCTTACCCATAAAATGACTGGCATAAGTGATAGCAAGGGTTCCTAACCTGGACTTCTCCCCTTCCCCCAAAGAGCTCTGCATAGATTGCAGGGTAGATTCCATGAAGTTGGAAGGGTAAAAAAAAGTACTTATTTTCACTAAGCAATAACTAAAATTTCTATCTCCTTCAGTCATAATTTTTAAAATATATTTTTCTGAAAAGGAATAAAAAAAACAATCAGACTGCCATGAGGGGAAGGAGGGAGGGCTACGAAACAAAAAGTTAGATGAAGAATCCCTTGATTATATGGTCTCTAAAGATTTGCTCAATTTTAAAATCCTAAGCCTTTTTTATTACATTTATTACATTCAAACGAGCAAACGAATATATTTCATTTCTGCCCCTCTACACTAAATTTAAAAAAAGAGTGAAAACTTTATTGCTCAGATTAAAATATGCAATGAGATAAGTAGGCCACTAAATCAGCCCATCTTTACTATGTGTATGTATGTATCTGTGTGTGAAAGCTTCAACGTGTGTGTGTGCATAATCCTAGACAGGCAGTTTAGAATTAGCAACCTAGACAGATGACCACATGAGGCAATGAGCATAAAACATAGCTACAAATCATACATTTCCACAACAGTAGAAGAATAAAAAATGCAGAGAACCCAATCAACTGAGGCATCATCATGCATGTTTATGACCAGGCAAAAAAAGATGGGCTAATGAATAAAGTAGTGTGATTAAAGACCCAAGGGTGGTAATGGTGACAGATATTCTCTGACAGCAAAGAAAGCCACAGATAAGATGCACTCAGAAGGAAGGGTAGAAGAATGGAAGGTCACAAAGTAGGCAGTTGGCTTTAAAGTGGTTTTCATTTTTTGCAAAAGCACAGGTCTAGGTTTAGACCAGTATCTTCTACCACACACCAAGATCAGCTCCAAACTTACACATGACTTGGACATTCACAAATGAGTGAGAGGCACAAGGATAGAAATGCCTTTTACAACTCCACATGAGGGAAGAGTTAGAATTGGCAACCTAGACAGATGACCACATGAGGCAACAAGAATAAAACATGGCTACAGATCATACATTTCCAAACCAGGGACAAAGAGGATCAAACATGGCCCATCTGGATTCTAGCTTACATGCTCATGTGTATGTTGGGATTTCTTTACTAGGTCAAGTGTCCCAAGAAAAAAGGAAGTATCTGAGATGACAATGGCTAAGATTTTACAAGTTTATAAATCACTTATTTTTCAAGTAACTCAAAGCATTTTACATATATTCTCTCACTGATGTTCACAGGGGCAGGGGACAGCCATGACACAGAAGCAAGATTGATGAATTTGGAATAAAGAGGGACATCAGTTCAAATCTCTGCTCTGGTCAAGTCACAAACTCTGGGCATCAGTCTCATCAGTAACCTGAGGGGTTTGGACCAGGCAAAGTTGCTTCCAGTTCCTGCTCTGTAATCCTATGACATCATGTTCCATGTTCTTCACCATGTGGCACGTACTTCTCTCTCCGCTTGATATTTCCCCCATATCCTCCCTGTGGAATAACTAATGGCAGCTCTGGGCTCAGTCAATGGATGGCAGTGTAATTCCCGCATCATATGACCTTGCCCAAGACACTTCCCCCTTAGCCTTAGTTTCCAAATCTGTAAAACATGCTAATAACACACTGCCCTATCTCCTAAGGCTGTTGTGAGGAAAAGGCTTTGTAGCCCCTCACAACAGAGATCTGGGAGCTGGAGGGTTATTAAACTCTTAGTGCTTATTGATTTGAAAATGAGGGTAATGCTGGCATTGAGCTTTTGGGTCACTACAAACACAACACCCAATGAATTTCAACAACGTGAGTAATGGGGCTGTTGCAAATTATTTCTAAGAAAGTAAATTAGCTATAGGAAGAAGTTATGCTATTAAAGTGACAGAAATGAAAACAACGCCATATTCAGACTGTTGGCCCAAATACTAAATGAAAAAAGTAAAACTCAAGATATGTGTGATCCAAGGAAAAGGAATCTATAATCACCAAAGGTCTGGAGCTCACCTACTCTGTAGCAATACTTTTGCTTTCTCAAACAACAAAGGAAGAGAAGCAAAACTGAACCCTCCGAGTCACAGAGTCACAGACACAGAGCTAAAAGAGGCCTCAGTGGACATCCATTCTGCGTAGCCCCTGCAGTCCATAAGTTGTGACTCTGTCATGGCAACAAAGGTTTTAAGTGCAGGAGGCAGGACCCAAGCTCCTGATAGCCACCAATCCTCCCCTTATTCAATACTCTACCACACTGCACCAAATAGGCAAAGCCACAGACTGTAACTGTTATCATTAAATAGCTAATATTTAAATAGCAATTATTTAAGGTTTGCATTTGATTCTCACACACAATTGCCCCATGAGGCAAGTGCTATTATCACCATTTTAAGATAAGAAAGCTGAGGTCAGGAGTGATTAAGGTCCAAGGATCTGAGCAACTTAGCTCAAAGTCGACTAAAATCTCTGCTTCCTCACTCCTGGCAGGTTTACCTACATCACTGACAAAAACAGGAAATAGTACAGGACGAAGCACAGATCCCCAGAGGTGCTCCCCTCAAGACTTTCTTCCAACCTGGCATGGAACCAAGGATGCCTTCTCCCAGTCTAGCCATCTAAAATTGGGTTCTGGGGTACTTCCCGTCTCCACCTTCTCTAATGACCTAACCCACATTTCTAATCTGTTTGGAACACTGGTTTGTTTAATTCTTCAATCCCATCAGATGCCACTATATCCTATCTTTTAAAGCTTCTCCACAGATCATCATCACAACAATAGCAGTACTTCACATTTGCTAGTACGTGATCCTTAAAACTGGCTGGTGGCCGTACAATGGCACAAAGAAGGGAGGTCAGGAAGTGGTCAGGAAGACTTGAGCCCAAGTCCAGCCTTAGGCATTTACCAGCTGTGTGGTCCTGAGCAAGTTACTCCCTGTCCCCTTCAGTCTCCAGGACTGTAAAAATGGGGATCCTAAGAGCACTTGCCTCTGTAAAAAGCATGAGGAACAGCACCTGACACATGGTAGGCACCATATAAAATGCCCATTCCCTTCGCTGATTTTAGAGATGAGCAAAAGGAGGACAAGAGAGTTTGCCCAGCCAGTCTCAGATCCCATGGTTCCTCTTTTCTCTTCACCTCCTATGCCTCCTACCACATACCTGGCCCAGATGCAGGCTGATGGGCACCAACCTGCCCACTCTACAAAGACTGGCCTCCTCTAACTTGGGTTCCCTTCACCTTCTCCATTTCAGGATCTTTCCAGAGGGATCTGCAGGGAAAACTGAGTTGCACCAGCCAAGAAGGGAAGGCATCCCCAAGCAGGCAGCACCCAGAGGATTTACACTATTGTCTGCCACTACCAAGTATGTATATGAAAGGAATGCTGATGTCTACTTGTTTATAAAATGTAAGAACTCAAAACTCCTTGATTTCTTTTAAAATAATAGAAATTTTAAATAGAAAATTATAAAAGATTCGTTGTTTTTGTTTCTGGACATCCCCGAGCACACCTTCTCTAGGGAGTTAAGATGCTAGAGGTATGAACCACGTGGTTAGTGATGAAGCTCTTTAAGGACATCATCTAGTAGTACCATCATCTGACAAATCAAGAAAAATAAAACACAAGTCATATATATGGGCTGGGTGGTTTTTAAAAACCGTCTTGTTCATGGGGACCATTCTGCACTGTGCTTTAATAAGCATTAGGCATCCAAGTCAAGTCCAGATGCTGATGGATTAAAAAGGGATTAACTAGGGATCTTTCAGAGTAGGATTTAAATTATATATTCATCTGTCTAGGCCCTCAGTGAAGAGTTCTACTTCAAAACAGGAATCTGAAGTAGATGCCCTTATGAGCTATGGCTTGAAATGAATGTAACTTAAAATCTACAATTTTAGCGTGAATTCCTCCTTCACAGAGATGGTCATTAAACACAACAAAATAGAGCATTTGTAAGTAATAATCTTAAGGGACAAACTTGTTTTATGCTTCCTAACTATCATCATCATTCCAGTAGAAGCAATGGATTTTAACAACAATATAAATTCACTGGGATTTATAGAGCTTCCAGGAGAAATAAACAGATTCCATGTCCTGTATTTAGAAATAAATCTACCTGAGGAAAATCACAGACCCACAGACTGGCACTGAGGCCACTCAGCCTGAGCTGTTTATCTGAACAGGAATCTCTTCTGGAAAGATGAATCAGAATATCTAACAAATAGCAAATTAAAGGCAAAACAAGGCAAATGGTTACACTGTCACATCCTCTCTAGACTCAGTTTCCTCACTTGTAAAATGAGGCTGTTGGAACACCTGGTTAAAAAGACCTCATAAATGGTCCCAAAGGAACCCAGATCTCCCACATGTACTCTAGTAAAGATTTAAAAAGAGCACCAGATCAAATAATAAATAACGCTCAAGTAATCAAATAAACCACAGCATACGATTTCACCTGGCCTAGGACCCCACAGGAAAGACAGACACACCAGGGGCCCTCTGTATCCAAGGCAGAAAGCCCAGATTAGTAGAACGAGGAAATGGAGAATTTAAATATCTCAACCTCAGAAAAAGCAACTGAACAAGCCCAAAAATGAACTCACAAAATGAAGGGGAAAAATTCAAGCATAAAATACATTTGTAAATCAATCTATCAAATGTTCACAGAACAAGTCTAATACTAATATTTAACTCTTTGTAAGAACAGGGCCCCTACAAAAAATTTATAGACAATATTCTTGCTATCTAAACTAGGGAGAGAAAAAGCAAAGAAAATTAGAGTTCCCCAATGAATGTCAATGTAAAAATATTTAATAAAATCAATCAATTAGCAATTAATCAAAATATTAGTCAAGGCTGGTTCAATATTAGAAAAACTGTAAACACAAGATCATATTAATAACAAATTAACTGAAAATCTTTACAAACTCCCATTTATGTTAAAAACACTAAAAAGCATAGGAGTAAATGGGGTCTTTCATATTAATCAAAAGCTGACATTAAACAGAGGCTTTTCCAATAAGAGATCAAACGTAAGGCAACGATGTCCATTCTAACCACTATTATTTGATTTAATGCTAGAAATAAAACAAGTAAAAGAAATGGAGAGAATAAATACAGTCAATGAGGAAACAAAATGACTACTTTTGATCTTCTTATAAAAAAATTAACTGAAACAAAAACTTCAGTAACACAGAAGGATAGAAAATAAACCCACAAAACTCAGTGGCTCTTGTGTACTGTCACCAACAAATCCAGTGTAAGAGATCTTGAGGAGGAATTCTATTCAAAATTTTATATAGGATGTATAAAATATTTGAAACTCCATATTCGCTTTTCTGTCAAGCTTTCTAGAATGCATACTTCTATCAGCAAGTCCAAACTAAAAGAATTACCAAATAATCCTGCTATCTTCTCCGTTCAAAGATCACATACACAGGTATTGTTTTCATTATCATTTGGTTTAAATCACTCCACAGACATCTAGTTAACACTTCTAGTCTATCTACCTACATAATGCATATATACATTACATATATATATATATATACACATATATATGTATGTATTTAAGATACATCATCCCCCTCATGACCTTTATGTAAAGAGCTCAAAAACAATTACACAGAAAAAAGTCTTTGCCCCAATGCCAGTCTGACTTTAACAGAAAAGCAATTCTCTAGGGGCCTAGGCCAAGCATCTGTAGAAAAAAAGTAACGGGGAAGCTTTTTCAAGGACAAGCGTAGATGGCCTTAAGTCCCTCTTTCAATAAAGATTTGATGAGAGATAACCAGACTTCTTGTTATGACTACAGCTAACAAGAAAGGGTTTAAAGGAAAAGGACAGAGGGAGGAAGGAGTGATGTCTACCAAAGTGAGACAAAGGGAGGCAATTTTTTTCTATTATAAGGTTTCAACCAAGACACAAAATCCAGTATCTTTGGAGAATCTGGGAAAAGTCATAATCCACCACGATATAATGCATACATAGACTCCCCAGTGAATGAAGGGTTGGCTTCTCCATGGCAGCAATGTAATAGCATGGTCTAAGGTCAGCCCACAGATTCTTATTAAATCTATAAGAGAGTTGAACTTCAAGGTATAAGTTCTAGAATCTCCTACACCAAGCTGGTAAGATTTTAGGTATGGGCACTGCAATGAATTATATCTTTAAAGAACTGGTCTAGTCAAATCCAGACAACCTCATCTGTTTGGTTTCTGGTGATGAGTTGTGACAAGCACTGTTATTAGCAGTAGAGGATGTACCCAAAGCTCCTTGAACTCATGAAGCAGGAACTAGTCTATAGCATACAAAAGAAATAACCTATCTCTTATTTGGACACTGATTCTGTGGGGAAAATGCATTACAATTTCAATTTAGAACTTGCGACAGCAGAAATCTCTCTCAATCTTGCCAGGTCACCTAAGGAAATAATTAGATGAGTGCTCTACCATGAGCGTGGACTTATCCATTACATTTAAATCAACAAGTATTTATTGACCATTTAATATATTCAAAGGACCTGAATAGTGACTACCTCTACTGAACAGCAGGGGAGTAGGGAAGTGGAAAAGGAGCAAATAAGTATCATGAAGTAAAAAGAAAAGAAGCTATTATTAATGTGCAATTTCCTAACCAAGAATAATCAATGACTCCTATTATAAAAATCACCAAACCCTGGTTATGGAAACTCTAAAGGTGGTTCTCTAATCTGAAGCAAAAAGCTAAGAGGTCTTGTTTATTTATAAGGTTTAATCCAGTCACCAACCCACACAGGAACACCTGGGAGGCCCTCAATATTAATGGAGAATTCTTCCACTTCATCGCTGACAAAGAACTATTGGGTGTTGTATTTCCCCCAAAATTCTTGCATGCGACTGGATACAAAACCTGACATACTAGCACATCCATATCTCTGTGTGGGACAAACATAGGGAGGTGAGACTACAATTAAGGAGGAAATCAGACAGAACACAGACGCTTCCAGCAGCCCCAACTGCTTGCCACAGCCAGAGTCCAGCACCAGTATTTTCCTGGTGATGCCGATTCCGAATCACAGAACACAACTATCTGCACAAGAGAAACTCAACCCTTCAAAAGGGAAACAGAAGTATGTGTGCACCTGAGCAGGCAGAAGCTTTTCATCAATGATCCCCGAGCAAAAAAGCATCAGACACGAGTGATGGGAAAGAGAAGTGGATCAGTCACATAAAAATGTAAGCTTTCAGAGGGCAAGAACTGCTGCATTCTCAGCACAGGGCCTGGCTCGCAGAGGGCATTTAATAAAAGCATGTGCTGAGTACAAAGAGGTGTATACTAGCTCTCTAAACACCCAAAGGAATAAAAAGAAAACATAGCTGAAAAGGATGGAGGACCTTTGAAAAACAACGCTTGTTTTATGTTATTTGTTTCTCAGGTAAAAAGGCAGACATTCGAATATAAGAAAAGGCAAAATGGCCACTTTGCATTTTGAATGATATATAGTTGGATTCTGAGGATTAGCAGTCTCCTAAAAGAGGGTAAAAACATTTCCCCCACCCATGATTGCTAACTAATAGGTAAGAAATAAGTAGTCAGATCACTTCTATTGCAGAACAAAGGAACCACATTTGCAGGCTTTAAAAATACTTTCATAATAATGGCTTAGAAAATTACCTCTTCCCAAAGGACATATAGAGAAAGTGAAAAATTTACTACCTACTTACCTGACAGATTAAGGTCACGATTTTAAAAAAAGAAAAAAAGCTATTTTCAAAGCTAAATATGAATGAAAAGTTCTAAAAACCAAAGGATACAAAAGGAAATCATAGCTCTAGTTCCTATTCCCTAAGTATTGTTATAAAAGCATGATGTAGTCTATCAAAAAAGTGTAATTATATCTGCTAAACTGCCTCAAAGAACTGTTGATGAATTAAGAGTGCTAAATTCATCTTCAATGACTTAGTCAATCAAAATTTACATGGAGTGGTTTGTCTGAGTTTTTCCCCTGAAATCATCATACAAATATAACATATAATAACATTAAAAAGTCATTTACTTCATCAACTTACCCTCTCCTTACTTTTTAGAGTCCCCTTCATAGCATCACTTTGGGCCTTGAATCATAAAATGAATTCTTCATAGTGGTCTTTGTTTAGGTGTGGGTTTTCTTTTTCCTAGTGGTCTAATCTAATCCTTGAGATACCAAAAGAAGTCATGAAAGACAATACAACTGCAGCAAAGGTCAGTCAGGTATGACTGGATTCAGAGCTTCATCAACTACAGGAATGACTCACCTTGAGTACAACAAGGATTTCTTAAGCACTCTACTCGTTCCAGGCACAGCTGGACCCTGGTGAGTGTAAATAAAAGAGAAAACATGTCTCTAAAGCCACTGAAGAACAGTGGTCTTAGAGCACTGGGACAGGAGCAAGGCCCCCTGCATTAGGGGGCACTGGAGCTGAATCAAAAAGGAGCCCAGGAATTCTGAGATAAAAATAAGGAAAGTTGGAGGCCTTTCCAGGAATGGGAGATCACCAAGGAAAAGGAAAGAGACGGTAAGTAAAGCAGTGTGGCTGGCCCTCTGCAAGACAGATCACATTTTGAAATAGAAAGCTCTGGAGGTTAAGTCCAACTCCTTCATTTCACAAATTTATGGGTCTAGGAGGTTAAGGGTCTAGTTAGTAAGGATCTGAGTAATACTGCAACGCAAATCTTTTGACTTCAAGTAGAGAAAAGCCAAGTCATAACATGTTTTAAATGCTAAACAGAGCAGTGGAGGCACAAAAGTAGGGAGGCAGGGGAAGAGTGGTCAAAACTGGTCCTTGAGGCAAGGAAACCAATTAGGAAGTGACTACAATAATTCAGGCCTGAAAGCCTATACTAACACAGTGGCTGCTTTCGTGATGGTGGAAAGCAATTCAAACATTGGGTACCTGAAATTTCAAACCTAAGCCAATGACAGAATGATGGTGCCTGCGGAGTCCAGAAGAGGCGAGAGTTTCAGAGGAAAGAGCGAATTCCACACTGGATATGTTGAATTGGGGACTGATGCCTACAGAACCCAAAAATGTACCTCCCCTTGGGGTCCACACCACATTCCCTCCAGGGAAATGGAAGCTCCCTGAGGAAAAACACTTTCTTTTTATTTTCCCACCATCGGCCCAACAGCTCCAGGCACAGTATCTTTGAATGAATTTGTAAATATCCATTTTTTCAAAAGGCATCATCTTCCAGATAATACCTAAAAATGCCCAAGCTCCTGCAGGGAGGGGAAAAAACAATGTGTTCCTTCCCTTCCCCTGTACATCCCTCAGGCCTAATACAGTAGCCTGCACAGAACAGACTTCAAAAAATGCCTGCCCAATCATATGACAGTCGATGGGTTTATTTGATAATTAGGGTAAGAAATGCTCCTAAAACGAATGCAAAATGAATTTGTACTTTAATGTGAATGCACGGTTACACAAAGCCTTAATCCTCCACAATCATGACTACTCCTATTTCAATTCCAAAAGGGCTAGAATCCAAAAGCTTTAAGAATTAAATTAACCATCATTTACAGAATGCAGAGTTTAGGGAACATTTGGGGTTGAGATTAGTTTAAGAAAATGATCAGTATCAACCTGGAACCTTCTGTCACAAAGTTTATTTTCTTTTTACATTAGCTACAATTAGAACACATGCTCGATGAAAAAGCATGTAATGCCTAATTAATTCACACCTGATCATTTCTGAATACATATTGTTAAAACTAAAACACTTATTTAATTGATAATCACTGAAATTGCCTTACAAAGATTCTTATACTCTTTTTTTAATTCCATTTATTTTTCCTTCTAAAAAACTTGAGTATGTGAGGGAAAGCGCTGAGAAGCATTAGCCTTTCTCCATTCTAGGCCTTCCCAAACCAATTAGCTCCATCACCTGGGGTAGGACTCCTACTGAGCTAGATGGTCAATCATTCTCAATTAAGAGATTTGTTTTTCCTCACTCTGCCCTCCACCTAGCTATAAATGCCCCCCTTTTCCTTTATATTCCCCTCATCCCACCAGAATAAATTTTCACACATTGAGACATCCGTGTAGACATATAAAAAATATCATAATTAGTACTGTAGCACCTAAATGAGAACGTTCTCCCCCATTTTTAACGCCATGAAAATCACTACAACTACCCTCAAAGGTTTGTGGGTGCTACTGCTCCTTCAATCAGAAGGGGGAAGAGCATTCATTAGGTCAACATGTCTAAACATTAGCAGGAGGCCTCATTTTCCAAAGACCTCCACTACAGACCAATCAGTGTCGCTCCCTGGCTGTATCGTGGGTAATCTACCACAGGTGAAGAAGCCAGGATCCTCCAAGTCCTTTCAGAGGCCACGAGGAGTGCCCAAGGAAGAAAGAAGCCATCTCCTTCTTCCACAACACTGTCAAGTCAGCTTATTCTCATCATTAGTGCTTAAAAAAGCAAGTCTGTTATTACATTAGGCTCCGTTTCACACTTAAAAACAAACACGTTCACCTCAAGGTCACTCCACGTCCGACTGGGGGATGACACCCATGGAGGAACACTCCAGCGGCCAGCCTACCACAAGAGCAGGGAGGAATCCTTAGAACCCAAGGCTTGGGACCCACCTCTACACATGTGCATGCACAAGCTGAATTATGCAACACTTCTTTTTATTTCACACAAGTGGCAGGACTAATTGCAACACTAGGGCTTAGACCAACAGTACCAACCTCAGAGTAGAGGAATTCGGAGGACAAGGGCCAGGAACGGCCTCCAAGAGGATATTTTCTCTGTGCAGAATGCAAAGCTGTTACAGCCTTCGCACACTGATCCCCACTATTTAGTATCTGCAGTAGGGCAGGATCAGCCAGGGGATCAGCAAGGAGACAAGTTGGACCACAGTGGGGCTGACTTAGCAAGGAGAGCCACCATGGAGTCCAAAGACAAAGTGACCCAACCAAAGTGACAAATTCTTGTTTGTATTGTAGGGTAAATCCTGCCACCCTGGGCAAGCACCACTTTGAGATGACACTTTTCAAATAAAGCCTGAAAAAGATCACTAATGTTTTAAAATATTTTAATTTGATCTTCAAAGAGTTTAAATTAAAATATATATCAGAGTCTGAGTAAGCACTGAATGGAGGATATAATTTGTAATTTTATGACAATTTATCAAAGTAATATATTATAAAAAGTTTCTTATTTTGCAGTGGGGGGAAAAACTGACTTACAAACAAGGGATTTAATCAGCTATATGCTTCCTATAAACCAGAGTTTTCACACACTAGCTGCACTATCCCTAGTTCATTTCCACAACACTCCCCCATACTGTCACAGCATCCTCAGGTGGACTCCCAACTACACAAGTCCCTAACAGCAGCTATCAAGGCTGGGGGCTCATCTCCCTACCATAGTCATAGTGACAACTCCCACAATGCTCCCACTTTGGAGGGTACAACAGCTGACTGCCGGGCCCGAGGAACTCATCCCTCAAGTTGCTCAAGCTCCAGCCTTCTCAAGGTGAACAGACACAAACCAGGTCCTCTCCTGCATTGCCAGAACAGTCTCCCCCTTTCCTCTCCCCCAAGACACATATTAACAAGTTCAGAGTCTAGTCAGTCTAATTTAAAGTCTCTTCAATCCCTACTGAAATGCTACTATGCACGTGGAGGATGAGAAAGTGACCCCCGTTCCCCCACACTCCCCACCTGAGGGCGCAGGGCCAAGTCATTAATACTAAAAGCCTTTCAAGAGCATTTCAGCCACCCCACGTTGCCCTGGGAAAGAAGACAGAGAAAATTCCAGTTCAGTGTGCTGTACCCCAGAACTCACAAGTGCCTCCCCGCAACAGAAGCAAATTTCTTTTTCCTAAGAAGTCTTCCAATTATCCTTCCCAACCTAGAGACAAAGAGGATTCTCTAGGGCAGTTCTTCGCCGGTGGGGGCCCAGGCCCCAAGCTTCAGAAAAAAAGGAGACTAGAATCAGGGCTAGACACAGAGGGTCAGGTGACTCTCAGCTTACAAGGAAAAACAACCAAAAGCAAAGGAGATGGGCTGGGGAGACAGAAGAGAGAAGTAGGCTGCCCAGGGGCACTCAAGCTAGAGCTAATTAGGGTCAGTGCAGGTCTGCCTTCGGCCCTCAAAGGATCAGCAGTAAAGACTCAAAAGAGAGCTTAGCCAACACACTTCCTCAGAGGACTGGACAGAGAGAAAATGGAAGTGAGAGAGACAGCGGCCCCGCCCCACCCCCAATCTGAGCCTTTCCTGAGCTCTAAGGAGAGAGAGCACCAAGCTGCAGCCTGTGCTCAGACCTAACAAGGCCCAAACAGCAACTCACTTTACCACACATTGAGAAGAGTTCTTCTCGTAGAAGAACAAAATCCAAAGGTAAATGGGAATCAAGAATGGAATGGAATCCTCTCCTCTTGAGTAATTTTCCTTGCGCTGATAAATCTGACAGGCACCATGGATGGAGCAATAAGGAGCCTTTGCCCAAATCCTAAACTGGCTAAGTATTTACCAAGTACCTTCCCAGCCCCAAATATGATAGGCTAGGAGCTTAAAATTTCACTGAGCAGGAAAATGTTTTTCATGTGTCTGTAAGGCCCTTCATGACTAAATATAAAAATCCGTGCTTCACACAACAATGGTGCACAAGTTCAGAAGAGGGAGAAATCAAAGTCACCCATTTATAAGGGGCTTACCACATGACAGGCACTGAGTTATGCTCTTTATATAAGCAGAAAGGCAGTCTCGTGCCCTTAGGGAGCTTATATTCTAATAAAGGAGAAGATAAAAAGAAGATGAAAGAGGGGGGCAGGGAGTGAGGACACAGGATGCCCCAAGGTATCACTTCACAAGGTACACTCACTACAGCCTGGAGAAGCCAAAAGTGCTAGGGCAGAGTATTTAAGATGCTAATTCCTGCCTAGTGGATAGAGCTATGCTATGGACATGATGTAAGGTAGACCTGAACTCACACCTGGCCTCAAGTACTGAACAGCTGGGTGATCCTGAGTAAGTCACTGCACTTCTATCTCAGTTTCCCCACATATAAAATGTGGATAATAACAGCATCCGCCCCCCGCCCCAGAGTAACGAGACTCAAAAGAGATCCTACTTGTATAAAGCACTCTGCAAACCTAACTTGCTACGTGGATGCTGCTGTGATTGTTTCCAGGGCCAGACCGAGCTTCCAAGAAAAAAGGTGCTTGTGCTATGGCAGAAAACTTCCAGAGTCAGTCTGGAAAGGAATACAACATGGCTGGCCTGGGGGACCTCCTTAAACAGGGAGGGCCACTGCCAAAAGCTTCAGGAAAAAAAAACTGAGGGATAAGCAACGCCAATGAATCTTAGATTCAGACCTCGAAGAGATCTTAGCAGAGGCCACAAAGTTCAACTCTATCCTTTTACTGATGAGGAAACTGAAGCCAACACACTGGTAGCAAATCTTTGAGAAAGGATTTGAGCACTGGTCTTCCAGATCCACCATTCATGATGCCCCACCTATGCCTATGGTCAGGTGGGACTGTGAGGAAAAACCAAGAAGAGCCAATATGGCTGTCAAATTGACTACAGAATGGGGAGACAAAGCTGGATAGGCACAAAAGGGTCTAGATAATGGGGAGATCTGGAAAACCAGAAATGAGCATTGCCACTGTCCTATAGCTGGTGACAATTCTGAGCAAAGAAGTGACATAATAAAACAGTTGCTTTGAGAAAATTAATTTGGTGAATGTACTGTAAGTCATATTAAAAAAAAGTTCCAAGATTCAATGACTAAATTGCCTTAGATAAGCTTAAAATTTTATTGAAGAAAATTTATTTCTTGTGTATGCTCATGAGGTAAATTATCCTTTCACCATGTCAGTTTTGATAAACACAGGTCGGCATAAGGAATTGAATGGAAATTTTTTTATGAGAGTTCTGCAGAAGCCACAGGTGACACACAAAGGCTAACAGATGACACAGAACGTATGACCAATACTCAGTCCAAATTTTACAATAAGGTACTGTAAACATCCCACAAAAGAAAAAGAAAAAATTCAGACTTTCTCTGATGAGAAGGGAGGCCCAAAACTTTTTAAGATTTTCCATATTGAGGAGGTGCTGAGTCACACCTCCAAACCCCAAGATGTGAAAGGAACAGCTGTAGTTTACAAAGATGTACCTAAATAAGTGCTTCACATGACAAAGTGGAGAATATAGGAAGGGCAGATAAGTGAGAAACAAAGAGATGGGCAATAGAAGCCACTTCACTTTTCATCAATTAATTGGCTTTTGGGCAGTAAGTCGTTAACTTTTGGTCATTAAAATTAGCAGCACGCGTTTTTTCATGTGGCATGTGATTTTACATTTGATCCTCACACAACTTTGTGACAGTAGGTGTTATAATTTTCCCCATAACTGACAGATGAGTAAGCTGAGGCACTGAAGTTCAATGATTCATGTCCATGGACACAGCTAATTAAGAGGAAGATTCAAACCTAGCTCAGCCTGACTCAAAGTGCAATGCTCTAACTACTACACTATTTTCTGCTGATGCTGACCAGAATGAAACCAGAGAAGTGGAGATTTAAATTCACTGTACTTTAAAGTGACTAAAACTACAAATTCAAAAGAAGTTCTCTGGAGATCAAGGTCAGGATCTCTAAATGCTCCTACCTGTGAATGACATTGTGCTGACTGCTGGGAGCCCTGAAACAGCAAAATTTATACCCTGAATTGTTCAAAAGTTTAACCTAACTAGATGCTCAAAAGAAAAGACAAGAAGATGAGCAGTGCCTATTGTTCAAATTGGGATATGCAGTTGGACATCCCATAAAGTTGGATCATCCTACACAGACACTGCACAAAGACAATAAATAAGCTGGGTTGAGGACAGCAAATGCTAGCCTGCATTTGGGAAATTTCCCAGGGCTTTTAATAACTTTGCAATCCCCTCCCCAAAAAGAAGATGATATTGTATAGCTAGGAGTCATGCTATACCTATCACTGAGGAATGAAATATGGAGGTCAGCCAAAGGGCATGAATAGGTGGAAACTTTGGGCAGAAGTACTGTAAAGGAGATCAAATAAAGAGGGGCACTGTACATTTAAGAAGAGAGGGCAACAGCTGGGCAGGCCACATGCTTCATATCCTAAGTTCTAAAAAAGACAGTTCCTAGTAAACCCCTGGGAAGAAGCAGAACACTTGGAAGACAGCTGAAGTTGGGGTGATCCAAGAAGGTTTCACAAAGGCTGGGTCTTTGAAAAGGAGTATTAAGCACTCAGAAAGGGATGGATACCTTATCACTGAAATGAAAGGAATCCACAAGGCATAAAAGGGAGGAAGGAGAGAATGGAGGAAGTCACAATGAATAAACCCAAACGCAAAGACTCGTTTAGAGAAAGTAGAGTGGAATTGTAGAGAAGAGCCCTACCAGTCTACGGATCTAATAACGTCAACCCAGGTCCAAGATCTGATTCTGGTCCTGACAGATATCTGTAGGATCTCTGGCACAAAACAAGACACCTCTTTGGGGTCTAGTTAGCCTCACTTGTAAAACAATTCAGTAATTGTGAGGCTCCTTTTAAAACAGCTCTCCAATCTAGAGGTCACATTTTACAGATGAGGAAATTGAGGCCCAAAGTTTTATGAATCTATGAAAGCCATTGATTGATCACACAGAATAAGAAAGAAGGGCATGGAATCTACCAGATACTGCACTACTTCAAGTGGCAGTCTCTTGGGGTCACCTCAAAGATCCTAAAGGAGTGAGCAACTCTACAGCAAGGTATGCCTAAACACTGCTTCTCAAGAACACCCTTTGTGGCACAGATATTCCTCATCTAGTACCTCTGGAACCTGACCTCCTGCCCAGCACACGTAGCTGCCACACCACTCCTGATTCATGAGCAAAAACAGAAGCACATGATTGTGTCCAAACTAAACACAAGCTTCTATCCAATCTGTCTCAATCTACTTCGAGTCAAAAGAAAAGTAAAATTGACATCTAAGACAAAAGCAAAACCCACTAAAACAAAAGAACCTGCCCCTACCTGGCCTCACTTAGAACCTAACAGTAAATGGCAAATTAAAGTCATTCTCTCTCTGAACCTCTGTAAGGAGGAGTCTTTCTCCACCTACATAGACAAAAGGTTTGGATTATTAAAAAGAATGTTAATTTTAAATTGGTTTCATCTCATTTAAGATCAAGTATTTTTATAAATAATGCACTGGAATAGTTTTAGAATGTAATTCATTCACTGGTAGCCCCCAGAGTAACTCCTGAGTGACCCTTCAACAACACCTAAGTGAGGGGGCTGATTACAGACCCCTTAATAAATACTTGTTAGTAAAGCTGCTCAGACCCTCGGACTCCCTTAATGGTGGGTAACTTTAAAAATTTACATATGAAAGCTGTTTAAAGTTATTAGCAAATCCCAAGAAGTTCCTTAAGTCAAGGATTCAAAAAAATTCACATTAAGATTATTATAATTTAACAATACTTGTTACCAGTTCATTAATACACTTCCATACACAATTTGTGAAGATAAAGCAATTTTTTCTGGCCACAACCTTTGCTAAAAACTGGTTGGCACTCTTTTATAAATTTTGCAGACTGAATAAATCCCCAGGGACGTAACAAGTTGTGCTTTCTTCCATATAAGAAAAGCGCTATGAACTGGAGAGAGAAGAGCGCTGAGACACAGAAGCTCTGATCAGCAGAAATAAAAGTACACCCAAAGTAAAGCAGCCTTCTGAGATGACAAGTATGACACATTAATTCTCACTTTATTCCCACCCTCATTCAAAAGGAGATCCACAAACAGTCATCCAATCAAAATCAAACAGGTGTCAAAGAGAAAGCTGCTTGCTCCAGTCAAGATCAGCTAGGGTGGCATTTTAAGTGTCACTTTTAGAACAATTAACAAGCAGAGCTTCGCTGGAATTCCCTTATTAACAGAACAGTATCCAATTACTTATTAAGCACCTACAAGTGTGTGTAACACTGCAATAGGCTTGAAGTTCAAATAATCATGAAGTGTCTGATATATATATATTACCAGTTATTGTGCCAGCTCTGGAAATACAATGATCAAAAAGAAGTAACTGTCTCTCCTGTCAAGGAGGTACCATCTAATGGAGAACATCACAGGTAAGTATACACAAAATGGTTCAGGCAGTTACATATTAGGGTAGGGGGATAACCACGAGCCAGCTGGAGAGACTCAAAAGCGTTCCTTATAAAAGGTGATAAATGAACTAGATCATGAACATCTGAAAGTGAAAGCTTCAATGATCAAAGTTTAGATACACCAGGACCCTAGAGCAGGATATAATAGTACATATTTTTAAATAGTGATTTTATAAAGCATTTTCTTTACAATGACAAAAGCAGTGTTTTGTACTAGTTAAGTACTAAAGAAAGGTGAAAGAAAAGTACTAAAAAGGAAAGGTTATCTATGACTGGGGGGGGAATGGAGTCACCGGAGTTTTTCTTAAGAGGAAGGGGTTTTTGACTTGGGTTTTAAAAGATGAGTAGGAATTCAATACAAAGATGAAACAATGGCATTCTAGGCACGAGAGAAGGGAACATCATAGTGCAGGCAGAGAGACAGGAAAGGAGTGCACTGCAGAAGTACAAATACCATCATATAGCGCAATCATAGGAGTCCTTACTGATCTTATGCCAAGAAGCTCTGCTAAGCCCTGTCCTTTGTCCCTTGTTATTACACAATTTTGGAATGGAAAGGTAAAGTCTAGCAGAAGGGAAAGAGGGAGAGAGAGAGAGAGAGACAGAGAGACAGAGAGAGAGAGAGAGAGAGAGAGAGAGAGAGAGAGAGAGAGTGAGTGGGTGCAAGTGTGTTCACCAACTATCTTATCTGTTATTTCCAAGGAGACTGCAGATACAGTTCTGTTGTACAAAACTGGGATCTCTGAAGTGTCGTTGGTTACAGCAGTCCTAGACCCCCAAAGAGAAAAAAAAAAATAACAATGAACTCAATAGAAGGTAGAGCCCAGACATTCTACGAAGAGTCTGCACAACTGGGAAATGCCCACAGCTTTCACTTGCTCTCACGCAACCCAAATACGAATGATTCTACTACACTAGAAAAATCTCTGGCCAAATCACAACAGCTGAACAGTGCAAGAGGAAGTCAGTACAAAGACTGGGTCCAACCACTTACCAACTCATTTTGTAATCTCAGCTGGGCCCTCACTGTAGCAGGGCAATCTTTTAATCAATTCTTTTATGCTTCATTAATCCCATTCTCCAGTCCATTTACCCTCTCCAGCCTCCCACCATCTCAGCTCAGGACCTTGTTTCACACTTTGCTGAGAAAGTCAAGGCCACTCACCACCAGCTTTTTGCATTTCCCCATTTCCTTTGCTCCAATTTCTGGAGTCACGTTCAGCTTCTCCACTTTACACTTAACACGAATCTCCCATTTCTCCAGATCGCTCCTGCTGTCATCCTCTTTAACCCTCAATCTCTCCAAATTTACTGGTTCCTTCTTTAAAAAACTGCTTCCTATCCTCAAAAAACACAAAGCTCAACACTTCTCCCCAGATTCCATCATCCCCACTAGCTACTGCCCAGTGCCTCTCCTAAAAGCTGTCCACATGGTTGTCTCTAATTCTCTCCTGCACTCATCTCCTACCTCATCACTCACAGGGGGAACGGAGAGTCCCTCACTGGGGAGAAGGAGGCGCACTAGAATTAGGAGATGACATTTAAGGTCAGATTCGGAACCAAAGGAGAGAGCAGTCAGAGACACATGAGGAAATCCAACAGAGAACACACTAAAAACAAAGCGGAGACTCAGGAGGTGGCTAAGTGACCTCAAGAGCCATTTTATGGAGTGGTGGGGAAAGGTTGGGAGTGTATGGAAGGCAAGTGAGTGGAGACAGCAAAGTGTTTTCTAAAATTAATTTCATCAAGTACAAAGTTAGTTCTCAAGAGGATTCAAATCAGGTGGAAAAATAACCTCCGTCTACCTTCACCACGCAGCCCCCTGAATCTGCAAGGCCTTGAAGAGGGCTCTTCTGTAAGACACCCAACAGGCACTTCCTCTGAGCAGTAAGGTCCCACCTGCTTGTAAGTACCACTTTCAAGTGCACCAGTGCCACAAGGAAGGTAAGCTCCAACACTGTAAAGCTGCCTAGGTCACCCCCACCGAGGGGCATTTTCATTGTACCCAGGTCACCTCACCAGCATTCCAGGATAAACCCTTCCCACCTGAAGTGAAGTGAGAAATACTGACAAAAAGCACAAATCCTAAAACTAGGTAAATCCACGTATGTGTGCTAAATATTGCTTTTCACAGTTGTCTAGAGTTGAAAGGTTGATTAGCTAGCTGGTCTTAGCAAAGAGTAGGCCTAAGCTCACAAAGAAGTTAGACATAGGTTGATGGCAGTTCTTTTCTACAGGAAGCATCCACAACCACCACTAGTCCCATGTGCCAGGTGCTGAGCAGAACACTCTCAATGACCTTGTGGTCTGTGTGGGTCGTGCCTTCTAACACACACGCACGCACGCACGCACGCACGCACGCGCGCAACCCCAGAACAGGATAATCAAAGGCAGATATAGAAAGAAGCCTACCTCAGACAGACAGAAGTTCATCAACTGCCCTATTTCACTACCCACACACTCAAAGCCTTGCTTGCCCCTAGTATAATTTCAGTCACAAAATAAAACAGAAGAGACAAAATCTGTCCATTTAACTTGTTCAAATTAAGTCAGATGTAAATGACTCTAACCCATATGGTGTCATACAGCATCAGCAACTGGACAAAACCATTACTATCATAACCCAAATGGCAAAGTAATGTCAAGTATTACTCTGCAATTTGTATTATTCCATAAAGATGTCCATTTTTTTCTTCTTTAAAACATACAAAATGAAAACATGAAAATCCTGAGGAAGATAGCCTTATAGGTACTGAAAAATCAGAAATTTCAACTTATCCATAAGATATTAATAGTCACAGCTTTGCAGAGAAATTGTGTTTCACGTTAGGTGACATTAAAACACTGTTCCATAGTCCCAGGCAACCCTGGCCCTGAGCATGAGCTGAGCATGAACTCACAAGAAGCTAGACACTGTTTACTTTTATTTTTGCAGTTCTGGAAGACAATGCCAACAAGACAATGCTAATGTTTTTTAACCGATCTCAGAAAAGACGTGTCACTTGATCTTAATATGATTCTGGTACTTATGTCAAAAAAAAATTTCTAAATAATTTCCCCACACAAGTACATACAATTGTTAAAAGATTAAGACACACATAACTGTAAAATTACATTAAAAATTTCACCTAAAAAAAGCAATATAAAATTCTAAATAAAAAGAAATGTTGAAATGGCCTGTTTATCAATGTATTAGAGCACCCTTTGCTATCCTCTAAATCTCATCTCCTTTACAATCCTTTTTCTTTTTTTCTATGTATTTGAAAAAGTTCATATTTGATATTGCCTATCATGTATAGGAAAAATATGAAATCTTTGTTTAAAACAAAGATATAAAGCCTACTTAAGAAATTTCTCACAGATAACAGGAAACCTTATCACTCACCAACTTACTTTTTCAACTCCTAACCTTAATTAGCTGTACAGAAAAGGCCCTTTCCCCTTTTGTGTAATAATGTATTTTATTTAATTCAGGTATGTCTAGAAGGTCAATTCAACTTTCCCTATGATCCTTATACCCTGTCCCCAACAAGGCCTGAATCAGTATAACCTGCACTTAGAACAGCCACATGTACAAGTGGCAATGTGCCCCTCAGCACTACAATTAAAATCTCCAGAAGAATACAGCAATTTAGAACCATCAGTTATTCTTTTGAAAACCAAAGTCTTATGGACTACGGTGAGACTTTTCTAGTGCTCTTAGCGTGGAAAGGGAAGGAGGAATGGAATGAAGAAGTGTATTTATTGCCCCTACTCTGTGCCAGGTATGGTGCTGCTCAGCACTTTGCAAAAATGATGTCAACTGATCTTCACAACAGCCCCACAAAGTGAGTGCTGCCGTGATCCTCATTTTACAGTTGAGGAAATGGAGGTAAAAAGAGTTTAAGTGACTCGTCCAGAGTCATACAGTTGGAAACACCTCATTTCCTAAGTGGCACAAGAATAAAATCTGCCAAGCCAGAAGACAGATGACCATAACATACAACCATGACTCCCACAAGGCTCCTTCTGATGACCTTAGTGTTACACTTAAGAATATTCAGGTAGCAAGCCCACATTTGTTAACTGACCTTATCTAAGTAGAAGACACACAAAAAAATGAGGATATCATCAGAGGTAAATGCAACAAAATTACTGTGAATTATTTTAACTGGTATATCCACAGGTGGAAGAATAAAAAGTCAACTTCTACTACCTCTAGGAAACTGTAAAAAGATTTGGAGATGTGTAGTAGTAGATAAAGGTATTCTTCTGGATGAATTAAAAATGTGGGCCTTGAGATCAGTCTTTCTACTTTCTCAAGGCATTGAAAACCTGACTTAGTTTTCTTCTCTACCATTAACCTGGGCACTTCAAAATTCATGTTGATGTCCACTAGAACAGCCTTTCTCTCAGGTCTTCAAACTCCACTATTATTATGACTCTTCCACACACCTCAGATTGGCATTTCTCAAATTTTTTGGCATCAGGACTTCCACAGTTTTAAAAGTTATTAAAGACCCAAAAAGGACTTTGTTTATGTGTGTTGTATTTATCAATATTACCATATTAGAAATTAAAACTGATAAAATTAAGATATTTATTTCAAAAAACCCATTTTATGTTACAATGACATTTTTCATAACAAATAACTATTTTCCTCCCAAAAAACTAATGAGAAAACTGACATTGTTTTACATTATTTTTTTAAATCTCTTTACAATCAGCTTCTCATACCTGCTTCTGCATTCAATTTGTTGTGATAGGTTGTTTAGGTTGCAGCTTATAAAAAATTCTAGTATTACACAGATATGTATTTGGAAAAGAAAGCAGCATTTTAATAGGCAAATTAGTATTACTATGAAAATAATTTTGATCTCATAAACCCCCTGAAAGGTTCTAGGGACCTACAAGATTCAAGGACCCCACCCTAAGAACCCCTACCTCAGACCATAAAGGAAGTACATTACAATGGAAAAGACCAATAGGCTTGGAGTCTAGGGAAATGGGTTCAAATCCTACACCTTCAACTTATTAGGGCAAGTCACTTATAATCTTTAGCCTCAGTTTCTCCTCTCCATCTATAAAATAAAGGGGTATGCACTAGGTGACCTCTGAGGTCTACTCATGCTCAAATTAGAAAACGTATTTAATCTACTTTGTGTGTGTCTCTCTCTTGCACACCGTGAACATGCGCACATGCACACATATACCTGTGTGCGTACACACACACATACACTTATATAGCTCACTTTTCTCCATTCCTGACTATAAAGTTAATCAATTCAACAATTCACAGTTCTCTTTGGATCCCTCACTCCCTTTTCAGTAGCTCTCTGTCCCATCAATCCTCAGGCCTGGTTACCCTCACCATTTGCCCTTCTCTGCTCCTATTCCTGAAAGGAATGGGTCATACTGAATGGATCTTCCAGACCTGCCCAGCCATCCTTTTATTCTTCCCCATTTGACTACACCTCCCCAAAGCAGCTGTTCCAAACCTTCTCTCTGGAAGGCCACACAATCTCTTAACTATGATCTCACCGAATTTTCCAGAAACATTTAGGCCATCCAGAACTTCCTCATACCTGTTTCAACACATCTCCAAATCTTTCATTCTCCTTGCCAAAGCTAACCTTCTACTTTTCCCCCAATACCTCCCCTGATCTCACCTCTGCTCTGACAGATCCAATTCTAAGACAACAGCATCCAAATCTATATCCATCTGTAATCTCTCCCATGTACAAACAGCCCCACATCTACAAATGTCTACTTGACTAGTTGGCACCTCAAAGTCAGAAGATCAAAGGCTAAGAACTAGAGAAGGCCTTAAAGATCTAAAGTTAGACCTTTACCAGACATTTTACAGATAGAGAAATTGAATCCCAGAGAAGCTGAATAACTAGCCCAAAGTCATAGATGCAGTAAGTAGCATTCAAACCCAGGTCCTCTAACTGCAAGCCCAGTGCTCTTTGACCTGCACAAGACAATATATCTAAAACTGAATTAAACAACTTCCCTTCTAAGCCCACTCCTTTAATGTCCTTATTTCTGTGGGGGTGTTCAAAACCAAGACATCCCATTTGAGGCTTCTCTCACCACAGTCTCTCATGTGCAAGGTCCAATGCATTCTCCCCACTCTCATGTCCTTATTTCTTTCTGTAAAAGCTTCCTAAATGGCCTTCCTGCCTTCTGTCTCTCTCCAGGTCAAACGTTCTTCACACAGCTGTGACAAGATAAGGCTTCCTAAGGATCAATTCTGACTGTCAGTGGCTCCATGTTATCTCTAAGATTCTAACCCTCTTCCCCAGATGTTTCACACTGCTCCCCTTCACATGATGTTCAACTATTCAACAAGTTTTATCACTCCAGTCAAAACAAACTGATCATGGTTCCTCAAATTCAGACAAGACACCTCACCCAGAAAGGTACCCTACCTCCTCATCTTGACTTCTCAGGAGTGTTATCGTCCACTAGTGCTCCCTTTCCTCCCAGTGACACGTTCCCTGAGTGTCTCCCATATAAATACACAATAAAGTGAAAACTCTTGTGGAGCACAGACTACCACTTTTGTCTCAATATCCCATGGATTTAGCACACAATGTCTTGCTCATACATTAGGTAATTAATAAGGAAGGACTGGGACAGATAGTGAAGGTATTGCAGGTAAGATGAAAAACATGAGTAAAAGCATGAGGTGGGTCTCAAATGAAGACAAAAAGATCACTCCTTAGTAGTGAAAACTAAAACTGACCAGGAAGAGTAGGAGGCATAAAATTGTATTATGACTTATAAGTCAAGAAGAATTTTAAAAACAAAGTTATTAGAGGTTCTGGCAGCAGTGTGTGGATAACACAGTAAAAGAGACAGACAATATAGGAGGCCATGGCACTAATAATCCAAGTCTTAGATGACATGGTTGTGATGATTAACAGTCACGACAATAGCTAACATTCATATGGTGCTAAGTCTGCTTGCTGTACAATTTTCAATCTCATGTTATCCTCACACTAACATTAGAAAGTAGGTGTTATTACCCACATTTAAAACATATGGAAACTGTGGCAAACATTTAGTGACTTGCCCAAGCACACAGCTAGTCAATGTCTGAGGCCAAATAAAATGGATATAAGATGAAGGAAAAGAAAAGATGTCTTGTAGGTCTGCAGCCTGAAAGACAAAGAATGAAAGAGATGAGTAAACTGTAGAGAGCAAATGAGAAAGTGCGGAGAAAGGCAAAGGTGAAAGAGGAGAGGGAAAGCAACCATGAACATAGGAAAGTCAATTCTTTCAGCCAGCTGGAAACCTAAATATAGGTAAGAATAGCTAGAAAAGTTTTAACATATCTTTAGGTGCAGTCAAAATAACTGTGGCACTCAATCCCCCAATAATCCAATCCAATCAATCCACCATGAACTCAGAGAAAACCTACCATCAAAGTAACAACTATGCTGCACATATATCAAGACATAGACATGTGCTTTAAAAAAAAACCTTAAAAAGAACTGAGACTTTTTTTTCAAGTGATGAGTTATCTTGAGAAGCTGCCTACCTATTGGACCACATTCAAGTGCTCACTGTAACCTGTTTGAAGATCTTTGACCACTGCGGCAAGTCACATAATTCTGTTTTCTAAAGTTTAACATGGAAATCACTTTCACTAAATACGTCACAAGATTTTTGGGAAGAAAAGCACTTTGTAACTGTTGTTAAAGCATAAGAATAACTAATCACATTTATTTTGTCATTATAAAAGATTGGCTATTATCCTCCCCATTTTGTAAATGACTTGCCCATAGCCATACAGTTAGGAAGAGGCACGATTTGAACTGGGGTCTCTCTCATGACTCCAAGATCAGCATTTTCTTCACTATGTCACACTGTTCTCACCACCCAATAGTCACAGAAGCTCAGAATTGGAAAGGACTTCAGAGGACACCAAACCAAACCCATTCTGCACAAGAATCCCTTCTGGTACAGACATCAAGTGTAGACCTTCTACTCTTTAAGACCTCTGGAGAAACCCCCTGCCTTTCCAGACAGCCCATTCCACTCACAGACAGTCCTAATGAATTAATTTGTCCTGAAAACAACCTTTAATCCGACTATTCTTTCTGCTCTTTGATCTGCCTCCTGGAGACAACAACCTAAGCCTTCTCCCTCACAAGCCTACAAATATCTCAAGAGTCCACCGATCCTCACCCAAGGCAGAAGCCACATTTCCTCAGTGCCTTCAATGGATGCTCATAAGGCATAAGGTTGAGACTCTTCACCATCCTGTTGCCCTCCTATGTCCAAACTCCAAGTGTGTTAGAAAATGAGATTTGCCTGGTGTCGCCTGTTCTTGATGAAGCCATGCTGGTTCTCTGTAATCACTGTTTCCCTGAGTATACAAACTTACAAAATGGATTAGAGATGATTCTATGCTGAGAAAAGCATTGCATTTAGAATCTGAATATATGGGTGTGAATTCTGGCTTATACATCTACATTTCCCTTCTCTGGAGCTCATAAAATGAAGTGAGGCTAAAAGATCTCCAAGATTCCTTTCAATTTTAAAACTATGATTCTATTACTGTTTTCAGATAAATGTGATATTCTCCTGAGTTTTTTTTAATTACTCCAAATATTTTTTTGAAAATTTGGGGGCAGATATAATAAATAAAAATACACTTATTTACAAGTTTTTTTAATTATAAATTTCAATCATAAACATGTTCTGAATTTTTTTCTTCAATCAAAGAGATCGTTATCAAATTTTCTTCTGGTTCACAATTCCAATCTACTTTCACTGTTTAAGACCATAAAAGGGTGGAAAAGGGGCAAGCGAAAAGAAAACAGCCAGGGTTAGACTGCAGGAGGTGAGAAGGTATGGAGAAAAAACACTAGACTAACGGAGTCAAAAGAAAATGGTCCTAGTCCCTACCACTATTATTCACTATCTGTTGGACCTCAGGTCACAGTCACTTCACCTCCCTATGCCTCAGTTTCTGAGCAGGTTAGACTACATGATCTTTAGAGTCCCTTCAAGTCCCAACACTGCTATCCTGCAAATAAGATTTGCATGCAGTGAACTTCATTTACCCATGTCATCATTCAATCCCTTCTACCAAAGCTGTACTCTATAGCCTTCCTCCTGGTGTCCAAGTAATCAACACTGGGTTCTCGGAAGCTGTGCCAACGAATACAAACTCAGCTGGTTTTAGTCACCTGTTTGCTTTCTGGGAACCTATTCTGCTAAGTCAAGCAGCTGTGGAAGTGGGTAGCAATGGGGCCTCAACTATGTCATAAAAATTAAGAAAGGATACTTATAACAGTGCCCTGGTCTGAAGCTTTCTCTGGCCTGGTCTCTCCTAAATATAGAAGGCTTAATCAATTTCAGCAACTGACCTCAATTTTCTGAGACTCAATCATTAACATTTATTGTGGCCAAACTAAGTGGAAATCATCTTGTTTATGGAGAACAAACTAAGATTGGAAATGACGTGTTAATTCACTGAAGATATCTCCTTTTTTTTTTTTTATACTGCTGACCAGACTTTTAAAAAGAGTACTGTACTACCTGAGGGAAAACTTGGTTAGGGGAAGGCATTTTCTCCAAGTGCATACCATCATTAATGTTACCATTGCCCCATTTGTAAATCTAAAACCCTAAATTTAAACTATGTATCTTTGTTTATACGGCTGCTGAAATTTATTCATCTTTTTGTTTCATGCTAACTATTGAACATAAGTTTGAAACCGATTGGTGGAGAGTGAGTGGCCTGTAAGAAACTTTGTCCCTCCATTTGTTTGTATGCTAATAAACTGCCTGACAAAATTTGGCTAAAACACACAGTATAAATTGTTTCCTTTACACCCAATCGATCAGTAAGCATCTACTACTTGCTAAGCCCTGTGGTAGGCATTGAAATTACAAAAATAAAACTACAGTCTAACAAAGGAAAGAAGAAAAGACTCATCATCAAAAGGTTTGGCCAATAAATAAAGGATCCATTTTTGGCCATGGCAATTCCTGAAAGAAGGAAAAATCCCAAAGCAGCCCCAGGGTCCTGTGAAACCCTCTCTCTACATGACTGATGGGGATGGCAAAATGGCAAAAAGTCATGAAGGGCACAGAGGACCTGAGAAAGAGATTGCTATGTCTAATCATGAAGTTAAAGAGTGAGGGATAATTAGCAGTTTGAGGACAACTGGAATGAGAAGGCCTCCAGGTGGATGCTCTACAGAGGGGCTTAGGAAAAGACAGAGGAGGACTGCACAGGATAAGATCCATTAAAGTACTCAACTCTATCACTTGACCCAGTTGGCAGAAAGACTGTTACAGTAATATTTTGAGGCCCCCTCCAAGCAAAAAACAATCCACCCAAAAAACCATTCCAAAGCCCTCCACTAAGCAGAGAAACAGCTTGGGTAACCAAAGAGGTATGACAGGACAAGTAATAACAGCGGCCACCAGAACCAGAGTGCCAACATCATTGCCAAAGGGCTGTACCACTTCAACAATTACGATTTTTATGAGGTTTCCTTTCCTGGGCAATCTTCCTACCTTTGAAGAACTTCAGTTGCTTGGTGAAGATGGTGAGAAAATGTCACCCTAGCTGCCTCCAAACCACACCAACTCTGGAGGCAAGATTTCACACTCCTTCCCAGCTTTCAGCTCTAAAGCATTCATGGTTTTAAGGCTAGAAAGGGTCTTCTAGGTCAGCTAGTCCAAAACTCTCCTTTTACAGAAGAGAAAACCGAAGCACAGAGAAGCCAATGAAGCCAGTAATAAACATTATGCAGCTACTATGTGCCTAAGCACTAGATATTTGCCTAAGGTCACACAGCTGGAACTTGAACCTAGGTCCCCTAGCTCCAAACAACAGCCTCTCACCACTATACTGCTTTGTGGGCCCCCTTTGTCCGTGGATTCTTCCCAGACTACTAAAGCAGTCTGGGCAGAATTTACACCTCTAGTTGGTTACACGTTAGCTGCCTCCTTTCAATAGGATCTAACTTTGTAAACGTAACTTAAGGAATGTAAAAAAATGACATCCTAGTTCTCAAACTCACACACCTCTACAACGAATATGCCTTCCACCTCTCCCCACCTGCCAACGGAATGCCCACAAGTTTCCACTACCAGCCATCTTGTATTCAAGTAAAAATGAAGCGAGAAGTGAACAACATCAACCAAACCCTCCGTCCCAACGTCACCCAAACACGGCTCAACGTCACCCAAACACGGCTGTCAGAATTTTTTTCTATGCGATAGCACTATAATCAATTACAAAGGGTGGTTTCCTTTGTCAGCCATTCATTTGACAAGGTTTTATTTATGTTTCACTGCCATACAAGAACAGATGTATTTATTCAACAGGTTGTCATTCAAAGGGTCCATTAATCACATCTCCTTTCCGGGTAATGTGTAGGCTTATTCTGTGCTCCTTTCCTTTCTGGGGAATAGTTTGAAATGCCCTGAGTACATGAAAGTTAGTTATTTAGTGTAAAGAAAATTGGTTCTTTTGTTATATATGTACTATTATCAACAATCTTACTTAGATATTAAAACACAGGAAAGATTTCTGGATGTGTGCAAAAAAAGCTATTAAATTTTATGTAACCTTTCAAATAAATATAAACTATACACACAACAAAAGGAACCAATCCATTCCACAAAAACTAGTCTAAGTAAGAAGCAATGTTAGTTTGGTAGTAATGACTAAACTCTGTAACAAAAAAGTTTAAGGTGTTTTAAAAATAACTGTTAACATATAGAACGGATGCGAATCTTTATGACTAAGAGAAACTTTCTTCTTAACACACAAATTATTTTCTTATGGGTACTGATTTTTATTTCCATTTAAAATAGGGAATTTGACACCTCTTTTTCCATTAATTCCTATCTAGTTAACAATGTACTTTAAGTAAAAAAATCAATACATCACTGCAATAATGTTTATGATTTCCTTATCTTTTAAATAAATTGACATTCACATCTCTCACAAGTACAGGTAATGGCTGATTAGCTGTATGGAATATTCAAAGCAAACTTTTTTTAAAATGTAAGAGATTTCAAACAAGAATGAAAGTACATAAAGGAAAAAACTTTCATAAAGTAGCATCAAGAATCCAACCACTTACGTGGTTAGCCAGTTTTTCTTTCTACTCCTCCTCCTCCGCCACCCTCATTGCACTCCTCCCCTCCCCAAGAAGTAAATGCTAAATACTTCTAGGAGTTGTCAATGATAATCTGGGAGGCCTGCCATTAAGCTCCCATGGAACAACCCAACATAAACCCTGTTTTCATGGAGACAAACAAAGCTGCCCTGACTCCGTAGACTAACAACTTGAGATAGCAAGAACACAGTCTCAGGTGATCTGGGATTAATAACACACACCGAAGAGGCACCGTGTCTCACTTAACAACAAAAAAAGAAGTCACCACGGGAATTTCGCCACAGTCACTAGCATTTGCCTAAAAGCATAAAAAAACCCAAAAACTACCCCACAATTCCAAATTGGTTTAGGCATGTTGAAGAAAATATCATGAGGACCCCTTATTATCCACACACAAGAGGGAATCCCCAGGAAAGGGAAGAGAGGTTATTACTTAATTACAACTTAGCAAAGGGGGGAAAAAATTAAACCAATCAGGCTCAAATAATTACCCATGCCTTCAACAACCCGATTTTATTCAGCATAGCTAGCAAATCAACAAAAGGAATTCTTATTTGGAAAACAAGGAATCTGGACATGACTCTAAGTAAAATTTCCAAAGCAGAGCATTTAAATTACAGATAGCAAAATGTCCCATAATACCAGACCTTTTTTAATCGAGAAGAGAGGGCTGCATCAAGCAAGTTTTTAATCAACAATAACATCGAAAAACATTACAACCATTTTAAGCCTGACTTAGGATCTCTCATTTGTAACTTGCAAAAGCATGTTTTTTGAAGAGAATGACATTATTTGAAAGCTCAATACGAGAAAGAGTACCCATCCCACATAAAGTTTTACCCAAAAGCCTACTACTCCATACATTTATGCTCAGTGTATTAAGTTTATCTTGGCTGAAAATATAAAGTGGTTAATGTTCCAAAATTATAACTTCCCTAAAAGCGTTGGGTGTATGGTAATGCATTCATGAAAGCAATCACACGACATCCTCAGGTTCATTTCTACATAAATAAAAGTCTGCTTCGGCTGAAAAAACACCTCCATAGGGTAATTTCCATCCAACGGCAGCTACTTTATACTAACAGCGTGGCCTTTACACTGTCAAAAAACAAAACAAAACGGTGACCGTTCTAGCTAAAACTTACCAGCAGACACTTTCAATAACAACTTCAAACACACTCCTCTCCTGAACACTTCCTGAAGATAAATTTTAAAACCACCATCACTAAGTGACCAAGGAGCAGCGCCCAGAAAGAGAAGGGAAGCCCAGTCACACAGCGGGCAGGCAAGGGAGGCCGGCGCGTCTCCGCGGCCCCTCCCCTCCCCCTCCAGCAGGAGTTCAGACACCGAGCACATTTCTCACCCTCGTTTCCTCCAATCTACACGACCGAACACGGTCCCAACGCATCCGGGGCGATGCCCGCAGAGCGAGGGCGATCTGCCTTCTCAGCAGCCCAGGGTGGCCCCCGCGGGCCGCGGGTGGGCTGCAGAAAGTGAATGCTAACGATCACAAATATGCGCGGAAAGGCGCCTTCTCCGCTAAAAATAGGCTCCGAGGGAGGCTGCCGGCCGCGGCTCCGACACCCATCGGCGGCCACTTCTCTTCCGGAAAGCCTTCCCAGAGGAGGGAAGGGCTCGGCGGGTGCAGGGGCTTGGGGGGGAGGTAAAGACCCCGACCGGAGCCGGGGCCGGGTCACCGGGCCGAGGCGGAGGGGGAGGGGAGGAGGACAGCGCCCCGTCAGACACCCGCTCCCCCAGGGCCCAGCGAGGACGGGCTCCCGCGCCCCTCCCCCACGCCCGCCGCCCGGAGCCCAGCCCGGAGCCGGCGCGGCCCCCTCCCATCCACGCGCACCCCCCGCCCGCCCAGGCCTCGGCCCGCGGCCCCTGCCTTACCTGGCGCCGCTCCCCGGGGCTGGGCTGGGCCGGGCTGGGCCGGGGCTCGGCCGCCCCTCCCGCCCGCCGCGGAGGCCCAGCGAGGGCCCCCGGCCGGCCGGCCTCAGGCGCCTGCTCGGACCGCGCAGCCCGGGCGGGAGCGGCCTCGGCTCCGGGCTGGGCTCCGGGCGCGCAGCGCGACGACTCCGCCGCCGCCGCCGCCGCCGAGGAGCCCTCCCAGCTGCGCCCGCCTCCCTGCTCCGCGCGGGGGCGGCCGGGCCGGGGCGGGGGCGGGGGGCGCGAGCCGGGCCGCCGCCGGGCCGCGAGCGGGAGCGGAGCACGGAGGCTGGAGCCCTGCGGCTCGGAGCGGGCGGCCAACGGCTCGGAGTCTCCGCGCCGGGGAGCGGGCGCGGGGCGCGGGGAGCGGGGAGCGGGGAGCGAGCGCGGAGGGGGAGGGGAGCGGGCCGGGGGAGGGGGAGGGGAGGGGGCCGGACCAGCCAGGCGCAAATGAGCTCGCGAGGCCCGCGGCGGCGGCGGCGGCGGCTCCTGCCGCACAGCCAAACAAACCCGAGCGCGGCGCAGAGCGGCGCAGGCAGCCAGCGCCCGCCCGGGGCGGGGAGGGGGAGGGGAGGGGGAGCGACGCCGGGAGGGGGAGGGGGGAGCGACGCCGGGGAGGGGGAGGGGAGAGCGGCGTGGAGACGGGGAGGGGAGTGGGAGGGGAGACGGGGAGGAGGAGGGAGGGGGAGGGGAGAGGAAAAGGAGGGACTGGGGAAATGGAGCTTGGAGGAGGAGCGGGAGGGGGAGGGGACGGCGGGGGAAGGGAGAGCGGGCGGGCACAGCAGGGGGCGGCGGCGGGAGCCCGGCCTCTGGCCGCGGGGGAGGAAGGGGCCGAGATGCCCATTCTTTTCTAACGTGCACTGAAAACCGAGGCACGCTCGGAGGTCCAGGCACCAGGCGCATGGCATTTCCGGGGCTCGGGGTGGTTGCCAGGCCGAAGGGCAGGGCAGGGGTGGGCCGGGAGGCCCCCCAGGAGCGCCCCCAGCCTCACTGAACTTTCCTGGGAAGGGTCTTGCGATCGCCCGGCGATGCCGGCGGTGGGGAGATGGCTCTCCATCTACATCATCCTCACATGTGATCATGGCAGAGATGGGGTGACATAAAGCATCCGGGCAGCGCATCCATGAGGCTTTCTGAGCCTATGCGCGTGCATTTGTTGGCCGTGTGGAAGCCCACGCGCGTGTTTGTGTGTATACAGTGTCTGGAAGGGCATTCCATTGATTTGAAATTCCTCTCCAGACCCCTCAAATCGGTGAAGAAAAACTCAGGAAAAGGGTAGACACACACACCACACACCGCATTGTAACTGGAATGTTTCTACCCAAATGGATTGTAAATTAGGCATTTGGCCGTGTTTATCTCAGGCTGGGTCTGTTTTTAAGGTTTATTCGATCATCTCTCATTTTTTAGCAAAAATAAGATGGTTGGCTACGTGTTTACCAAATACATGCATCAGCGACAGCAGAGACCAGGGAAGTTTTTTCACCTTTTACTTTTGATATGTGTGTCACATAAAATATTACTTAGAAAAGTGATAATGTGCTGGGGTGGTTAAACGAGGGGGGAGGGGAAGGAGTAGGAGGGCAGGGCTTTGTTGTAGGTTCTATCCAGTAAAACCTAAGCTCCATGAGAGTAAGGAGTGTTTCTTTTTCACTCTCTGCATATGTACTTTTAGGACAATGCCTGGCACATGGTAAACTGTTAGTTAATGTTTATTAAATCAAATTGAAAGAGGTGAATAGTCACCATTTAAAGAAAATAAGATGGGCAGTCTTTCTAAAGCATATAGAAAAAGGGGGGGTAATCTCTTTTGTTGCATAGAGACCACATTATAAGCCTTCAATCCAGTTTTGAAAATATAATTTGTAACAGATTTTGCTTTCTTTTGAATAATTACTTTCTTCTAAGTAAAGTAGTTCATTTCCACATACTTGTTAAGCAAGGGGTTTTGTGTGTTGGACTTTCTTCAAAATGAATATTAACTGTTTTCTTCAGCTCATGCACAATGAATTTAATGTAGCTGAAGTACATTAGAAAATACTCATTTAAAATCATTGATAAGTTTTCAGAGACTAACTAAATACCTTGAAGAAATCTTCCAGTTATCTATCTGCCCACGGTCTGGTAGCTTTTTGGTTAGAGTCCTAACTGATGAAGCTAAGGCCAAAGGATTCAGCCTCTAGGGGCCACTCAGTTTCTCTAGTATGGCCTTAGAGTTGAGCTCTGTCCATGCCCAGCTAACTTGCAGGTGCACAGCTTTGGTCACCAGAAGAACTGAGAAAAGGAGCATAAGTAGAAACTGGCCACAGCCACTGGGAAGGAGTGGGGGGGAACCCAGCTCCAAGCTTTTCCATGCCTTATTAAGCACATGTGAGAAGTCATCCTTGTACATAAAAGAGAGAATATATGATGTTAACTTTAAGTGGATGTCCGCAGTACAAAGACTCTTTACACATAAGACCTCCAAATCACTCCGTAGAATTAATATAATTCCAATATATTCAATTTTATGCTAATATTTTTTTTTGAAGGTAGAATGGAATCCAGGAAATTCCCTCCATGACGCTGACCTGTAATCTTACCTGTAAATGTAGTCTTTGGTCCTGAGGGTAGTGTAGTGGGGATAGAGAACTAACCTAGCTGGTTAGGAGTTAGTTAACAATTTGTATAATGTTTGTCTAGGAGGAGGGGGGATCATCTCTCTAGGACAGACATAGTTTCAGCATCAGGAGAGATGTCAGTACCAATTAGACCAGGCCAAAGCAGGGGGAAAAAAGTCCTCTACTACCCCCAGGACAGGTGGTCAGTCATCGAGTCTTTGTTTCAAGACTTCCAGTGAGGGGAGTTCTTTATCACAACTCATTTCATCTCTCTGGGCCTCAGTTCCCTGATCTTCCAGATGAGGGGCTTGGAGAAGGTGATCTCAAAAGTCTATACAACTCTGCTGTTCTGCCTTTTGTGATCCCAAGACCTCAAAAAACCAGTGAAACAGATTCATACATGTTGGGCCTTCAGGTCATCTCATGTGCAAAAATAATTTCTCTGAGTCCTCTTTTCTTGGAGCATACTATTTTCTGTAATGGGAGCTGTTCTTTTAAATCAGAGATTCAAAAACAGATCAGGATTTAATTCAATCTGGCAAGTGTTTATTGATCACAACATAACAAGTATTTATTGATTATGTATGATGGAATCTGGAAGACAGGAGTTCAAAACCGGCCTCAGCTGTTTACCAGCTATGTGACCCTGAGCAAGTCACTTAACCTCTGACTCATTTTACTCATCTGTAAAATCAGGATAATAGCAACTACCTCCCAGGGGTGTTGGATCAAATGAGATAGTATTTGTAAGCACTTTGCAAGCCATAAAGTGCCACATAAATGCTTATTATACGTTACCATTATTACTGTGTAACTACATGCCAGGCATTGCACTAGAGGTTGAGTGGGGATACAAGATGGAAATGAACCCATCCCTGTCCTCTAAGAGCTTACATTTTTTTTTCTAAGAGAAAACAATGTACACTGTGAGGGAAGCAGCATTACACAGTTGAGAGCAGTGACCCTAAAATGAGTCAGGGGGTCCTGACAGGAACTCAGAAGCAGGGTCTCCCACCTTTGTGACCTTGGTTAAATCCTAACCTCCTTCAATTTCTACCTCTCTAGAAGGAGATTGAATTAAATGGTCTCTAATGACTCTTTCAGCTCTAAATCTGTGATCCTAAAGAGAGACAGAGACACAGAAAGGAGAGGAGAGACAGAAACAGAGAAAGAGAAAGTATGTGAGGAGGGAGGGGAAAGGAGGAGACATAGTGCAGAAAGGCTTCCTGTAGATTGAAGATCTAAACTCTACTGTTAGAGGTCCTATGAAGCAGAACATTCCAGGCTTGGAGGCAGGAACCTGAGGCAGCAGGTGCAGAGCCTAGCTGCCTCCATGTATCTTCCTCCCCACTTTACTGCCTTCTCCTTTGCATGAAACAAAGTCAAAAAGCAGGACTTCCTCCACAGTTTTGTCATAGGATCAGAGATTTAGAATTTGAAGGGACCTCAGGGGCCATCTGGTTAACCACGTGGACTCCATTTTTATAGGAGGGAAACTGAGACCCAAGGAGTCTAAAGGAACTTACTGGAGGGTAGCACAGGCAATAAGCATTGGAGATGGAATGGGAAGCCAGGTTCTCTCAGTCTAAAGCTAGTGAGTGGCCTTCTTTCCAGTTATAAGCAAACCTCTCAGGGGCCTCCCACCTTCCCCCACCTCAAAAACCAAATGAAAACCTTAAATCTTAGGAGAAATGAATAGACAGAGTTCATCACCCTTCCCACTCCCCATTCCACCCCCCCCAAAAAAGTGAGCTCTACCAGTATAAAAAAAAATCTCTCAGTGAATTGCATACACCCTGCCCCACCTACCCTGCTTCTGGAAAAAGCCTGCTGCACTGGAGTGGGGGAAGGGACGTTCTTTGTAATAATGAAAGTTCCACAAAATGGCAACTATTCTGCTTTGTGTCTACAGCCATCAATGACATAAAGAGACCGCAGTTAGGGGTTATGTTTAATTTCTATTATCAGGCTACTCATCTGTCGGGACAAGAGGCCTTTAATGTGAACCCCACATAGAGTTACCACAAACAGGTCATAGGCAATTGTTACTTCACCCTCTCAGGTTGCAACATATCCGGTGTGTGAATTTACAAACTACATTGAAATTCAAGCAATAATTAGGCACCGTGGGGTGAGTTAAGGACAAAGGAGCAACCCTCTTCTGCTCATTTTTAGAGCTGGCTCCCAAAGTGAAAACCTCCCTCTGCTCTGAATATAATGGTAATGTGTTTCTAGAAGGAAGAAACTACTTTGTAACTTTTAAATGAAGCATTCCAAAGACTGGTGCCCACTAGCTTAAGAAAGAGACTGATCTAGTTAATTACCCAACAAAGAGAAACCTCATCCCAGTAACTGTTACCAGAAGTTACATATATGTTGTAAAATGACTAAACAAATCCTAACTTGTTTTATTTTAGCACTATTACACCCAAAGGGTGTGGTATGATGAGATGTCGCACACCTCTGTAGCTTTTTGATCCCCAGTGAAATAGTTTTAAGGTGAAAGAGGACTGGATTAACTCAGGTTAAGAGAATCTCATTGTATAGGGAGGGTTTTTTTAAATCCTCAAAATTGTATATTTAAAATTTATCTGTAATGTCGCTTCCCCTCCTGGCAATGTATTAAAACAAACGTGGGTATGCGAAATTAGCATTTCAGGAAATCATGCTTAGAATTTGAAGAGATGTTGAAGTCCATCAAGTCAAATCCTTTTGTTTTACAGATAAGGAAACTGAGACACCAAGAGGCTAAGTGACTTAAACAATTAATAGGTATCTGAGGTATGAATTGAACTGACATCTTCCTGAGTTCAGGTGCAGTACACTCTCCACTATACCACATTTCCTCTCTTAGTCCAACAGACTGGCCTCTCCTCATTTTACCAATGAGAAAACTGAGTCTCAAGGTAGTTAAATGACTTCACCAGGATAACACAGGTTAAGTGGTAGAGCTAGGATTGACACCCAGGTCCTCTAACTCCAAGCTCAGTGTGCTTTCTGCTGCACTACATTTCCTAATAATGCTCAAATCCCAGATTTAGAGCCAGAAGGGATCTCAAGGGCTACCTGTTCCATTACCATGCCCTTATATTAGAGACAAGGAAACTGAAGCCAATAGAAGCAGCGTTGCCCCACCTGCCCTGCAAACAAGGCTAGGTTGTTTTTCTTTTCCTCTAAAAGACAATAAAAGACTTGATCCAGCAGGATTCTAAGAGCTGGAATCAGGATTGTGATAGTTAATGTTTAACAACTGGCTGGGGGTGGGGGTGAAGGCGAATGTGCACATGGCACACTTTTTAACTTGCATTATTAACATTTTTTTATCACTTAAGTCTGGACAACCAACAGAACAATAAAGCAGACCCTGATTTTTAGTATTGGCCAATTTCTGAGGTGTAAATGTTCTCACTGAAAATTTAACAATTACCTCTGGTGAGCTACATAAGCTGACTCCAGCACCCTGGTGGGCCTATAATCCTTGGCAGAGTTTTCTTGCTACTTAGTTTAAAAAGCCCAGCAAGTGAAGAAGAACCTGGGGCTCCCCCTTGACCACCATACTGCCCAAGTATACTAAGTATACCACCCTCCATGGCTCACGAGGAGGCAGGGGAGCTTCCACCAGATAAAGGGCTGTTATGGCCTTGCTGAAAAATCTCCATTCTATTGTTAAATAAACTTCCTCTTACTAAGTGAGAGATGGTCAGTGAGACTCTTAGGGACCAACCTGAGTCAAGTCCAGGCCTAAGTATTATTAAAAATGATTTACCCATGGTCTCCCAATAAGAAAATCAGGACTGATTCCAGACCTGCTAATTCCAAATCTAGGATTCCATCATGTATCACCTGCTGGGAGATTATGTCAATCATATAATGCTTTTTATGCCTACTACTAACTCAGAAATACAATAAATGTAATGCCTTTATTTAAAAAAGAATCATAGGCCTCTTGTTTTTACCTTTCTCAATGCATTTGTTTCTTTCTGACTTGACTAGTGCAATTCTTTCTTTGTGGTTCCTCCAGCTCTGTCCTTTTGACATCCGGAGGTGGTAATGACCTCAGCCACACATCTTAAGATCTCAGTGTACGTGCTTTTTTTGTCCCTCCATGCTTAGCACTCAGGTTGTAGCCGTCCCTTTTTGAAATGCTCTTTGCCACAGTTTTCCATACTTCTGTGACTTGATTTCATTGCTATAATGAATTTTACTTAAATCTCAAATGAAACACACAACCATTTTATTTGGACATGTGCAAATTGCAGGAAATGCAGATCACATCTCTTTCAGATGGGGGGAAGATAGTCCCCAGTAGTATGATGAGCCAGATGGAGAGCTCTCTCTCTGTATGTTTCCTGATGAGTGCGTGTCCCTGCTAAATCTTCCCTATGTATGTTAGCATTGCCATTTATTTTAAAGTAAAAGGCCCTCCAATCTACCTTCCTCATTTAAAGAGGAAACTGAGGCCTAGAGAGGTGATTATCCAACATCGTACTACTGATCGATGACTTACCTCCACCTTCCTGAGCCACCTGAGTTGTTAGTGCACTCTGCCCCCTCTCCTTTCTCAGTGCTAAGCATTCCCCTGGCACATAGTAGGTACTTAACAATTGCTTGCCCAATGAGGTAGAAACTGTCAAAGCTGGGACTGGAATCCAACATTTTTTCCATTGTGTTCCACTGCCTTTCAGAGTCACAAAATTTGAGTTGTAAGGGCCATCTTGTAAAACCAGCACCTAACAGAGAATACTCTCTACAATAATCCCAACATGTGGCTAGCCTTTACTGAAAGACTTTCAGTGAGAGGAAAGGAATCTCTGCCTCCAGAAGCAGCCCATAACACTCTGGAATGGACTCCTTCCTCAGTACCTTTCATCCACTTTTAGATATAATGCCATCATGGAGATTTGAAATCTTAAAGTATATCACTACACTGGGAAATATTTACTACATAAAGAACCCTGCCTTTCTTTGTTATGAGGTTTGGGAAAACCATGGATTTAGAGTGGGTGAACAGCCTGGAGAAATAAATCAAGAATCTTTTTGGGGTTATATGGATGAGAAAAGCAGAAAAATGCCCAAAGGCAGAAAGTTGATGTAGCTCAATAAAAACTCTCAGGATCTTTATTACATTGTTCACTCTCACAAATGAGTTTTGGGTCCTGGAACAAAACTGATTCTCCCACTCAAGGTTCTAACGATATCTATGAGAAGTTACAGTGACTCTCTGCGGCCATTGGATTGAGTCTCTAGAATGTTCTCCCCAAGATTTTCAGCTGAGAATCATTTCAGTCAGTCAGCCTGAAGGAGCTTTTAAGAAGGGGTATTTTATAAGATGGTATAGAACATTTCCCTCCAAATACATAACATAATCAATCTCCCACAAGCACACATAGAGGCCAGAGGAAAGTGAACTCAAGCTTAGAGCGTGCATGTAGCAGGATATCTCACAGCTCATGATTACTCAGTCCCTTTCTCCCATTGTAGGCATTTAAGAAGACCCCCCCCACCCCCACCCCGCCTTTAGGTATCATGTAGTGCCTTTGTTGGTTCTTGTGGAGCTATGAATCTACATACAATCTGTTTTGGGTTCTCAATGCAAATTGAAATGCAAAAGCTGATCTAGAGATGCCTCTAGGACACCAGTGGGAAAGTAGGAAGTCTGATATCTTTCAGTTCTTCAAAGCTAATAAGATTCTCCTTTGGCCAGAGGAGATTAGGGACAGGAGGATACATGGAAGGACACCTAGGCCAAGGCCAAGGCAACTGGTTTCAACTCCACAGGATAAAATGCCCTTCCCAGATTAAGCTATCACCTCTAATCTCATCACCAAGCTGCTAAATCAAACCTTGACTGACATACATGGAGTACCAACCAAGGACCAACCTCTTCCTAAGAGACCTTTCTTTATAGAGGGCAGGTTCATGCCACTCTGTATTTGCTGCCCTGCCTAGTTTCAGCTCCACAGAGCAAGATGCCCCTTGAGCCTGTTACCCTCTGGTCTCCCCTCTTCCCTGATTTCCTGACTCCTTTTATGTGTTGTCCCTTTCCCAATTAGATTATAAACTCTTTGAGGTCAGGGATTATCTTTCTTTCTATTAATTGTATCTCTAGTGCTTAACACAATGCCTGGACTGTCATAGAGACTTAATAAATGTTTATTGGGTTCCTAGATATAACCATGAATGCACATACATACATACATACATATACATAGTTAAATACAACCATAAATTATATATACGTTTACCCTAATACCATGTATGTATATATAACTATATATAATTATATATACATGCAACTATATACATGTGTGTATAACTGTACATAGCTATGTACATACATACATACATATATATGTGCATGTAGTAACATATACAATTTCATTTGGCCTTCACATTAATCCAGGGAGAAAAGTGTTATGATAATCCCTATTTTACACATAAGGAAACTGAAGCTGGAAGAAGTTAAGTGACTTGCTCAGGGTCACACAGTTTATGAGTATCTGAGGCAGGACTTGAACGCAGGCCTCCGTGATTTCAAGTTCCTTACACTCTCCACATGCCTCTGAGATACCTCTAAGATCCTTTTAGCTCTAAATCTGAATTTTATCTTGAAATCAAAATGATATATGTGTACCTACTAGAGGCAGCAGGTGGCACAGTGCTTAGAACATCTGGCCTGGAGTCAAGAAGACCTGAGTTCAAATCCCATCTCAGATACTCACTAGTAGTATGACCCTGGGCAAGCCACTTAATCTCTGCCTCAGCTACCTCAATTGGAAAATAATATGTTATTAAATAACATTATATTAATGGTCATTAATAAAATATGGGATAACAGTAGTACTTGCCTTGAAGGGTTGTTGTGAAGATTAGGTAAGATAATATTTGTGTAGCCCGGTTCCTGGCACATAGGAGACTCTACATAAATGCTTATCCCTTTCTCCCTGCAAACTTTACCCCAATATTGTTTCTGACTTAAAAATAAATTATTCACTGACAACAACATGAGCCCAAAACTCTGAAGACTTAGCGTGTTCAGTGCACTAGCCAAATAAAGTTCATACAAGGCACGTTTAATAACACCCGTTGTCATTGCAGTCATCATTCTACTTCATCGACTCCAGAGTTGGAAGGGACCTCAGAGGCCATTGAGTCCAACCTGTAATTGATCAAGAATTGCTCTACCATATAGTTGACACGCAAGCTTCTGTTTGGAGATCTTCCCCTTCCTCCAGGGAGGGGGAGTCTACCAGCTCCTTAGGAGGCCCTTTCTACTTGTCCACAAGTCAAATTGTCACAAAATATTTTCTGACTTGAGCCTAAATTTTCCATTTGTGCAGCTTCCACACATTGTTTCTAGTTCAGTTCCAATCATGATCCCTCTTCCATGTGATGGCCCTTCAAATACCTAAACGCAGCAACCAGGTCCTAATGAAGGGCCCCATGTGATAGCCCTTCAAATACCTAAACGCAGAAAACCAGTCTTTTCATCTCCACATTAATACCCCAGCTTCTTCCACCGGTTGTACTTGCTGCATGCACTAGATGTACCTCAGCTTTCTGGTTATCTTCCTTTGGACAATGTAGCTTATTAATATCTTTCCTAAAATGTGGCACCCAGAATAGTAATTTATAAATATTAAGCAAAATAGCAAGGACCAAAGGCCATGTTATCCAGGACCAGCTCATCTGACAGATCAGTTTCTACTTCATATAGCAGGGGAAAAAATCCAATAATCTGAAGCAAGCCTGCCCAAGGCAAGGATGCAATGTGTAAGACATGGACATGGTTAGATCCAGTCCTCACTGAGGAACATAGAGTCCTTGGTTCAGAGTCCCAGAGAGTCATAACTCAGATATACAAAACAGTAACATAATAAAACTAGGTCTGAATAGGAAGAAGGCCTGTGGGAGACTGGAGACTCAGAGTATTTCTGAGGTCATTAAACTGAACATCTGGATTCAAAAGTTGGGGGCATAAGGGCAAACAAATTTCTGCATATCTCCATTAGGGGTTGCTCATGACTAAGCCCCTTGTTGATGAGTGTATCTTCTGCCCAATGTTGGTAACAGACAGTGGGAAACGAAGGTGAGCAATATAAGGCCAGAGCATCATACCCCTCTCTGTTGAGGGACTGGCTATTACCCTCTTTGCTGACTACTCCAGAAATGCAGTTGTTCTGGGAGAGCTAAGTACATCAGTGGCCTCCTGTCTTTGAAAGGAAAAGGAAATGGGATCGCACATGTTGCCTCTACCCCTTTCTGACCTACAGTCATAGTATGCCTTTACAAAAGTTCTCTCTCCAGGTGTGCAAGAACAGTAAAGTTTATCCCTTCTAAGAAACAAATTAGCACATTCAGCATGGATTAAATTCTCACCTTACTCATTCCCATCATGGGTAGAAAGAGTAGGCTTTAGGATGGGTAAGTTTTGATTGGGAATGGTGCAACCAAAAAGTTCACCGCAGTTGGGGGAAGAGAGAGGGACCTGTTCTAGACCTTAGAATTCACTATTTCAATATTCATTACATCCAAGTCATCCCTCCTTTGTTGAATTACATGTTTTGTCATCCCTGGTGAGCATCTATTTTACATTTTCTTCCAGGAAGAGGAGAGTGAAATTTGATAGGAGACATCAAGAATTACTTTGGTATTTTATGAGTCTGTGGTTTCCTCGGAATCCATAGTCAAACTTGGCAGCCCGTCTCTGACTCAGTCCTGTAGATTGTCCTCCAAAGTTGCTTTAATTGAAACAATGACCCCAAGGTAAAAGTGGTAATGACTCTCTGAATTTAGCTAGACTAGTCCTCAAGTAGTACATCACTGAGCTTATATTGTTCAGGGTAATAGACTATACTAGAACTTATATTCTCTTAGTATGGCCTTCTAGAACCCAGGGACGCCTTCACATCACAGTGAGAAATCAAAGGAGGACAAGAGTGAAGTATTAGTTGAGCAATAAATTTTGAGAAATGATCTTAAAACCAACCAACAATAATAAATTTACAGGGATGGATAGATATAGATGGATTCTAGTCTCCATCATTATAGAGAATGCCCTGCTGACATAATTACAGGTTTGGTCTATGTTTCACAATGGCCACAATAACGTAAAGGAACTCAATATTAAAAGTTATCAGAACTCTGACCATTAGAGTAACCAAAAGACTACCTGTCTCCCTTAGTAGAAAGATGGTGAACTATGGGTGCTGAATGAGGCATACTTTGTCAGATGTCCTTATATGGATTTCCTTTACTTAACTGTAGTTCTTTGTTATAATGAAGAGTTCTGTGTTTCATGCAAAAGTGAAAGTGATGTCTAAGAAGAAACCATCAAGAAATCATCATTAAAAGGTTTCAAAATACTATCAAATAATAAAGTGAAAGTGTTCTTTGGTACTTTTTAAAAAAATTCCCCTCTTCTCTTTCCCTCCTCCCCTCCCACCTGGTGTGAGACTAAAGGTTAAAATGTTTATCCTATGGTTAGACTCTTATGTAGATGCAAGTAAAACCCACAGTTATTTTTATTTTATTTTATTTTATTGTAGATTCTCATATCCTGAGCCAATATGGAGTGGAACATTATTTCCTAAAGGAGATAAGCCCAATTTTGAATACCGATCAATATCTCACTGCTTTATAGAAAACCCTTTCAGCTTGTGAAAGTGCAAGACTAGCAGATTTTAAGGAAACCCCAGAAAAAAAAAAAACTGAGTCTTTTCCAGTCAGTCCAGCATCTCGCTGGATAAAACTCTTTAAATAGACTATTAGTAATTTGAACCAGTTCAACCTAAAGACCCCACAGGGCTCTTCCCCTCCCCCTCTGAAAAAAATTCCTACCATGTGATTTATGGTAATTTATTCCAGAATTTAATAAATAACATCTCATTAATCTTCACAATTTCCCTGCGAAGTGAGACCTGCCTAAACATTACAGTTGAAAAAAAGAGGAATGCAGAAATCATCCCATGACTCAAATCACATTGTTGTGATTTAGCTAATCTTAGATGTGAATGCTGCTCTTTCTACTTAAATAAAGACCCCTCAAAACATCTGCTTTCTCAAAAGATGCTGATGCTTGGAAACTGACTCCTGACCTTTCCCTAATGAGGAAGCCCTCTAACTTAACAACCAGACAGAGGTGGGGGAGAAAAATAGAGCTGAAAGAAACGGAAATGGAGCTGAGGTTAATTGATCTTACAAAGGGACTGTTTCCCTCCGACCTAGTTTGGTGATTCAGCATTTGTAATGTAAAAGGATTTACAACAATTAAAGTAAAATAAAACCAGGTTTAAGTGAAACTGTATTCATATGCGTAAGGTGTCTCAAATAAGGACCAGTCTGAGGATCAGACATTAGGGGCCACCTCGTCCATCCTCCTCATTTTATAGATGAGAAAACTAAGGCTTAACATGATTAAATAACTCACTCAAAGTGTCAGAGGAAATGGCAAGACTTACGATTTGTTTTTAGACTCCCTCCACCCCCCAGATCAGGAAGTTTACTTTGTCTGTGACTATTCTCCGCAGCCCTGTTAATGTAAACACCACCTTTCTCTCCCGCCCCAGCCTGCTTCCCTGTTGAGTAGTTTGATGGATTTCTACTCCAAGTCATCCATGTGCTTGTACCAACTTTGTTCACTTCAGATAAGAGGGTTCATTTGATGCTTGCTTCCTTACCCCCCTCCCAACTTCCTTTGTGTTTGTATCTTCTTTTTCTCACCTATCCCATCTATGAGAAATATGTTTCATCTTCCTTCTTTCTCCTTTTCTCACTAGTATATTCCTATCCACTCTTCAGAGTTAGGATTTGAACCGAGGCTCTCTGACTCCAAATCTATCATTCCTTCCCCTATATACCACACAATTAAGTGCACTGGTCTCTCCACCACATGTCTTTTGTTAATGTATCCTTCAAAATAATCTAATACCATGCCTCCATTATTTCCATTCCTTTGTAGCCCTCTGAGGTCAAATCTCTTCTTTCTTGGATCTCTTCCCAAGCTGTCCTTAAAAACTCTTGCAAAACTCCCTCTACAAGGCAGCTGGGTGGCAAAGTAGACAATCACCAGCCCTAGAGTCAGGAGTACCTGAGTTCACATCCAACCTCAGATACTTACTAGCTGTGTGACTCTGGGTAAGTTACTTAACTTCCATTACCAGTTTTGTTCTAATGATACCACTTCACTTAAACTCTCTCCAATAGATATCCCTCTCTATCTTATTCTCCCCATATTTTGGGGCAAGAAGAAAATCTTGGTATGTAGTGTGTCTCTCACAATCACTTTCATCATTCTTTCCCTACCATCTCTCAACAGATTCTCCTCCTTTAAAACCCACATCATCCATTTATTCTGTCCTCTCCTCTTCCATGACACTCACTGTCATCTATCAACATCCCTCCTACTTTCCTTAAGGACTTTGGTTCCTGGCCCCTTCACCATCTCCTATGGCTTTTACATCTGACTTGATAGCACTTCCATTACCTTGGCTCGTTGAGTGCCTCCATTCCAATCACCTTCATCTCCTATCATCTCAGTCTCCCCTAAACACAGATACAACATAGGCCTATTTGTTTCTTAGGATACGATGGAAAGAGTGCTGCATTTGGAATCAGAGAATAGGAATTCAAATCTCATCTCTGATGCTTGCTACCCACCTGAGCTTGGGCAAGGACTCAACCTCCTTAGGCCTCAGTTTCTTCACTTGTAAAAATGAAGGAGGTGGACGAGTAGGCCTCTAACTTTCTTTCCTAGTCTGTATTTATGGTCCTCTGAAAAGTCACTTGTCTCTGGGCTTTAGTTTCATCATATGAGAAGAACAAAAGGGAGGGGTTTTAACCTGATGACCTGTAAGATCCATTCTAGCTCTAAATCTGTGATGCTACCTCTGAAATCTCAAAATCTGAAATTCCCTGCTTGGACCACAACCTTTTGTCATTCCCTTTCCCATACTTTCACTTCTATTAAACCTACTTTCTCTTTTTATTGGGAGCTGCAGGTCCTTGAAGAAATTTCCAGATTTATTTGACTCTTTACTAAGTCAAGATCCCAGGGCCACTCAGTTCACCTTAGATCCCCTTACCCACTTCTTATTTCAATATATGCCCCATTAATCTCCAAAGCAAGGAAGATCTCTCTGCCCTTTTTACTTCTCTTCCTCGCTTTGTTATAAGAAGTCAAAAGATCTGACTGATCAACCCTACCACAAGTTCATACTATCTAACCATGTTAGATGGACCCTCAAGTGCTAAATATTTTTATCTTTTCTTCATTTGTTTTTATTTTTATTTTCTTGTTCTGGACTCATGATTATATCAATGCAGGGAACTCTGAGTGAGGAAATTCTTACTACCAGTGCAGATCTGGGGTCATCCCATAACTTCTAGTTAAGCCCTCCCTTGTTGCTGCTAGCCAGCCTTTGCTTCTAGGTCTCGCTGATTCCCTTACCTTTTCACCAAAGCAGCAGTTCAATGGCTTTTTGGATCTGCTCCAGTCCCTGGTCTGATTTCCATCCTATCATACACAAATTCTCATTATTGAGCATCATAGATTTAAGATCATCTATTCCAATTTCTCATTTTCTAGATGTGAAGACCCCAGCCCAAAAAGGTATGAATGACTTATTTCAGGTCACACAAATGGTAAGTAACACAACTGAGTTTCAAACTCAAGTCAATTAATTCCACATCCAATATTAGAAGAGTAAAGTCTTTAAATCACATATAATGTCCACCAGTAGGTACAATTCCCTCTTGTACATATGTAGATGTGCGTGTCTCTTTCCCAATAGAACGTAAGATCTCTGAGATCTGAGATTGTTTTATTTTTGCCTTTCTATCAACAGCAGCTAGCCTTCAACATGGTAAGTGTTTAAAAAATATTTGGTGATTAATTGATGGATTGGTGGTGGGGGCTTGAGCTCAGTCATGAAGTCAGTTGGTCAATATACACTTATTAAGAGAGTACTATATGTCAGGCATTGTGCTAAGCACAATATTCTCTAGGAACTTACAGTCTAAGAGGAGAGAAAATATACAAATAACTATGTACAAACAAGATATGGTTAGTTGTTGTTCAGTTATGCCTGACATTTTGTGACCCCATTTGGGATTTTCTTGGCAAAGATACTAGAACAGTTTGCCATTTCCTTCTCCAACTTATTTTGCAGATGAGGAAACTGAGGCAAACAGTATTAAGTGACTTGCCCAGGGTTATAGAGCTAGTGAGTATCTGAGGGCAGATTTGAACTCAGGTCTTCCTGACTCCAAGTCCCTAGCTCTATCTACTGCACCACCTAGCTGACTACAAACAGGCTAAATAAAGGATAAATTGGAAATAATAAACAGAGAGAAGGCTCTAGAATTAAGAGGGATTAGGAAAGGATTCCTGGAAAAGGAAGGATACTGGAATTGTATCCTCTTAGATCCATATCTTCTCTTTGTTTTCCTCTGAGTGCTAGCTCTGGAATAGTATAGAACATGACTACGGCCCCCCATCTCAAGGTGAACACACACCACATGAACTCCTGACTGCTTGTTCCAGATGGTCTGCAGTCAGAGCCACACAAAACAGATACAGAGAGAAATGAAAGGAAGTCCTAGGCCACACAGCCAAGCTAACTATACCCTTCTTAGAGCCTTGCCTGATCATTCAACTCTGCACTCTCCTGCAAGCTGCATGAACTTCATAAAAACAGGTTGTTTGACAATTTATACCAGAAATTCATGCAATGTGAACCTAGCATAAATAATCGGCCAGGGCAAGGGTAAGAGCTTCAAAGCTTGTCTGTGACCTTTCTACTCCCTAACTATTGGCATTCTCCAGGGCTGTGATCTGGTCCATCTTCATATATTTTTCCGTGTCTATTTTATCCATTTCTTGGTTAATTTCTGGGATTCCAACATGGTACTATTCATTATAAATCCTGTATCCCCTCCCTGATCTCTCTCCCAAGTGTCAAACTCAAATTTCTAGCTGTATCCTGGATATCTCTACCTAGAGGTATAAAGGCAACCACATTGGCATACACAGGATGGCTGCTAGCACAGGTTCTTAAATCTGCTTTACTAGGAAAGATAACAGTTTAAAGGATCAATAATCCTTTTTAACTGTATTCAGAAAATACAAACAGAGAAAATATAAGCAAGAGATAAAGACCAACTGACAGGGCTCATAAAGACCAACTAACAGGGCTCTTACTGCCTGAATCAAAGCAATATTGCCATACAATTTACATACATCCCTGGATCGAGAGAGTCTTTACATCTGAGCAGTCAGGGAGTTCTGAACATACAGCCACTCAGAGTCTCAACCAGGCAATTACAGGATCCTTCTTATAAGCAAACCCCCAAAATAAAATGACAAACTCCCAGTATATATAACAAAGACTCAGCTCCGGATTGACCCTGAGTCAGTAGGCACAAAACCTACATGACTGAGCACAACTGTGAAGTATAAGGGTTCAAAGGAGATTGAGCCTTCAAATGCTGACAATTTTGCCTGAGCCTGGGAAACTAAACCCAACAACAAAATTCCACTTTGCTTGCTATTACAAGAGGTCACATAATACCTTGCATCCAATAAATACGATCTTTCTCTCTAAGGAATTTCCTTCTCTTTAAGGGTACCACCATTGTCCCCAGTCACCTGGGTTGAGACCCCAAGTTATCCTTCACTCCTCTCTCTCCAAAAACAATCAGTCACTAATCCAAACCAATTTGATAAATACTTACTGTCTAATATGACCCAGGCACTGAAATCTGTGGTTTCTGTGTCTGCAATATCTGCTATGCTAGCTCAAACTCTGATTTTCTCTCACCTGCACTACAGAAATTATCTCCCTGCCTCCAGTTTCTCTCTCTCCCAATGCAAACAACATAGTCCTGCCAGAGTAAATGGCATAAATAGTTCATAAAATCATCTGGAAGTGACTCCAGAGATCATTTGGATCCATTCCTTCATTTTTCAGGTGAAGAAAAGAAAGGCTAAGGGATATCCAAAATTGTCCATCCAGTAAAGCCTAGTTCCTAGATTCAAAGCCGGGTCCTTTGACTGAGAATGCAGTGTGTTCTCAACTATACCATGTTTCATTTTTACAGTTAGGATCATAGTACTGTGAAGGCTTCCGATTTGTAGAGTGAGGAGTCCCTCCTCATCTAATTCCTCTGCCCTGCCTGCTTTGACTCACGCTTCTCTTACGGAATTCCTTTATGTTCCTATTAAAGTAGAGTATTTGATCCTTGCTCCTCAGCTAGACTCCATGCTTTCTAGTCGCCATGCCTTTGTAAAGTCCTTTATTACAATTGTCTGTCCATGGAGAGCCAGCTTTAGGAGGGGCTTAAGGCAGCGTTAACATAGGCTTTTCCCCCGTTCTATCTGCCTCTACCCTTGCATCAGGTACCCCAAGAGTTCTATTACAATGCTTCTTCATTTGGGCAGAGGAAAACAATAACAGCATTAGTAACAAACAACAACAACTAATATTTCCATGGTGTTTTTAGGTTTGCAAAACACTTTCCAAATATTACCTCATTTTATCATCAAAGACCCCCACCCCCACCTCACTCCCAGGTAAGTGCTATCATCCCCATTTCACAGATGAGGAAAGGAAAGCAGGCAGAGGTTAAATAATTTGCTCAGTATCCCTCAGATAAGTAAGCGTCCAAGGTAGGATGGAAAGTCAGGTCTTCCTGATCTAGCTTTCTATTCACTAAGCCACCCAGCTTCCTTGGAAAAGACATTTTATTTTCCTCTTTCCTCTCTTTCTTCTTCTCTCCCTCAGTATCCTCGTGGAGCATAGAGCTAAAGCTGGAAGGGACCTCAAAAGTCATGTAATTTAACTCATTAAAAATGGAACAACTGAGGCCTAAAGACAACAATGGCTTAGCCAAGATAACTACAGGTAGTGGAAGTAATAACCAAAAGCTAGCATTTACAGAGTGGGGTTTTTTCCCCTTTATTCCCTTTTTTATGTTTATTTATTTATTTTTAGTTTTCAGTATTCATTTCCACAAAATTTTGAGTTCCAAATTTTCTCCCCATCTCTCCCCTCTCCCTAACACTTTGCATTCTGATTACCTCTTCCCTCAATATGCCCTCCCTTCTATCACACCCCTCCCTTCCTTATCCCCTTCTCTCTTTTCTTGTAGGGAATACCCCATTACCTATATTTCTTATTTCCCAGTTGTATGCAAAAATGATTCTCAACATTCATTCCTAATACTTTGAATTGCAACTTCCCTCCCTTCCTCCCTCTCCACCCATCCCCACTGAAAAGGCAAGCAATTCAATATAGGCTGTATAATGTAGTTTTGCAAAAGACTTCCATAATAGTCATGTTGTGTAAGACTAACTATATTTCGCTCCATCCTATCCTGCCCCCCAGTTTATTCCGTTCTCTCTTTTGACCTTGTCCCTCTCCAAAAGTGTTTACTTCTGATTACTTCCTTCTCCCATATGCCCTCCCTTCTATCATCCCCCTCACCCCACTTGTCCCCTTCTCCCCTACCCTTCTGTAGTGCAAGACATACTTTCATACCAAACTGAGTAAGCATGTCCTTCCCTCAAGTCAAATGTGAAAAGAGTAAGCTTCCCTTTTTCCCTCTCACATCCTCCCTTTTCTTCTCCACTGAAGAAGCTTTTTCTTGCCTCTTTTATGAGATAATTTATCCTATTCCATTTCTCCCTTTCTCCTCTCAATGTATTCCTCTCTCACCCCTCAATTTTATTTTGTTTTTTTTAGCTATCATCCCTTCTTATTCAACTCCCCCTGTGTTCTCTGTCAATATATGGTGTGTGTGTGTGTGTGTGTTTGTGTGTATAATCCCTCCAGCTATCCAAGTACTGAAAAAAGTCCCAAGAGTTACAAACATTATCTTTCCATGTAGGAATGTAAACAGTTCAACTTTAGAAAGTCCTTTATGTTTTCTCTTTCCTGTTTACCTTTTCATGCTTCTCTTCATTCTTGTGTTTGAAAGTCAGATTTTCTATTCAGTTCTGGTCTTTTCATCATGAATGCTTGCAAGTCCTCTATATCACTGAATTAACATTTTTCCCCCTGAAGTATTATACTCAATTTTGCTGGGTAGGTGATTCTTGGTTTTAATCCCAGTTCCTTTGACTTCTGGAATGTCATATTCCAAGCCCTTCAATCCCTTAATGTAGAAGCTGCCAAATCTTGTGTTATCCTGATTGTATTTCCACAATACTCAAACTGTTTCTTTCTGGCTGCTTGCAGTATTTTCTCCTTGACCTGGGAGCTCTGGAATTTGGCTACAATATTCCTAGGAGTTTCTCTTTTTGGACCCCTTTCAGGAGGTGATCTGTAGATTCTTTCAATATTTATTTTGCCCTGATTCTAGAATATCAGGGCAGTTTTTCTTGATAATTTCATGAAAGATGATATCTAGGCTCTTTTTAACCATGGCTTTCAGGTATTTCTTTAATTTTTAAATTGTCTCTCTTGGATTTATTTTCCAGGTTAGTTGTTTTTCCAATGAGATATTTCACATTATCTTTTTCATTCTTTTGGTTTTGTTTTGTAATTTCTTGGTTTCTCATAGTCATTAGCTTCCATCTGTTCCATTCTAATTTTTAAAGAACTGTTTTCTTCATTGAGCTTTTGAACCTCCTTTTCCATTTGTCTAATTCTTCTTTTTAAAGCATTCTTCTCCTCATTGGCTTTTTGGATCTCTTTTGCCAATTGAGTTACCCTATTTTTAAGGTGTTATTTTCTTCAGCATTTTTGGGTCTCCTTTAGCAAGCTGTTGACCCACTTTTCATGCTTTTCTTGCATCTCTCTCATTTCTCTTCCCAATTTTTCCTCCATCTCTCTTGCTTGATTTTCAAAATCCTTTTTGAGCTCTTCCATGGCCTGACACCATTGCATATTTATTTTGGAGATTTTGGATGCAGAAGTCTTGCCTTCCTCTGATGTTATAATTTGTTTGTGCTTATCTGAAAGGATGGAAGAAAATACCTGTTCACCAAGAAAGCAACCTTCTATAGTTTTATTTTTTCTCTCCCTTTTTTGGGCATTTTCCCAGTCAGTTACTTGACTTTGGAGACCTTTGTCAAGATGAGGGTATATTCTAGGGACCTGTAAGTTCTCAGTTCCTCCAAGATGGTACAATCAAGAGAGAGGTGTTTACTCCTCTCCTGACCAGTGCACTAGTATGGGAGCAATCAAAAACTTTTCTGCTCAGAATCTGCAATTGAATTCCCTCTCTAGAGCCTCCACCAGCTCCACCACCCTGAGTGGAGCTCAGGGCTAAGAATCAGATCAGTGGCTCAATTCCCCCAGGGGCTTTAGGCAGAGATCTCCCAGGGCTTTCACTCAGGGCTGAGATTAGCCCAACCCTTCAATTCTCCCAGGGGCTCTAGGTGGAGGGCTCAGAAAATGGCAGCTGCCAGAGCCATCCCAGTGATCTTTGAGGCTATCAGTGGCATTTGTGGGTTGGGGAATCTGGGAACTACTCTGCCGTTGGTGCCCTGAATCTTGTTCTGGGTCCTGTTCCTGTTGCTAGTTTGCATTCAATGCTGGTCTGGTCTGCCTATAGTGTTTTAAAATTCACAAAGCACTGCACCTTTTGTTTCACTGGACCTACACAACAATCCTGGGAGGTAGGTGTAACTGTTATCCTCATTTTACAGATGAAGAAATGGAGACAAGAAGAGGTTAAGGGACTTGCTTGAGTCACACGATTAGTTTGAGCTGGGATTTGAACTCATGTCTTCCTGACTCTAAGTCTAGCATTTTACCCATTATACCCTTAATGACTTTGAAAGTTGTCTTACTGCTGGGCTAGTAAGTGGCAGAGAGAGGAGCTGAAGGAGGGGCAATGTCATAAGGTGGAAAGAGCATGGATTTAGGAGTCAGTAACTTGAAGTTCAAATCTGGCCTCTAATGTCCCACCAAGGTAGGCTAAGCTCTCCCCTGAGGGAGGGTCCTGTGTTACTTCCTCCAGATAGAGAGACAGAATTATTGAATGTCAGAGAGATTTGGGGAGGAAGATGGGATGATGGATCCCTCATGGCAGTCTTGATACCACAAATACTGAAATCAAATCTCTCCAAAAGTTCAGGGTGGGGCATCCATCTCTATAACTACCTATAGATTAATGAATCAACTGAGCTATCCAATCTACCTATTTATTCTACATGGAGGACCTCTAAAAAAATTCCCATTATTTAGAAAATCTGATCTTTATTACATGGGGGAGCTAGTTCACAAGAATAACTTTTCACCATTTCCAGCTTGGGGAAAAAAAAATAAAAAATCACAATTTTGTGGTGATTTTGAGCACTGTTTCGTGCTTTACCAATTGGCTTACTCTGAAAGCTGGTGCTTTAGTGACTTCAATTCAAGTGGCCCCGAATTCAATTTTGAATTTCAGGTTTCAGTCTTATGAAACTGTGTTGTTTTAGGCAGCTAGCTTCTAACTTTTCTGCTTCACAGTTTAAAATTCAGTGCCCTGGATTTAGGATTCCTTTCCTACATGTTAGGAGGGTTTTGTTTTTTTTCAATGGGAATTTTTGAGACGGTTGATCACTACTTACTTTTCTAGCAGGAAAGTTGTTTATCTTCAGTTTTGTTTTATTGAATTGAATTTCACTGTTGGCTCCGATAATCATATAACCATATATATGACATAAGAGTCTTGTGACTGTTGGTTCTGTTGATTAAAAGTTTCTGCCTGTTTCTCTTCCATAGGAACAGTCTTCTCACTTGATCAATTGATTGTGATTGTCTCTCACGATGTCTTCTTTTCAGCTACCTATAACTTTGATAACTTTTTTGGGAGGGAGGGCATAGATTTCATGTTGGTACCGTAACTCCAGCAATTATTTCCCAGGTAATGTTTCAGGATGGCTTTATTTATTGTTGATATTAATATTATTATATGCTTTTTATTTACTGAGAGTTTAAAGAGGTTATTCAGACTGTTTTGGCTTCATACTCTATCTTATGTTAGTATGATTATATTGTAATGCAACATGCTTGCATGCTTGGTATACCTATACACCCTGTGCTCATATATGTATATGTGTATATATATATATGTACACACACACACAAATGTTGTCTTTTATATGCCTCATTGTGTAGTATATGTTGATGCATAGAAAAGTTGTTAAAGCTGTTGTTATGGTTTTGAGTTTTAAAGTGTTGCTTTGAAATTTTGCTATGCACAGTATATTAATCCCAGAGTGCTGCTTGCTATAATAGTGGAAATTTATTGTTTGCATTAATATTTGAGTATTGTTGGCACACATATCTAAAAAAATCTCAAATGTTTAATGCTTTAATATTAATTTAATAGTATAATATCTTTTTTGTCTACTCATTTTATTTTGTTTCCTCCCTCTTAATAGTATTCAACATTAAAAGTATCCAACATTCACTTGTATAAGATTTTGAGTTCCAAAATTTTTTCTCCCTCTCTCTCTCCCCTTCTCCCTCCCCAAGAAAGCAAGCAATCTGATATGGGTTACACAATAAGAAAAGAATAGAGGTCTCCTAGAACTAGACTTTAAGAAAAAGATCATATTAAAGATACTATACAGAAGTGTAAATTACTTTGAAAAAACTAATATTGAGGTCAGTAATGCTAAGGAAGGTGAAAAACTCAGGAAATTTTTCTAGTCTTATATGAAAATTTTGAGCATGGAGATATACCTGATAATTGACCATAGGAAGTTATAGCGATCTATCTTTTGAGGAGAAAGAGTTGCTTTAAAAAGGCAAGAGAAGCAGGCCTTTTTGAGAGGCTGGAAATCATAGTCAAGTCTAGAGAGGGCACTTTACCAGTAAAAAGAACTGTAAATAAGGTTGTATTCCTGGTGGTAGATGCCATAGACCCAAGTCAGAACATTCTTAGACAAGAACCATATCCTCTAGGAGAATAGTATTGCGAAGTTTGGGGATTAATTGAAAAAACACAGGCTAATTTTGTCACTAATACTGTGTAGTCACATTAAGGATAAAAGCCTGTTGAATTCCTACTCAGGGTGGAGCCTCACCTGCAGAAATAGAAGCAGATAGGTACAGTAGATTTCTAAGAAAGAAAGTCAACTTGAACTACTGTGATTAAGTAAAGACTTGATATAGGACTCCTATGCATTCAGTGTCATTTGTTCTATGGAGACATTGAAACCACTCCCAAAAATGTCTACTTGGGATATGGTCCTTCTCCAAGAATATGCCATTTTGGATCTGTGTTACCTACCACAGGGGATACAGATTCAATCACATCTCTATTAAAAAGTAAAGTGCCCTCTCTAGACTTGACTTTGACTTTCAATCTCTCAAAGTGAGGAAGGCAGTCCTGAGCTGGTTAGTTTTTTCTGAGTCAGGGTCTCAGCAAATTTAAGATCATCTTCTTGAGCATGAAAACCAATAGCACAAAACCTTAGGCAAAGGCCCAGTAAGGATCTGATGAAAGTGAGAATAGAGAAGACCATTTATCACAGATAGAGGTAGAGGTCATGGAGGCCTGACACAAAAGCTCTTCCATCAAGTAATGACCACACTAAGATCCACATATGATATGACTGTGGATCCAAGGGCTATACATGTATATAATCTACTAGTGCAAGAAATGCAGAGTTGGTCATACAAAAGCTAATGACTTCTACCACCTTCTACCCCCTCCCCCCAAATCTGGAAACCAAGGTAGGGACAAGGAAGGTCACTCTTTATCATGAAACACAAAAGAATCTTATCACTAGATTTCAAATATCTGATGTGTAACTGAAAGATGTAATTCTAAACCCAGTACCTCTTTTGAAGATAGGAGATTGAGGGAGTGATTGGTCAGCTACTACCATCTCCCTGTGAAGGTGGATATATAAGGTGGGGCATCACTATACTTATCTATATACATCCATACTACATATTGGGCCTCTAATAATCTCTATTACACTCAGGACAATCAGCCTGTCATATATATTTGTTACCTGTGTAACCTTGGGCAAATCACTTATTTTCTCTGGGTCTCAGGTTCCTAATCTGTAAAATTAGGAAGTCTCAGAGATTCCTTCCAGTGATATTCATCTATGATTCAAGTCCTTTGACTCTAAAGTCAGTGGGTTTTCCATTATGTCATGCTCCCTGTCTGCTCCTAATACATACACTCTCACCCCATCCTCTTATGCATAATCCTAGTAACAAAGTGAGCTGTGTCACTGCCTAATGGTGGTGGAGGGAAAGCGGGGTGGGGGGGGCAGAGGAGGGGAGGTGGCAACATTCACACAGTCAACTGTGCAACATTCCCTATTGCCTTATTATTGGGAAGAACCTTCCAATAGCGGCTGAGGCTTGTTAGCTCCTGAAATGAGTTATTGAGAAAGGAATCTGAGAATCTCTCTCCCAGGAGGTCTTTCCAAGCAAGATAGATTCTCAGCTGTCTGGGATGATTAGGTGTGATTTTGCCTGCAGGCCAGGGCATGGACTGGAGCATTAGAGCAAATATTTATTAAGCTCCTGGGTCTCCCAGATGCTATGCTAGGCTCTCTATATATTAAGAAATAATCATCCAGAAGACACACTTCCTACCCTCAAAGGAGTTTGTAGTCTAGTCAGGAACAAGATTGATGTAGACATTCAAATTAAAAGCAAAGAGCCACTATGCACCCTCCTCCCATAGGAAAGGCCAAATCAGCTGACTTTTGGTTGTTTTCCATAAGCTGTGCTGTGTTGACCTTGAAGAGAATTCCGAGTAAGGACAAGAGAAGCTGAATGGAAGAATAAATTGATTGGAGGGGAAAGGGGAAAAGAGGTCAGGGAGAAATGAGTGTTAAGGGGAATAAAGAGTCAAGAGGAAGAGGAGGAGATCCAAAACCCCTTCAGCTCTCCTTTCAGCCCATGAATGAGCAATTGTCATTCTTTAGGGCCATATAGTATAACTGATCTGAGATAGCTCTCTTGCTAAGTTTCTAAAGTAAGTTAAAAGATGTTGGTACTGAAAGGAAAGTATGTCACACCAAGGATCAAAGGGCTCTAGAAAACAGTTCTAGCTTTGTCAATGTAAGTTTAGATGAAGGAGAATTCAGTAAACATTTAAGTACTTAGGATGTACCAGACACTAAGTGCTGGGGATGCAAAAAGAGACAAAAGACAATCTGTGTTCTCAAGGACCTCCAATCTAATGAGGAGCTTACAATATAAAGAACATAAAGAACACCCATTCCTTTGGGTGAAGTGGTTTACTAATAAATGTTTAACAATTAGCTCTTCAAAAAAAAGCCATGAATATTAGTCACACTTTAAAATTTAATCTACATTATTAATATTTCCTTCCCAACACTTCTTAAGTCTGGAGTCCAGAGGTTCTCAAAGTGGGCAATATTACACCTTGAAGGGTGCTGGAATGGTCCAGGGGGGCAGCAGTCACCTTGAGTACAGTCTGGGGGGCATTGAATAAAAATAAAGGGGTGGTGGAAGCACTGAAAAATCATTTGTACATGTTTCATCCGTTTTGTAACAGAATTAGTCATAGTGATTACATTATTTTCCAAATAAATGCACAAAATGCAAGTTATAACTCTTCAGTGGTCAAGTCCGCTAATAGGTCTTAACAAGCAAGTGTTGACAAGTGAGAGTATTGCCCATTGTGGAGAAGTCCAGCATGCATTGGCAGGACTATGTACATGTAATGACTTGTTTACAATATGAGGCTTTACAGTTACATGACGCAACATTGCATCATAAAATTTTCAGTGCAGGAAAACCTTGCAAATTTACAATATATTATTAAATTGAAGATGCATCATGTTATCAAAAAATATCTTATGTATTTTTTGAAATGACACAAATCAAAAAAATAAACCACTGAAAGATTAAAGAAAATAGATTTCCAGGAGGGCACTGAGTAATTTTTTTGAAAAGGGAATGGTGGGCCAAATAAGTTTGGGAATCTCTGGTCTCAACAATGAAAAAGAAAGTCAGACCTTGATTTGTAGCATGGTGTAAATGCTAATACTAGAACTTTAAATATTAAATCTTGTGAGCTGGTTTGAACTGGCTCCAGCATGCTCCTGATATTATGCTTTAATAATGTGTTTCCCAAGCTTTTTGGTCAGAATTTCTTTACACTCAAAAATTATTGTGGATCCCAAAGTGTTTTCTTTATATGGATTAAATCTATAAATATTTACCTAATACTAATAAAATTTCAAAATATTTATTTATTCCTTTAAAATAATAACAATAAATCCATTACATGTTATCATCAATAATACATTTTTAGTGAAATAGAACTATATTTTTTTAAAAAACTGTAAGAAGAATAGCGTTGTTTTACTCTGCCCCCCATCTCTAATATTTGGCTTAATAGAAAACAGCTTGAGCTCTCCTGTTTCTGCACTAAATCTGTTATAATATGTCATTTTGGTCAAAGTATATGAAGAAAATCCAGCTTCATATGAATATGTAGTTGGAAAAGGGAGAAATATTTTAATAGGCAAATAATATCTTAGAATTATTGTGAAACTATTTTCATAGACCCTAAAAGGGTCTCTGGAACTCACTGGCCTCCATGCTGCCATCTTTGAGAAGTACTACCTTAATACATTTATATTATCTGTAAAATGTAAGATCCTACAAGACAGGGACAGTTTGATTTTAGTCTCTGTATTTACAGTACCTAGCCTGACATACAAAAGATGCTTAATATATTCTTGTTGGTTGACTATTTAGTACACAGAGCTCAGAATGGACATGCTTAGATGGCCGAGCATAGTCACTGAAAGCTGCATTTGGGATCAGGAAGATCCAGATTTGAATTTCACTTTTGAAACTTTCAAGCTGTGTTACCGTAGACAAGTTACCATGCCTTGGTTTCCACCTTTGTAAAATGGGGACAATGATGCTTATATTAGCTATCTCAGTGGGTTGCTGTGAGACTCAACTGAAGTAATGAAAATAAAACACTTTGAAAGCATTAGAATGTTATAAATATGCCAGTGGTTACTAGGGATATCAAGACTTCCATTCTGAGGTCTTATTTCTTGGGGGTAAAGCTTGGGAATCAGTGTGTCATAGTGAACAGAGTACTGAACCTGGATTTGGGAAGACTTATGTTTGATACTCTCCTCATTATGCTGCATTAATTCCTAAGCTTCACCCCCAAGTAATAAGACCTGGGAGTGAAAGTCTATGACACATCTAATACACACTAGGTTCAAATCTTGTTTCTGCAGCTTGTTGTGTGACGCTGGGAAAGTGACACCCTCTCTAAGCCTCAGTTTCACAGTCAATAAATTGTTAATAATAACATTTGTGGTACCTCCCTCAAAAGATGGTCATGAGGCTTAAGGGAAAAAACAGATGCATAGAGCTTTGCAAACCTCAAAGGGGCATGTAAATACCAAAGGCTGTGCCTCTGTTTAAATGTCAGTTGTCATTATTTCTGTTTGCATTTAGAATGTCAGCCCAATTCCTCTTCAGTCAGGCATTAGGGGAGAGTTAAGGGAAACTCAGGAAATAGGAATTCCTAAACAAAGAGAAGAATCAATCTAAATAAACCATCACTGATCTTTGTCCAGTTTCTCTGAAGAGTGGAGCAGTGTAAGTTCTGGGGCATGTGGGAACTGGCAGCTCTCACGCTCACTTGACAGTTGATTTGAGTGCTACATCTAATCCTTTATCCTTACTGCTTGCTCCAAGGAAAGCCCAGACACTGTGTTTAGAAAGCCAGGGAAATATGATGAAGTCATGGAAAGCTGATGCTACCCCATGGAGATGACTTTCTTTCTAAGGACATCACATCTGGACAGAGATACTTCAAATTCTTAAGGATGCCTCTTTCTTCATCTATCTTTATTGTTTTTGGATAAACCACAGAACATAAATCTACATAGCTAAAGGAAAATTGAGTGCTAAGCCAAATAATTTCCCAGACAATTCAGTCAAAAGTGTCTGATTGTGAAGGAAGAAACAGGGAGCTGAGTAAATTGGCAGTTCGCTTGAGAGTGAATTGATCAGTTCTTTTCCTTGTCTACACAGGAGGCCTTTGATTGATAACCCTCCAGCTTTGTCTAAGCTTAAAACAAGACTCTAGCTTGATACTTGATATTAGGACTTTCTCAAATTTTCAGCCACTGAAACCTGTTTCACAGGTAAATGCAGGTCAGCCAAGGTCATTTGGTTGCTTAAGAAACTTTGCTGGTTTCCTATTACCTCTGAGATAAAAGACAAACTACTCTGCTTGGCATTTCTCAAGCTTGCTCCAGCATATCCTTGCAGATGTAATTCACATTACTCCCTTCATATAGTCTGTGTTCCAGACAAATTGTACTACTTGTCCTCCATCCAAACTATTCCATCTCTTGCCTCTACACTGTCACACAGAACCCTTACCCCAAAATAAATGTCAAAGGGGTTCTTCCATCTTACTTCCCCCCATATGGACTTCCTAGTGCCCTTCAAGGCTCATCTTAGGTGGCATCTCCTACATGAAGTCCTTCCTGATCTCCCCAGTTGTTAGAATTTGCTCCTCTTTTACTTTGTATATACTTGTTTATATATGTTAATTCCCACCATCTTCCTCCTTTGGAAGGTAAACTTCTGGCAGACAAGATGCAATTCATTTTTGTCTTTGTGTCTCTAGTATCTAGCATGGTGCCTGGCACACAGGAGTCTAATAAATGCTTATTAAATTAAATTCTCTATTTTCAACATTCTTTTTCACATATCTTAGAATATACATTTTAAAAATCTCCTTCATATGCCTCATGTCATTAAGCAACTGCATTCTAAATGATGATTTATAGAAGCCCATGACAGTTCAGAATGTTGATTTTAAAGCAAAGCAAGCTGGGGCTAAAATAGGCAGTGCTAATGGTGTATGCTTTATGAGACAATAGGATGAATAGTTTCTCTTATCACGAATGTTCACCAGTTGTCTCTAAATTTTAGGCCTGTCTGTCCCATTCTCTTGCTGATATGAGCCATTGCTCATTCACAAATTTCAGGAACTGGTCCATAAAAACAAGGGCTCTGCTAGCCCACTGTATGGAATTATGAAAGGAAGAGAAGAGAGTTTACCCCCTTCATCTTAACCTGAAGCCAGGAGTCTTGCTTGTTGGTTATCCATGCGCATTGTACAGTTGTCATTCATATCTAGAATATTCTTTCTCATCATTTCCCCCACCTCTTATTAATTTAAACTTAGTCTATATTCTATATTTACTTATTTGTATGAATGTTATGTCTTCCTCTGCTCAACCCCCATCCTCAACCCTGTAGTATGTATGTAGTAAAGAGGTTTAAGGACAGGGCTGGTTTCATTTCTTTGCATCCCGAGTACCTGGAACATTTTTCTCCTCCACCTCCTTCTTCTTTTTCTCCTCCACCTCCTTCTTCTTTTTCTCCTCCTCCTCCTTCTCCTCCTTCTCCTCCTTCTCCTTCTTCTCTTTCTCTTTTTTCTTCTCTTTCCTCTTCTTTTTTTCTAAATTCCATATCCCCAGTGTCTAGTACATAGTACATGCTTAATAAGAGCTTCTTAATTGATTGATCTCAGCATTATAGTGTGGAAAGTACCACCACTGAAGAAGGTTGGCAAGTCTTCAGTTACTTACAGGCCTAGAGAAGTTTTGAGGGGGCGGCACTGGGAGGTTGTGCATCAGTGATGAGACTTGAACCCACATCTTCTTGACTCCAAGGCCAGTCCTCTACCAAATCCATAATGATGCCTTTCTTGTTTTCGCATGCACAAATGAACTTACCATAATTTGTTTCTAATTATTTCTAATACGCAAAAATTGAAAATTGAGGCAGTTGAAGGCAAGACAATGATAATGAAAAATGATAGTACCTTTGTTCATGCCTTTTCACAGATGGTTTTCATCTTTCATTCCTTCCTCACCCACCCACTCCTCCTTTCTTTGTATTGATTTTGTATGTATTTAGTATTTCTTTATGGGTGTAAATGGTTGTTTACTCTTAGAAGAATATGAACTCCTTGAAGGCAGAGAATGTTTTAATTTGGATCCTATCACTAGGTGATATAGTCACATAATGTCTATATGGAGTAGGAATTTTAGAATTTGGAGAAGAGATTAAATAGAGATTGGAGAAATAGTCCCCAGTCAAAACCAAGTGTAGGGTGTCTCAAAGCCTGAGAGATTTCTTATGGGAATTTGTAAAAATTAAATAACCAAAATAAATATCTAATACATTAAATACTTGATTTTAAATTAAATAAAAATAATTGGATGAAATAATTATAGTATTAACATTATGGCATTTTTAAAAGGCAGGCCCTTCTTAGTATCAGACTAGAGAAAAACCCTGAATTGCCATACTGTTCATAATGTTGTGTTCCTTAGGCATGTTGCCTCTTCTCACTAATGATACTGACATTTGTAGGGGAGTATGCCCCAGTCTTTGAGGGAAACAACCTAGACCTACATTTCTTTCTTCAAAAAATAAGCACATTAATAGGGGTTTATAAGGTTTTTGAGATTCTAGGGTCATAGGTCTAGAGCTAGAAAGGACCTTAGAGGTAATCTAGTTCAAAGGTATAAAACATATAGCCACGGACCCAACCACAGTACACCCAAGTACATACAAAACTAGATTAAAATGTGATTGGGAAATAATTAATAAACTAAATAAAAATACAATAGAACATAGATAATGTTAATATATTTTTCTCTAAGTCAGTATGTGGTCTCTGGGAATCTTTATGTGTGATTTAGTGGCCCTCCCCTCCTTTCTATCTGAGTTGACATCACCAATCTAACCCAACCCTGCTCACGTTAAAGATGAAGAAACAGCTGAAGCTCTCAGAGATTGACAGGTAGTAAGTGATAGAGACAGATTCAAATTCAATTCCTATAACTCCTAAGTCAGTTCTCTTTTTACTGTACCACCACCATGAAGGAGGTTAAACCTGGGGTAATCTTTCTAAGGGCTGTCATACAAAAAGGTGGGTCATGCTCTAGTAGGTGTTACAAGATTATAGAGAACATCAAGCCAGAGGAAAATCAGGAAAGGAGAGGTTGGAAATGCTGAAGTTGAGTTGAAACAAGCCATCAGCAGAGGGCTTGAGGGGATCAAAAGAACTAATCAACAAGAGTCACAAATACCAAATCAATAGTTCAAACATCAAGAGAAGACCAATGAGTTTTTTTTAACATATGATGTGTCCTAAGATGGCTTTCTTTCAAGGCTATGTTTAAGGGAAACTTGGGTCTAGGGCCAAAAGTGAATCCCTGCCATGCCCTCTCCTGCTCCTTCCAGGAGGGAATAGATGAGAAATACAGAGTGGTGATCAGGATTACTCAGACTGATCCTCTCTGAGGGTCAACACACTGTTGGAGTTACTCTAGCTCCTAAAACCTGGTCCTCTGCTTTTCAGGACCAGGATAAATTTAATACAACCTGTAGAAGTAATCAAGCTCTGAGGGAACTTATTTGTGCTAACCAAATGTCCAGGAGACTGAGTTCCAAGCCATATAACTTATGGGTTAACTGGTCCTACTGCTGACAGGAAGGATGAAATTTACCTTTGGAAGCTCATTTATCAATAATCTTTATGACTTGTTTCCCTCCTGTCAAAGAGTCTCCCCTAAGAAGATCAGTATCTATCCTAGGTCTTGCTGAGGTAGGGGTGCTTAACCTGGGGACTATATTCCCTAAAGGGTATGGTGGATAGATTTCAGAGGATCAAGTTCATCTATGAACTTAGATGGGGAAAAAATAATTACATCTTTTTTTTGTCAGCCTCTAACTGAAATTTAGCATTCCCTCCAATCACGAATTTTTAAAACCTAACATTGATAGCAAATAACAATGATAGTTGCAATAATAGCTAACATTTTCATAGTGCTTTGAGGTTTGCAAAGCCCTTTTACATGTTATCTCATTCACAACAACCCTGTGAAGTATGTGCTATTATTACTTCTATTTTACAGATGGAGAAACTGAGGCTGAGTAAGGCATCATGAACTGCAAAACAAATCCATAACACAGGAAAGGTTAAGAACTTCTGCTTTATGGAGACATGAAAATTTTCCTGCATGCACATAGGCTAACAAGTAATCCAGTATAGGACAAATTTTATTTATTTCATAGAAGAAAATAGAAGAAGCTTGTGCCTGAGCCCTGTGGTAAACAAGAAAACTCTCCTACTACTTGTGTGAAATGATATAGAATGAAGCAAGCAAAACTGGAGAATTACTTATGTAATGACTACAACATTACTAAGGAAAGTTTCTTCAGAAGTCATAGGAACTCGATTCAGTGTAATGTAATGACTCGGGAAGACTGATGATATTTCCCACCTCTTCATAGAGAATCAATGGACGGGAGGTAAAAGCAGTGACACACATTTTAGACATTGCTCCCCCCATAGTACTGATGACTCACATGGTCAGCTAAATGCAGATAGGCAATCTAATTTTCCAAATTCTGGTAAAGTCCTTCTGTCGGCTGACAATTCAGCTTTAAAAGTCTTGTATAAGTTTGATGCACTTTTGACACTCCTGCTAGGCACTTCTGCACTGGTTTGCTCATGATGACAACCAGTATAGGCTTTGATTACTTTCCCTCATGAAGGGGATCATTGAAGTGAATAATTGAAATCAGCAGATAATTATCCAGCTGAGTTCCATTGGCAAATCCTAAAGCAAAGACTTGGGTTCCTCTGTGGGAGTCGGAACGTGGCACCAGAGGACACTAGAGTAGAATTAAACTTGGATCCGTCATAAATCCCAGGTGGCTTAATGTGGTGCTAACTCTTTTCCTTCAGGGCTATGGATAGTAAACATCGTGGGCCAAAGCCAGCCAGGTGAAAGAGAACCTTGACATCAGAAATGTTCCTTCTTTATGGCAGGATTCCTTCTTTCCAATGACCATACTATCCAATTGGTAGGAGACCACATCCTTGTACCTCTGCAGGTAGGGTCCTTATCACTCAATCTAATTACTCAGAATCTCAGAGCTAAAGGGGACTCTGGTACCATCTCACTCAACTTCTTATGATCTACATGATTTTGGTTAAGTCAACCTCGATGGTCCTCAGTTTCCTACTCTGTTAAATGAAGGGGTTGAAGTAGATGACTTATTACTATGGTCAAGTGAATACCTGAACACGAGATACTTTTGAACTATTCCCCGCTAGGGGATAGGTCATCCAGTCTCTTCTTGGAGATTTCCAGAGAAGGGAAACCATTACCTCTTAGGTAACCCATTTCTATTTTTTTTCTATCTCCTGCTTTTATCAACTACATAAGAAAATGGAAGGGAAAAGTATGAATGTTGGAGTCAGAGTGCTTGGTTTCAAATGCCATCTGTGATACATAGTAACTGAGTTTTCAGACAAGATCAACCGTGCAGCCAACTTCCCCAGCATGAAGGCACTTAGATTTTTCATTGATAAGACTTACTAAAAAAACAGGGAAATTAATGCATATCATTCTGAATTAGCAATGATGTTGGTATTATTCCTAATGATAGTGTAGAAATGAAAATAAATATACAGGATCCCAGGGATGATTTTGTTTTGTGCACACAGACTGAAGTGGGAAAATAGAGTGATTATCCAGAGAATTCAGGTTCTAAAAACATGCTTTTGCCATGAGACACCCAGATAAGTGAAATAAGAGCACATTTTAAAAAATAATGAATTCATTGGGATAATTACTTTGATTGTCTTCTTTACTTGTGTGTCTCTCATCATAACTAAAGTATATTTAGAATTTCACCTTAAGAGGAACATGATAGGAAATGGCAGAAACCCAATCTTCTCCTCTTTGCTTCTCTCTTGCTCTTAAAACATTAATTGGTGTTTGCCCAGAGTTTCAAGGTCATACAATACCACAAAGCTTGAGCTGGAAGGAGATTCTTCGTCTTTTACCTCTAGACACACCCAAACTGCCTAACTCCAAACGAGGACTAAGTGTTGTCTCAGTACATTTATGATAGCCTGTTCCCCACTAAACAATGGGGAATGATAACTGGTTTCTTTGATGAAAGTGTACATTCAATTCCTTGAAACTGCACTGAAGCCAAGAGCTATTGTTACTGGTGACCCATTAGCAAAGCTCTGTTCTCTCTTGGACTGGGTTGACCCTTGAGCACTTCTCAATAGTTATGCCATTTGGCTCATGCCTCACCCAAACATCACCCCAGGAAACACTAGAATTTGACTTATGGCTAGGCTTCACAAGAATACAAATAGGGTCCTTAGCTCAGGTGCAAGCACTCAGGCTAACAAAGCATTGGACATAGGACAGACTTCATTTAACCAGATTAAAAAAAAGGAAAAGTAGCCTTACCTGAGCCAATAAATAATCAAGCCATCTCTTCTTCCCTCTCTGGTGGATATCTAACTCTGGATTTATAGTACTATCCTGGGTGGGGACTTCCTGACTCCATGTGACTCTTTCCAAGTCTAGGCTTTGTGGTATAGTTTACATACAGGAGGCTTACTGGGGAAGTGAAGTAATTTTACTCCCTTAGGGCATGCCTGAGCTTATCTAATACATTATCAAAAATATCCAGAACTAAACTCAGGCAGCCTATAGGAGATCTTTCAAAAATAGATTTACTTAATGCTTATTAGATGGGCCATAAAACAATTCATAAAATCTAATATATCTAAATAGCACCAACGGAACAATATCCACAACAACTATAAGAAAATGAACAAAAACAACCCTAGAAAGTAAGTTGAATTAATTGTAGTAAGTAATCTTGGTTTTGAAGAACAGAAAATGAAACATAGCTCCCTCCTCTTACTTGAAAGGTGGGAACTAGAGGTAGAGGGTTGCATACAGTGTCAGATATGGCTGCTATACTGTTTAATTTTGACTAATTATTTTTCCTTGTTTACAAAGTGGGGTTTGATGAGTATGTCAGGAAATGCTTGATGTAAAAACCAATGACATCAATAAAACTTAAAAATCTGAAATTTTTAATCTGAGACTTCATGTCAGGAATACTATTTGCATCCATATATTTAATTAAAGCACTTTGTATAGAATATAATAATTTGATTATAACTGCTTTTGACTTCCTAGTGTGGGCATCACATAATAAAAGACACTAACGTATGTCCCATAAAGTCATATATGTATCTACATTTATAGTTAATGTTCATTGGAGCTTTCAATCTTTTCTGTGTAAGTATGTACCACTTCCTTATTGAGCCATTACAGATAAATTATTAATAGACTCAGTATAAGGAGAGGCTCCTCCAGTGAGATCCTTCCTCATTTGACCCTAGCTTACCTTTCCAGGCTGATTACACGTGACTTCCTTTCATTCACTCAATGGTTCTGTCAAACTTTCCTATATATTGCTTGTTCATAACATTTTATTTCTTGCCTCTCTGCTTGATACATACTCCCTCATCACCTCTATCTCATAGACTCCTTAGTTTCTTTCAGCATCCTGCTCAAATGGTTCCTTCTACCGGAGCCTTTTTCTCATGCCACCCTTAGCTTCTGGTGTTCTGTCTCCTCCAATTACTTTGTACTGATTTTTATGAGTACATGTTGTTTTAGCTGAGCAGAATGTAAGGCTCTTGAGGGCAAGGTCTGTTTCATTTTTATCCTAGGGTGCCTGATACATAGGACATACTTAATTAAAGCTTGTCAATTGATCAATCAGTTGCAATCAAGGATGTGCTGTAGTATTAATGATGATGATAGCTAACATTTATACAACACTTACTATGTGCCAGGTACTCTGCTAAGTACTTTACAATTTTCTCATTTAATTCTCACAAACTCTGGTAAATATTATTAACTGGTATTCTGAGGGAAAAATGTACCCATGGCACATCTACATTCATAACATTTCCTTCATCATGTTCTTAAATGTAGGTGATCAGAAAAATAACAAATCATGTTTTGATTGGTAGTATTTTGAAAATGCAACAGTTGGCTCTCTTGAGCTGGCTTCAGTGTACCCTATGTTGTGGTCTTACTTTAATGCCACTCCATTGATTATGAAGATCAAGTGAGATAATATACATAAAGTGTGTTGCACACCTTAAATCACTATGTAAATGCCAGCAATGATGATGGTGGTGGTGGTGGTGATGAGGATGATGACGATGGGGTAGAGGTGACCCTGAGTTCTTGAAGACTCTACCAACAGAGCACAAGTTTTGGCAAGACCAACCAAATCAGAAAGGCTTTGAGTACTGGATGGACTCTATGTCCATTGTCTGATGATCAGCTAAGTTAGAGGCAGAGAGGCTCAACCAACAAAAATGTTGGTCACCAGGTGATGAATATTTTTATATAATTACAAAACTTCAAATCTGGAAGAAACTTCAGATGTCATCCAAGTCTAAACCATTTATGAACAGAAATCTGCTTTAAAAACAATCCCAATGAGTAACTATCAGGACTCGAATTGGATATTTCCAGGGAAAGGGATTTACTATCCAAGATGGCTGATGGGAGGACTAAAGGGTGGAGGAATAAACTCCTCCCATGACCTTCCTTTAGGGAGGGCTGAGAACTTTCCATTTAAAACTCCATTTTTTGATCAGTTGTTCTGCTTGGTTTTCAATTCTGCAAATATCATGCCCCCACCAACTACTCTCCGGAATCAACCTCTTTGAGCTTTCAAATTTTTGAACAGTTCATTTAGAGGTTGCCTACCTGTGTAATTGAGGTAGACACCTTCTGAGTCACAAAATGTGGCAAGTCCTCAAAGATGTAGGAGTACCACATTATCTTTCTTTTATCCTGAAGAATCTGGATGTAGATCAAGAAGCAACAGTTAGAAATCAACAGGGAATAATTGATTGATTTAGGATTAGAAAAGGAGTATGACAAAGTTGTATATTGTCACCTTATTTAGCTAACTTACATGTAGAATACATTGTGAGAAATGCCAGGCTGGGTGACTCCAAGCTGAATTTAAGGTTGCCAGGGAAAATATCAACAGTCTCAGATATGCAGACAATGCCACTCTGATGACAGAAAGTGAAGAATTAAGAAGCCTCTTGATGAGGGTGAAAGAAGAGAGTGTAAAAGTTGGCTTGAATCTTAACATAAAAATAACTAAGATCTTGGCAACTGGTCCCATCACTTCCTGGCAAATAGAGGGAGAAGAAATGGAAGCAGTGTCAGATTTTATATTCTTGGGCTCAGAGATCACTACAGATGCTGACTACAGTCATGAAAAGAAAGGACACTTGCTCCTTGAAAGGAAAGCCATGACAAATTTGAATAATATACTAAAAAGCAAAGACATCACCTTGCCAACAAAGGTATGTATAATGAAGCCTATGGTTTTTATGGTAGCAATATATGGCTGTGAGAGTTGGATGGTAAGGAAAGCACCACAGAACTGATGCTTTCAAATTGTGGTAGAGAAGAGTTTCTAGGGTCCCTGGGACAGCAAGAAGATCAAAGCAGTCAATACTTAAAAAAGTTAATTCTGAGTAATCACTGGAAGGTCAAATATGAGAGCTGAAGCTTAAATACTTTGACCACATAATGAGAAGACAGGACTCATTGGAAAAGACCCCAATGTTGAGAAAGATTGAAAGCAAAGGGAAAAAGATAGAAGATGAGATAGATAGATGGTGTCATGGAAGCAAAGATCATGAATTTGGGCAGACTTTGAGACATAGTGAAGGATAGAAGGGTCTAGTCTGCTATATTTATGGTCACAAAGACTCAGATATAACTGAATGACTGAACAACAACAGCTTTTGGTGTGGAACTTTCCTTGGGCATCCTCCCTAGCACCTTTGGTGTTTTTATTATTTTTAAAAATTATTTTATTGTTTTTTCCTCTGAAACAATGAGAGAATTTAAAGCATTATTTTATGATCATTTTCTTAATTCATAAAAACAGGAACATTTGCATTCATATAGACATGTTTATAATTTGAAGGTGCATCTTTCTGAAAACTCATTTTCTACCCATCTTCCCTATTTTATGATACGGTACTGTTGGAAATCTACTATCCATCTTCACAACATATTGTAGATTAGTCTGGATACTAAACAATTTTGCCCTAGGTTGTCATGATTTTCTACTTGGCAAGGAAATAAAGTTTGTGCTCTTAAAGAAAGGTGTCTTCTGTTTTCTTTTGCACTCCTCATTGTAGTGATTGCTTTATATTAGTTAACTCTCCATAGAAAATGGTGACAGTCCATATCAATTGCTTTTCTTATGTCCATTTTTAATCATAAATTATTTGAATAGGTTGGGTCAGAGGGCTTATAAGTAGCTATATTATCTTCATCTGGTTTTTATCCTTTCATCTAATTTGCTATTTATTCTGGCTTTTGTTCTAATTGATCTCTGGTCTGCCTGCACTCAAACAATCAAATCTTCAAGGTCTCCCATATTGGCAACCAGGTGTTTGATTTCTATAAGATATAGTTAAATTCTTTTTAAAAATGATGTTGCTTAGTGCTTACCATTTCTAGAGTCTCCCACTTTCCTCTAATACATAGGTTTGACATTTCTGTGTAGTTCCAAGCCTTTGGCCTTTGTTTCTTAATCAAGACCATTTGATTTAGATTCAGAGGACCTGAGTTATCAAGTTCTCTGGATCTAAGGTCCCTGGTTATCAATGTATAAACTGATGCCTTTTGGAGGACCTTGTTGAGTTCTTTGTCTAATTTCTCTACTACCCCATCCTCTACAACAGATGTTTGCACATCAGCTACAATTATCTTCCTGGTTGACCTTAGAAAAATCACTGCATCTCATCTGTAAAGTTAAGGGGTTGGCTGGACCAGATGTCCTTTAAATCTCTGCTCTTATGATCCTCTTATAAGATACTTTCCATGCATATTTCAAGATCATACAAAATTTCTTGGATAGATAAAAAAATGTTGCTTAGGGATTTATTGATAATCAGTATCAAAGGAGACATGTTTATACAAAAGATATTCGCCATGACCATGGAGGGAGTTCTGTGCAGAGTCTCTAAGAGAGAAAGGATCCCATAACAAGAGTGAAGTTTTCTGTGTCTTGTTTCCTGTTGATGACTTGATACTGACTGTATTAAGATCCTCAATATCTCTGAGTCTCCTCACTCCTCAGGACTCCCCTAAGAGATCGAGCTAATGACCCTCATGGGGTTGATGGAGGAAACAACAAGTGGATGAAAAATGTAAATTGTCTAGACTATGACATTGCAATTTTATGGGCAGTCCATTGAGGTACTCCATCTGTACATACTAGGCATTGAAGATGTACTACGAACTGGACCTTCAGTTGAATGAGTCAATTATAGAGGCTTTTGGGAAATTGCCTAATATTTTTGTATGCCTTATAAGCTCAGGGCTTTTCTATCCCAATGCCCACTCTCACTGATGGGTACCAGGTTCCTAAGCAAGCTTAGATCTCCTCCACCTGAGGGGTTAGAGGTTATTCTAATGTTTTCCCTCTACTGTTAACCACCAGTGATTAACACTCCAGTTTCACTTAACCAATTAATATCTATTAGCCTTTAAAGAGGGATATTTACTGTGAAGAAATAGCAAAAACAGAAAAACACACCTTTCTTCCCCCCAGTACCTGGGACATATTCTTCCCTATAACCCTTTGGTCATTGAAGAAAGTAGGCTTGATCTAGTTTTTATAAATCATTCACTCCACCAAAGTGATTTTTGAATCCATCATAACCAACAGGTGAATGACTAGTGCTTCCTTGTGGCTGCCTTTTTATGTCTGCTGTATTAAGTAGGTTGTTCAGGACTTTGCTCTTCCCTATCATTGCCTCCAGCTGCCGGACTTTAGCTCTCACTATTTTAACCTTATGGAGCTCACAGGGTCGTGGTTACCTCCACCATTCCTTTACTTCAAAGAGAGAATGAACAAATGCCCCGAAGGCAAACACATAGAGGTATTCACAGGCTGCATGTCATTTCTGGTGGGGAGATCCTGGGGCTTCTTCTTCAGAGGCTTGTACATCCCTCTCATTCTCAGAGTAGTGAATCGGGAAAGAAGAAGACAAAGAATGAGAGATTCTCTTTGGTTGGTTTTTTTGGGATTCACTCCAGTTCTGGGTCAGCATCCAACCAATGGTCTAACTCTTCACCCTGTGATCAGCACACCAGAACAAGTTGCACAATATTTGTGCCTGCTCCAAGCTGGGCAACAGGGATCCTCTGTTGCTGGTTATTACATCTTTCTGGGAGTAGGCTCTTCAGTCCCTTCCATCTGAACTGGACTCAGGTAAGCAATACTGCCCATGCTGTGAGATGAGCCTCCATTGGCCAGGTTTCTTTTATGCTTTCAAGGATCCAGAGCTGAGCACTACTAAAAAAACATTGTTGGTTTTTTTTTTTTTTTAACACTGTTGTTCTTCCAGGGATGCTACTCAATTTTGTTATGTGGTAATATGATCTCTAAAGGATTTCTAAATTTGTTATGTGATAATATAATCTCTAAAGGATTATAACTTTGGATGATCCAAATAGAAATGGAGAGATGCATTTTGGACAGAAGCAAGGGTGTGCTGGTAAATGTTTAACAACTGGCTCTCTGAAAACACAGCAATTCTAAAATTTAATCTTTTTTAGTATTATCTCTGTACTTTATTAAGTCTAGAAATCAGTAAAACAATTAACTCAAACCCTCATTCATAACATTTGCCAGTTTCCAAAGTGTTCACACTCATTCCAGTACGCCCTTGGATTTCCAGCACATAGTAGGCACATAGCGGTTTGGTTGGTGTTGTCCTTTATTTTCAAAGATGACCAAAAGGACATCACCATGATAAAGTGATAAAAGGCACATAGTAGGTACTCAACAACTAACCAACAAGTTTTTATTTAGCACTCCTATGTTCTAGGCAGCATGCTGTGTGCTGGGGATACCTAGCCAAAAGTTAAACAACTCTTATCCTTAAGGAGCTTAGATTCTATTGGGAGGAGAAATATGTGTTGTAGAAAACTATAAAATAAATAACAGATTGTTTGGGAGGGAGGACACTAGTGTTGGGAGTGGGGAGGAATTCAGAAGGGCTTTGTGTAGAAGGTAGGACTCAGGGATGCATTTTGAAAGAAAGGACAGTGATGAGGTCAGAGCACATTCAGGCAGGGGGGATGCAAAGGCCCAGATTTGGGAGATGAATGTTATGCATGAGGAAAAAATAGAAAGATTCTTTGGTTGGACTATAGAGTGTGGCAAGGGGAATAATATATGATGAGGTTGAAAATTTAGGAATGGCCTTGATAGACAAATTATTTGTGTGTTCCTCACAATGGCTCTTTGAGTTAGGGACCATAGGTAATATAATTCCCCTTTTGCTGATGAATAAACCTGAGACACAGAGAACTTAACCTAACTTACCCACAGTCACACAACTAGTAAAAGTCAGAAGTAGCATTTGAACTCAGGTCTTCCTGAATATAAATCCAACAATCTTGCCACTACTCCATAGTGGCTCTCAAATCATGTGATGAAGTGAGTATCTATTACCTTTAACACCCAAAGTTAAGATATAATTCTGGTAAGTAGACAATGCCTCACACATAACAAATGCTTAGGGACTGTTTGTTGAATTGAATCGAATCTAACCTGGAAAATGTCACTATCAGCCTAAACTCACCAGCCCCTCCCTTTTCTCCTTCCAAAATAAAAGTTAGGGTTCTATTTATTTCACGACTCAATGCTGCTCCACAGGGACCGTCTTGTCTGGGGCAACATCAAAGGGTCTTTGAACTAGCCCAGGATCAGCAATGACTTGATTTGGCTATGGTAATGCCAGTGGGGGAAGAGTCAAACCCAAAAGGGCTATTGAGAAGTACAGTCTATGAGAGTCAGGTCAGAGATCTGAAATGCCAGGAACCCTGCCAATGGGGAAGTGATGGGAGTCGTGTGCTGTGTCTTTGGAGAGAATGTTGGTATTAGAGCCAGAGGTTTAAAATGCCAGAGGATCTACTGCAGGGGAAGGGTAGTAGCTGTATGCCATGAACCAACAGAGTGGCCCTAGGGAAATAGCCTGTGTTCTTCTTGCTAACCAACAAACCCTACGTCTCTCCCATTAAGTGCTGACCTTGCCCTGGGTGGGCAGCTGACTTCCTTGGCCAGTTGGCCAAGTGTTTCCTTTAACTGTACAAATCTTTCAGCGGCTAGAATATCATGCTTTAGAAAACTGTGGTCAGTTCTGGGATCTCTTATGAGTGCTTGTGTGAAGAAGGATCTTATAAAGAGGACTATGGCCAGAGGCTGGCAACTAGACTCCCCAGGGATGTGGAAATTACCACCATTCTTCTTGTTACTCAAGTCTCATGGTCTCAGAGACATCCTTGACTCTCTAGTATCCCTCATCCTCCATATGTAGTCAGTTGCCAAGTCCTGTCAACACTATGTTGACATCATTAGTATCTCAGTGTTCTAGGGGCACTCCTGAGAGATTGGTAGTGATTATTCTCTAATCCATTAGCTTGAACCCTATTCTGATGTTCTCTCCCTACTGTTAACCACCAGTGATTAACATTCCACTTTCATTTAACAAATAACACTTATTAGTCTTTACAGAGGAATGTATACTGTGGAGATAGAGTAAAAACAGAAAAACACACCCCCCCTCCCCAATAGCTAAAAAAAAACATTCTTTTCTATAACACTTTGGTCCTTGAGGAGAGTAACTTGACTTTAAAAGCAGTTTTCATAGATCTTTCACCCTACCAAGTGACTTTCAAATCCAGCATAGCCATTGTCATTGTTCAGTCATTTATTCAGTCATATCCAACTCTTTCTGACCCCATTTGAGGTTTTCTTGGCCAAGTTAATGGAGTGGTTTGTCTTTTCCTTTGCCAGCTCATTTTACAGATGGACAAACTGAAGTAAACCGGGTTAAATGACTTGCCTGGGATCACACAGTTAATTCATGTCTGAGGCCAGATTTGAACTCAGGAAAATAAGCACCAGGTAGTTGCTCAAGCATAACTCATAGACGATCTGTCTGTTATAAAACCACTTATTTCACATGACTAAAATGTCCTCATTTAGGACAGCTATTGTCTAGACAATAACATAGCACTAACTAGACGTCAAAAACCTCTTAATTGTTCTCCCTGCCCTCATTTCTCTTCTCTCTTATCCACCTTCTATGGAACCATCAAATTAATATTCCTAAACCATAGGTCTGACCATGTAACTCTCCTCATCAAGAATCTTCAGTGGTTTCCTATTGCTTTTGGTATAAAATACAAACTCCTCTATTTGTCATTTAAAATCCCTAACAATTGAACTTGGTACACATCCTTTCTTCCCTACTCCTTCCCCCAAATACCTTATGAAATGGCAAGGCACCCTGAGAGACTGAAAGTGATAGGTTCCAGGTGAGTTAAGGGACCACTGTCACTGTCTTGCCTTAGACTATAATGGGGACAGCCCAGAGTTCTGAGCTACAAACCTCCTGAAATAGCAGCAGTCCCAGCCCCCTCAGTCACCATTGGGAGAATCAAGTGTTTTGGAGAAGTGACCTGGCAACAGCTCCTCAGTAGCCATAGCTATGGGGGAAACAAAGTTCTTGCTCCCAAAGTCCTTGACTCTTCCAGGTGCTCCAACATCAGAAACTGATAAAGTTTTATCAATGTAAATTAGATTAAAGGAGAGGTCTGACCCCTTGCTTTGCCACTGAACCCTAAGGACCGGGGGAAATCTTTCCATCTGACTTGTGGCTAAAGCCTTCCATATGTGGAATGTGAATTTTATGAGTGGAAGGACCTGACCGTCTCCCTTTTGTACTTTGTATCTCCTGTGCTTGGCACAAAGTGGGTACTTAAGAAAAGCCTTTTCATTCATTCACCCAGCCAAACGAGCCTGCTTCCTGGCCTTGTACCTCATGTCGAATTTCTCATCTTTGCCTTTGTTCAGACAGGACAGGAAGACCCTCGTTCATAATCTTGCCTAAGGTAGTTACTAGCTGTGTGGCCCTGGACAAAGTGTCTATCTCAGTCTCAGTTTCTTTATGGGTATAATAACAGCCCTTACCTCCCAAGACTGTTAGGAGGATAAGATGAGATGAAAGTGCTACAACAGCAGCTCTTGTCTTCAGGAGGGTGTGGGAGCATCCTTGCTTAGCCCACACTTCCCAGAGGAAGACATTTTGGTGTTCTCCGGATGCTCCCCAATGAATGTGTTTGAGCGCCAGCAACCACTGGGGACTGGCTTGATTCCACAAGTGTTTCCTGGCACCTGCCTTTACTTCTGGCTCCAACTAATCCAGTCTTAAAGGATTCAGGCCTAGAAATGTGGCAAAGGCAAAGGCATTTGGAACAGGTGTGGGGGGCCTCTCTCCAACAGGTGGAGGGAGTCACTCTGTTCATTGTTCCTGAGATGTTTCAGTCACACACACACACACACACACACACACGACCCTCATCTGTGTCCTGAGATCCGATCCCACATCACCAGTTGCCTGCTGGGTGTCTCCACCTGTTTGTCCCAGCGGCATCTCAAACTTACCATGGCCAACATGGGATTTATCATCTCTCCCCTTCTTCTAGAGAAAACTTCCTATGTCACTGTAGGGCACTCCTATCTTCCTCTTAATCCAGATTCCCAATGTTGGAGTCAGAGAATCATAGATTTAAAGTTGGAAGAGACCTTAAAGGTCATGAAGTAACCCCCCCACCACCAATTTTACAGATGAGGAAATTGAGCCTTAGAAAGGTCACAGGATTCTAAAATCATAACTCAAGAGCCGGATGAAATCTTAGAAGTAACTTACTCCAACCTTCATTATTTTACAGATAAAGAAACCGATGCCCAGAGAGGCTGTAATTTGCCCTGAGTCATGTAGATGAGTTGGGATTCAAAACCAGGTCTTCCCGATACCAGGTTCTTATCCCAGTCACTTCTCTGTAACACCTTCTCATTTTCAGCTCTTTCTTCTTCCCTACTCCTCTAGTCATTATATAGATCATCTATTGTATTGTATTATATTAAATTGTATTATACTATAGTCATTATATTATATTATATCTATTATATTTATTATGTTATTATGTGATCAGTGTGGGACAGCAGCCACATCGGTGGGACAAGTGTCAGAGCCTCAGTTTCCTCATCTGTAAAACCAAGACAGGTAGTTCCTGTGTCACAGGGTTGCTTATGAGGATAGAAGGAAACAACACATGTCAGTGTTTAGGTCAGTTTTTATCTAATCAGTTACCAAGTATTGTATGTTCTACCTCTCCATCTCCTGAATTATCACCTCACACAGCCCCTATTCTTGTTCAGTCCTCATTAACTTACCCATGGATCATTGTCATAACATCTGCATTGATTTTCTTGCTTCGACTCCCCTCTCAAATCCATCTTCCACACAGTTGACAATGGATATTTTTAGAGTACGGATCCAACTGTGTTCCCCACTCGAAAAATCCTTGGTGATTCCCTGTTACCTCCAGGATAAAACACAGAATGTGCATTTAAAATCCTTCACAAAATCACTCCTTAGTTAGTGCTTGGAAGGAGGATTGGCCAGACATAGTAGGTACTCTCAGGAGAGCCAGCATGGCTTGGTGCCTAGCATCTGAGGTCTGGAATCAAGAAGACCCAGATTCATGCTTCTGAAGCACATTAATTGTATGACCATATAATCTATAAAATCTCTTCAAGACTCAGGCCACCCTTTAAGGCAACACTTCTACACCTGAGGTTTCTGAACTTTTAAAAAATATATATACATATATTGGTAACTATATTTAGATATAATTTGTTTCCTTTGTAATCCTACATATTTTTATTTCATCCATTTAACAACATTATTCTTTGCAGTAGGTTCATCCCCAGACTTCCCAAGGGGTCCATGGCACAAGGAAGATTAAGAATTCCTGGACTAAAGTGAGAAATCATAGACAGGTTTCCTGATTGTATCAGTAGACTGACAAAATAACAGGTATGGATGAATTAAATATATAACCATATACATATTCATATATTATTGGGCACATGTGTATTATTGAGCATATATGTATAATATGCATAGATATATAATGTATATATGTGTGTACATATATATACATGAATAGAATACATATTTAAACACACATATATACTTGTGTGTATGACTTTCCACCCCCTTTCCAATCCAAGTTACTACTACTTGACTTCCTATGCTTTCCATTCCAGTCAAGGGGCCTTGCTATCTATTCTCTCTATTTGGAATGTTTTTTGCCCACATCTGTGTCTTGCACAGACTGTCCCTTCCATCTGGGATGTACTTCCTCCTCTTTTCCTCTTTTGTAGAATCCCTAGCCTCCTTCAAAGCCTGGCTTAGGTTCCACCTCCTACATGAAGATTTTCTTGATTGCCCTAGTTACGATATTTTCATTATTCATTCTTTTAAAATATGCAGATGTATTTGTTACTCATCTTCAGGCTCTTACCTATCTTTACACTGAGCTCACCAAATATGAGATGAAGCAAGGACAAGTGTTTAGAGCAGAAGGTTTAGAGCAGAAACTGGTACCATGCTTTATCCTGAGAAGTAGTTTCCCTATGCTAACTTCTTTTCTGTTTGGTTAAGGAATATTCTATTATTTTTTTTAATGTCTGAAAGAAAATAAGGGCTTGAGATCCCCAAAAATTTAACATATTAAGTGCAAAGATGTTTATATTAGGAAAGTACCATAACTTTCTGAGTTGCTGTTTCTGTCAACCACCAGTCTATGGCCTAGGTGGAAGTCAACTCTCCTAAGTGGCCACCACTTGAAAAACTTGATCAGCTCAAGACCTTCTCTAAGTCTCTTCAGTGTTAGATAGATAGACAGGCACATAGATAATAGATAGATGATAGATACAACATCTATTGAATACTTATTACTAGGCAAGAATTTTCCTAAGTGCTTGGGGTACAGTAATGAAGAAGGAGGATAGATTCTACCCTCCCTAATCTTATATGCTAAAAGGAGAGGACAATCCCTAAAAGGGTCTATGGAGAATAGTGGTGATCCCAAGGAGTTATCAATCAGAAGAGGAGGGTCTCTCCTGTACACACAAACATACACACACACATTCCTGAAGAAAAGCTCTGCTCCCTCAGGAACATAAAAGAACAGATTGAATTTTCCTGGGCTAGAGCCTCGTATGGTCCAGAAGGAAAAACATGGACACACAATGTAGGGGGACGGAGATCTGGTAACCAGATCACTGTGGTGATCTGTCACAAAAGAAATCTAGGTCTGAGCTTTTCTAGTGTTGTGTCTCAGAGGAATCACTCTGTAACCAACTCTTCTGGCTGGCTTCTTAATAAATGGCGCAAAGGTGGCAGCAGCGTACCTCATGTAGAAAGGTGGCCAGGTACTCCATATAGGCTGTGCCAAGCTCCTGGAGAGTTTCAAATTTAGCAGAATATCCATGTGTGTGTTTTTAAATCACTGTTCAACTACGGAACGAATTTTTGAATCAATCAATCAATAAACATTTAGTAATGTTGTTATGTTCTAGGTATTGTGCCGTAGAGATACAAAAAGAGGCAAAAGAGAGTCCCTGCTCTCAAAGAGCTTCACAACAAGCAAGCAAGGGCATACAAAGCAAGCTATGTATGCAATAAATAGGAAATTATTAGCAGAGGGAAAGCACTAGAATTAAGAGGAGTTGGAGAAGGCTTCCTGTAGAACGTGGGATTTGAGTGGGGACTTAAAGAAAGCCAGGGAGGGTGGTAGTCAGAGCAGAGGAGGGAGAGCATCCCAGTATGGGGGACAACCAGAGAAATGCCTGGAGTAGAGAGAGAGAGTGTCTTGTTTGTGAAATAACCAGGAGGATCGAAGAATCAGGGGTAAGGTGTAAGAAGACTGAAAACATAGAAAGAAGCTGGGTTATGAAGGGCTTTGAATGAGTCAGTATAGTATAATGGAAAGACTACTGAATTTAGGGTAATTCTGATTGACCTTGGGGAAGTCACTTCTTTTTTTTTAAGCTTTTAAAAAAATTTTTTTGTCTTGAGGAGGAATGCAATTGGGGTTATGTGACTTTCCCAGAGTCACAAAGCTAGTAAGTATCGATTAATTTCTTTCTGAGTCTCTCTGTTCCTCCTCTATAATATAAAGGGGTTGGATTCAGTATTCTTTCTATGATCCTGTAAACTGTTTCGCTATATTTAATTATCAGCTATGACACTGCCTGTTTATCTCAGTTATGCTTCTAGGATAAAATTCAAACTCTTCTGTTTAGCATTTAAAGTCTTTCACAACCTGCCTCCAATCTATATTTCCAGGCTGATTACATGCTATTCCCATTTGAGCACTCTGTGTTCCAGCTGAGTTGGCCTGTTTTTGGTTTCCTGTACACAACATTCTGTGCCTTTATCTATGCCGAGAAAAATTTTCCTCTTCTCTGCTACTTGAAACCTGTAATTCCTTTAAGTTTTGGCTAGCCTTCCCATTCTCACTTTCCGGTCATTTGTTCCCCCTTCACTCTCCCTAGAATGCCAAGCTGACTCTATTATAATGAAATTCCATAGGATTAAATGTAAATCTTACATCAGGTTTAAAAAACAAAATTCATTAATAGAAGATGGGGAGAGGAAAGAGATTTGAGTATTTCTGGGTAAACTTGAGAGTAAGTAGTGGCAGTACCAGTGCCTGGCACTTAATAATGTTGGTTGACTATGAAATGATGGTTAAAAAAGGTGAATGACCTCAGGGTGCATTTTTTCAAAGGGGATCTATGACTTTATTGGTATAGGAAGCTAACTGCTAGTGAGGAAACTCTTCCACTTCAATGCAGATTGGCTCTTGCTCTATAATTTGTACATTTTATGGTTTTAGAGACTTACCTGGGGACATGAAGATGGTACCTAGGGTCATACAGCCGGAATTCATCCTAGGTGGTACTCTAAAGAGATCTTTGTGACTTGGATGCCCACTATGCCATGGTACCTCTGGGTTGCTTTGGGACAGTCGTAACATTCAGGATGAAGGAGGTAACAATGCCACTTTATTCTGCCTTGGTCATATAGCACCCAAAGGGTTGGGTTCAGTTTGGGATTTGACATCTTAGAAAGGATATAAATCAGTTCAAAACTGTTGATAGTAACTGCTGTTGTTTCCCTCCCAGCCTGATAAGAACCCCTAGGACAGAGATGCAGCTTTATATCATACAATAGGAGAGCTGCTTAGGGGAGCTGAGGGTGTTTAGTCTGGAGAAGAATATATTTTGAGGGCCATGAAAGTTGTTCTCAAGTATTTAGTGAATTGTCTCTTGGAAGGATGATTAGACAGTCCATTTGGCCTTGAAGGGCTAAATCGGTGACAGTGACAAGGACCCCAATCTGGAATTATCAGGAAGAGCTTCCTTACAATAAGAACTGAGTCCAATAGGAATCAGCTGCTTTGGGAGGTAGTGGGATTCCCCTCAGAGCAGGGGATGGATGACTAATTGTTGGTCATTTCTTAGAGAAGAGTCTTGTTCAGGTGTGCATTAGGATAATCCTCCTTAGTCCTTCCACCCTTGGGACTCTTTGATCCTGATTCAATACGAATCTCTCAATACGCAGGGCATTTACATAGACAAAGCTTAGAAAAAAACATTTGTTATATTGGAGAAAAGATGAAATATATATTTCATTGTTTTTCTGGTTTTCTATTCTGTGTCCAAATATATGTAATATATGCATATATCTATATACATATATCTATAAATATATATGTATGTGTGTGTGTGTATATATACACATGTATGGTGTCTAGGAATCTCAAAATCTGGAAGTGCCCTAGGTCCCCCTAGACCTCTCACTGAGCTTTCTGTCATTTCACTCTTACTTCCCACTGGGTGGTCCCCCTTTTGGGTGTTTACTGTCACATAGGAGCAGCTGTTTTCCTGAGAGAGGAGCAGACATTACTCATGGATTCCAATCTGAAGTGGGGGGGTTGGATCCTGAGATGGTCTGACCACTGCTGTGTTTCCACCTGAGTTGTATTAGCAGGAGGATACGGCAAAGGAAAGGAATTGAAGCCTTCTAACAAATATCCCTAATTATAGGGCATTCAGTTTCTCTAACTTCCCTACGTTAACTCTTCATTACATCATCGGATACAATCAACCATTTGGCCCAGAATTAAAATCCCCATGAAACTGAGCCCAGCGCCAGAGGTCTTTCAAGGTGCTGATTGGTTGAGGAGTTTTCTGCCATGGCCTACATGTAAAAATGTAATATCCTGGAACTGAAGGATAATCCTTCCTGCTCCTAAAGGCTATTAATCGATAGCTTTAATAATCAAGTTGGTATTAAATATGAAGTCATTCATTCAATTCACTACAGAAAGTAATAAGAGAATGCCAGAGTTCCAATAGAAACTCAATGAACAAGAGGAAACTCTTGGGTTAGAAAGTTCTATACAGTTCTAGGACTGAGGGCTGGAAGAGCTAGAAGAGATCATCTAGTCTAGTCTGTCTGTCTGTCTGTCTGTCTATCTATTTTCTTTCTCTCTCGGTTTCTCTCGGTCCTTCTTTGTCTGTCTCTGTCTGCCCTCAGAATAGAGAGGGCAAGTAATTTGCGTAAGGTCACATCATGTTAAGTAGACTTTATTATTAACTGTACTTTGAACGTAGGTTCTGTGACTCCCCAATTCTGAGCCCCGTCCTCTTCTTTTCCTCAAATTCAGAAGGGTTTCAAGAGTGAAATTCATGACCAGAGGATGGGATGGGAAGTGGGGGAAGAGTTGCTGGTAGAAAACCCTAGACGGGGAGGAAGGGTGGGGGGTTCTTATCAGGCTGGGAGGGAAGCAACAACAGTTACTAGTGATAATCACTCTAAAGCTAGGAGGGTTCAGAAGAGCCCTTAAGCATAAAGGGGCCATGCCCTGGCTACTTCTTAAACAGGCCTATTCAATGAATGGGTGTTAACTTCACCCTGAGTACCTGCAACGACCTTGGCCTAAAGGGCCCAAGGTCTCCCAGTGCATCCTGGATCATCTCCAGTCATCCTGATGAATATCTGGTCACTGGATCCAGATGGCTCTGGAGGAGAAGTGAGACTAGTGACCAATGAATGATCTGTGGTTTGGGATTCTTCTCTGATGATATGGTCTTCAGCAATGAAGGATGAACACAATAACAAGAGGACTTCTTAACCTGAAGTTCCTGAATCTATTAACTTTTTTTTTAATAGCTGATTTTATTTGTAACCCTATATTCTTTAAAAAATCATATTCTGAAAAGGATGTGCATAAAATTCCCCACTTTGCTAAGGGATTCTGTGACATAAAAGAGGTTTAGAAGCTCTGTGAAAACCTTCTTTTCCCTTTTTAGAAGACTGGGCAGAATGGAATGTATCAGTGTTGGGTAAGGACCTAGTCAAAAAAGAACCACAGATTTAGACCGAAAGGGACCTTGAAGACCAACTAATGTAAGCCCTTCATTTTACAGATGAGGAAAATGGAGCCCAGAGATATAGTGTGGTTTGCCCAAGTTTCCACAGGTGGGAAGTGATGGAGCTGAGAGCTGATAAGGGAGCTGAGGAGCTCCTCTTGTTTACCTTTCAGCCTAACCCATTAAGCTCCTCTTTTCCCAGGATTTCTACTTATTCTCTGATACTCATCTCTCTCTGGCACCTATTCCCCCATTAATGCTACTAGCATATCTTTGGATTCTTTCATTTTGACTTTCTAGGGAGAAGCAAGGTGTCCTTCAGTGTTAATTAATGCTATCAGCTATGTTTCAGAGAAGTTGTTTATTGGGTGAAATTTTGGGCTTACAGTCAAAATAGAGCAGAGTTCAAGTCCTACCATAGGCACTTATAGGCTGTGTAATCCCCAAATCTCAGTTTCCTTATCTGTAAAATGGAGATGATACAGAATTGCATGAGAATCAAGTAACTATATCTTTGCAAACCTTAAGGTGCTACATAAATATTAGCTATTGTTATCATATTTGTCCAGCATTATGCATTCTCCCATTATAATTTAGACTAGATATCATGAGGATAGGCAGATTTAGCAAAGACAGGGATCACTGATTTTTTTTAATGAAGAAAATATGAATATTTATGATTGTTCAAGTAAAAAGTAATTATATTTGAAGGACTATGCAAGAGAAAGACACTGATGGAGTTTTGTCTTCAGAGAGGTTGAGGTTGGTCTAAATCATTTCTGCGATGAAACTAGCTCAAGCCTTGTCTGACCATCTGTTCAGCTGGTGAAGTTCTCTTGTAAGGGATACAGGACCTTGAAGCACACGGTCTGAGAGAACTGAGGAGGCAATTTGTGTCTGATGAACTGCTGGTTACAACAAGGTCATAAGCATGTAACTTTACCATTGTAGTTAAATTAAGCCAAATGCTTCTGCTGATGCAGGTAAGTATTTAGGAATCTGACAGGACCTAAATAGACCAGAAGGAATAGGGCAGAAGTCACAGAGGCTTTACATTGTTAGTATCCAGAATTCTTATTTAACTTTTTTCTTCTTTTTCTCAAAGGAGAAAGGAAACACTAGAGTTGGGATCGTTGGACAGGTAAATGAAAGCCTTCTGTAGATTAATTCAAAGTAGTTAGGTAACTATTGCTGGCTATCAACACTGGGTAATGGACAGGTGAAAGATGGGACAACTAGGAGGGACCAAAGGCAGATGATGAGCACAATGAATAAAGCAGAGCATAACTATTGCCTCTTTTTTTGCAGAAAAATGCAAGCTAATATTGTAGTAGGTTTTTAAAAATCTACTATATGATGTAAAAATCTACTCTATGATGTAAATTCAGGCAAAACTAATGGTTACCTGTAACTTGCTGTTTTTTTCTGTCCATTCTCTAGTTTGCACTAAAGAACATGTATTCTCTGATTATGAGACTTGCCTCCTCCCTCCTCTTTTTTCTCTTACCTCCTTAATTCTTTTCTCAGATATGCGGATGTCAGATGAAGGAAGGAATCATAGAAGGACAGTGCACAGATCCATGGATGACTGGTCCAAAGCCTGGACTAAAGGATGGACATGATTAAAGGGAAACATCTGTCGGAGGTAACCATGGAGAGCCTAGAAATTGGGGAGACCAATAAAGAACTCAACTTATTGGCCTGATAATACAATAATATTTTCTGACAGTTTAGTTTAATTCACCAAGCACTTATTAAGTGTCTTCTATGGGACAGATCTCAAACTCATTGGTGAGTTAGGGGGATGTCTATCCAAGCATGTGACTACTTCTCCCAATGGAACGTGTAGATGAGAGCAATTTGTCTCAACCACCAAGAAGGTGGCTGAAGCAGGCTTTGTGGAGAGCTTAGAGCTTGGTCAGATATTGAAGAAGCCAAGGTCATCCATTGCCTTCTGGGACTTTGCCAGTCATCCTGACTTTTGCCTTGCCACTCAGGAAGAGAGAGTGAGGCTGATGATCTGGTGCCACTCTGCCTCATTTAAATCCAGTTCATGCACAAGTCAAGACATCATTCTGTGATGTCATTGATTTTCTTCAAAAATGAAGGAATGAACAACCACAACAAAAACCCAGCTATGTGCTAAACATTGTGCTGGGTGCTAAAAACACAAGGACAAAAACCAAGTTGTTCTTGCCCTGAAGGCATTTTCTTTTTTCTGGGGAAAAGGTTAATTGCAGAATGGTTGAGCCAGTTCACAACTTTACCAACAGTACATTTATGCATGTATTTTCCCACATCGCCTTCAGCAACTGTTTACTCAAGAAAAATAAACAGAACTTAACTGTGACATGGTGAAATTGGGGGATGGGACAGTTGTATACTCCCAACACCAGCAATATAAGACCATAAATCTAAGGACATTATGAAACCCTAAATGTATAAACACAATAGTACATGCCCTGTGGTCTTTTTATAAGGCATGAACCTCTATGAGGACAACGAGAAGGAAATAGCTGATTGGCTGATGAAGCAACTATACCTTTGAGGACTTTAAATGCCTGGAAGAATGTTTGCAGATGCTAGCTGAGCAGTGGACCAGTCTATTGGTGGAGATTCTATTCTCAGGAGTACCTTGAAGAGGTTAACAGATCACCTTCCTTCTAAGCTTAGGAAAAAAAGAGATCAGTAAAACCAGTGAACATCATGACCATATCTGACAGGGTGTGTTATAATATGGGATGGGTCATTACAATCCCAGAAACTGGTTGTCTTTAAGTGCTGTTATCTTTTATTATTATAGCCATTGTGTATATTGCTCTCCTGGTTCTGGTTACTCCACACTGTATCCCTGCATCTAGTTCTTCCCGTCCTTATCTGAAATCTTTACATTCACGCTTTCTCAAGATGTAATGGTAACTCATTCTATTGATACACCATAGATGTTCACCAGTTGGTTCGCCCCTACTTCATTTCTAGGTTTTTTGCTACCCCCTGAATGTTTTGATATATTGTACATGAGTTCTATCAATTAGAAAATAACCTGAAGAATTACAATTCCTGTTTTCTTCTCTGTAGTTATGTCTGTAGGATTGAAATGTGTAGATAGTGCAGTGGTTGTTTTTGGACTAACACATGAACTAGGTATTTCTAGAACTGAACTGGTCAATGGGCATCCTTTACAGTCATACTGGCCAGGCAATATAGACATACTCTGAATTTTCCAGCTCTAGGATATTGAAAATGACCTGCAGTTATGAATTTGGTAACAAAGAAGAAAGCTGACATTGTTGAAAGGGGGACAAACCAGAAAAATGAACCCTTCAGTTCTGAATACGCAAGCAGCAGGATTGTTTCAAGATTTCAAACAAGAAAATTGGATGTTGCCTTACCACTAGAGAACACACTGTTATTGTATTGATATGAAACACCATGAAAATCTTGGAGGAATTTCAAAGACAGCAAAGAGATGATGTTAAATGGATTCTTCTTGAGAGGTTTGAAAGGGAAAGAGTTGATCGAGATTAGAGGAGTCACAATCCAACGCGACCTTTTCCAGGGTCTTTGTCAGCAATTGAGTCTATTGTGTGAGAATTCAGAAAGCTAGCTATTAAAACAAAGATGTTTCCTAAAACAAAAATCTCTACTAGTGGTCCAGTTCCAAGGCGCATTTATATGGTAATAAACCAGATGTTCTAGGGAAAAACAACTTTGGAGTGAGAATCAACAGAGGAACTACAAAAGAAAACCACTGGGTCCTTGTGGACATATGTCACACAATATGAAGAATCTATTTACTCAAGCATCACAATCACTGGTAGAGTTGACAACGCATTGACTTAATGGTCATCAGTTTGGCTCAGACAGACTTAATGACTGAGTTGGGTAGTGGTTTTGGAATAGTTTCAAGAGACAGAAAAAGGTTGTGACCAAATGGCTACATCTAAACGAAATGGAGGAAGGGAATTGAGTTATTTAGCTACTGACCAAACCCCAGCATTGACAGTATTCCCAGTATGCAGCATTCATCTGGTAGCCAGCACTTGTGTGGAAGTTAAGCAGAGTTGAACTTTCAGTGTAGTTACTATGGTGTTAATGTAGTTGCTTAATAAATGTTTGTTTTCACTTACTTTTTAGTAATATATCATTTTGACATTGTAAATATCATCTGGTATATCTCTTATTTCCAAGACCACCTATTCTTGCCTCCACTTCTACCCCCAACATGTGGTACATTACAGAAAGGAACAAGGTAGCATGAGCTAATATAAGCTTGAGAATTTTTGGTATTTCTTTTAATTCTATAATAATAGGTCAGTTATCTCAGTTGCTCTCTTTCCCACGTTCAGTATCTGCCAAAAATGAAGGGCATCCTGGTGGAGCATATGACTAGCCTCCTAATTTCCCACTGTCCAAGTGAATAAGGTACGATTCTGGTGACCCTTCATCTGGATCCTGGGGGCCTTCCCTCCCCAGATAACTGAGATAAGCTGGGGATGGTTTCAATGATCTGTGGTTTGGGATTCTTCCCAGATTCCCATTCTAGCAGCTGGTAGCCCATATTCCACCATGCATGTAGCTTTCCTTAATGCAATTTCCTTGAAATTTAACTAGTGTCATGAAATAATTTTTAAAAATTGGTTAAATTCCAGGCAATAAAATTAACCATCACATGCTTCCAGAGATTTAATTGAGGGCAGCAACTGTGCCTTTGCAATATTATTTAAAATCCCTACAGTCCTGAGCATAGTGCCAGACATCCAGTGGGCACTCAAGAAATGCTAATTCAAAAGAATATGAACAAAAGAAGATAGTGACATCTTCGTGATTCTTTATTGCCATGAGTTCTCCTCTCTCTTCTGCCTATAACTAAAGTGTGCTTCTAGGGTGAGTGGGTTGAAATCCCATCTACATATCCCTTGGGCTCTCCAATTAAATGAGTTTATAGTAGAGACTTTTTAAAAAGAGAATTCTTCCCTGAAAGAACCACCCAATTTCCTAGTCAGTCTAACCCACTCTCATTCTCTTCCTTAAATACAGAAGCATTCAGACCGATTTCCCTTATTTCCCTGAAAGCAACATAAATAATGATAGCAGAAAAGTGTATAAGAGAACACTTGTAGTGTGCCTGGGCAGGAGAGGAGCAGAGGAGCACAGTGACAGCATTTAAGAGACTCTCTATTCATATATGTACATGATAGTTTACACTTATAGGATGTTTTGGTAGTGGTGGTGTTTTTAGACATGGGTGAAACAATCCACTCTCTTCCTCTTCAATTCTGGATCTAGTTATCAGATCCTGAAAATAGTCATTCTTCATCCACTTGGTGTTTCCTATGTGCCTAATTAGACCAAATTCTTTTGAATGATACTGCTACTACCTCCACTCCCAATCAAGTTTTTATTGATTTTTTTTATACTTCTCTACCACTTTCTAACACCTTTTCCCTTCACCCTTTTAAAAATAATTACAACCAAGCAAAACAAAGAGAGGCACTGACCGTGTTTGCCAACATAAACTTCATTTTATATATAACCCATCACCTTTCTAGGAATGCAAGGTGAGAGGTGGGTTTTATTGTTGGTCCTCTGGGGTTAATATTTGTCACTATGTTGCTCTAAATTATGTTGAGAGTAATATTCTTCTACTGATGTTGTAGGGTTTGGAGTCATGGGACACTATAATCTTCAAAGAACTGAAGCTGAGGAATGCCCGAAGGGAAAAGAGAGAAACATTACAAATGGGGAATTGTGTAGGAAAAATGTCATAACAGATGTCACCAGAGAAACATCTGACTAGATAAAAAGAGTGACTGGCCACATATTGAAAGCAAGGGATACATGAAGGATAGCCCATGTTGTTTGTGGTATCTCCTCCAGAATTTTTATAAATTCAATTTTATTTTATTCTCAGTTCCAAATTCTCTTTCCCTCACCCATTGAAAAGACAATAAATATAAAACTCATTACAAATATGAAATCTTGCAAAACAAATTTCCACATGCTCCTTATTCTGAAAAAAAATCAAGAAGAAAAAGAGGAAAATATGCTTTAACATGCACTCTGAGTCCATCAATTCTCTATCTGGAAGTAGATAACATTTTTCATCACGAGTCCTTTGGAAGCGTAGTGGGTCATAGCATTGACCAGTTACTGAGTCTTCTGTAGTTGATTGTGCTTATAATATTGTTAATTGTGGTGCAAACTGTTCTCCTTGTTTCGCTCATCTCACTTGGCATGAGTTCATATAAGTCTTCCCAGGTTTTTCTGAAGCCACCCCATTCACCGTCCTTCCATTCATATACTTTAACTTGTTCAGTCCTTCCCAAATGGATGGACATTCTCTCAGTTTTCAATTCTTTGCCACAACAAAACAGAGCTGCTATAAATATTTTTGTACATATGGGTCTTTTCCCCTTTCTTCAATCTTTTTGAAGTATAATTCTAGTAGTGGTATTACTAGGTCAAAGGGTATGCACAGTTAAGTAGCTTTTTGGGCATAGTTCCAAATTATTTTACAGAATGGTCGGGCCAGTTCACAAGTTCTCCCAACAGTACATTCAACAGTCTGTACTTTTCCACATTCCCTCCCGCATTTGTCATTTTACTTTTCTGACATTTGAGGCAGTCTGATGGGTGTGAAGTGGCACCTCAGAGTTGTTTTAATTTGTTTTCCTCTAATTATTAGTGATCTATAACATTTTTCATACGATTATCGAGAGCTCAGATTTCTTCTTCTGGAAACAGCCTTTACATATTTTAACTATTTACCAATTGGAGAATGGCTCTGATTCTTGTAGGTTTGGCTCAGTTCCCTAAATACTTTGAAAATGAGACTTTTGTCAGAGAAACTTGTTGCAAAGATTTCCCCACCCCCCCAGTTTCCCTGCTTTTCTTCTAATTTTAGCTGCATTGGTTTTGCTTATGAAAAACTTTTTAATTTTATGTAATCAAAATTATCCATCTGACCTCCTGTGAACCTCTCTACTTCTTATTTTGTTATGAATTCTTCCCCTATCCATAGATCTGACAGGCAATTTCTTCCATGCTCTACTTATTTGCTTATGATATAACTTTTTATATCTAAATCATGTACCCATTTTGAACTCATCTTGATATGCATTGTGAAGCATTAGTCTCTGCCTAGCTTCTGCCAGGCTACTTTTTCAGTTTCCCAGTAGTTTTTTTGTTTTTTTGTATTTTCCTGGTCATCTCTCAGTTAAACAGCATAAAGCCTCCTAACCTCTTATGGCAGAAATATAGTCCGAGAAGGAGCACCCGGTAATGACAACATAGAGTACAGAAAAACAACAGCAAACCACAGACATCATTTATATAGCACTTTAAAGTGTATAAAGAGCTTTACGCACTTTATCTCATTTGATTCTCACAACAGCCTTGTATGGTAAAGTGCTGCTATAGATGGGGAAATTGAGCCGAGCCACAGAGATTTAACTGATGTGCCCAAAGTCAGAGTTAGCTCTGAGACAGTATTCAAACCCAGATCTCCTTGATCCCCCAAGCCAAACATTTCATACCCTAGCAGCCTTGGCCCTGATGAAGCTGACTTCCATGACTCATACTTTAGCAAAGCCTTTCTGTTTGTGTAATTTATCCAATTTATCACAAAGAATCCAGCAATTTCTATCTTCTGACATAGAATAAAAACAAACAAAACCTCAGCGATACTTTAATGAACTTTACAAATGAAATGGGAAAAAGCAAAGCTATCTTCCATTGTCTTGGAGGCAACAGTGACCCTTCATAAGCACCAAGGACCTGATACCAAATATTTTTGTAGGAGATGAATATAACATGCCAATACAAGGTGGGAATCCCTTCAGTTCATCTCTGTCCAATTTGATTCAACTATTCCACAATGATTTATCAAGTATCTATTATGTGTTGGGCATTGTGTTAAGTTTCAGTTATGCAAATAGAAAAAGAAATAGTTTTTGTGTTCTGGGAGCTTACACCCTAGTGGGAATTTGGAGCACAAACTATCAATTTCAAAGTGGGAGTGAAGTGATAACCTCAAGAAGTGAGGTTGTTAAGCCGGGACAATCAGGAAGGACTCATGGAGGCAAATTGGCAGATTTACAGCTAACAGACTGGATTGGTGCACGTTGATCCATTGTAACTTAGTTGGTAAATTATTCAGGATAATTATTGGTTGCACAAGGATGAGGGAGATTGTCATTTTTCCACCATCAAAGAGCTAGTAAGTGTCAGATCTGAAACCCAATTCTAATATTCTTTTCAATATGCTAAGTACTAAATGTAAAATTTTTTGATCATATTGTTATTTCACTGATCCAGAGACCTCATGGTTCAGAGCCTCCCTCTATTAGTGCACACACTAACACTTATTCTGTAGTTTGTCTCAGGGTGCCTTTTTTGTGTCCTGGACCCCTTGAGCAATTTGGTGGAGCATGTGGAGTGTTGCTCAGAATAATGTGCTTCAATGCAAAAAGTAAACAAAATTAAAAATTAGTATAATTTACTAATTATATTGAAATAAAGTTATCAAAACATTAAAAAAAAACCCAAGTCATGGACCTTTATTTTAATGATCTCCATGGAAAACTGCTAGGGTCACTGAGATGCTGAATAACTTTTGGTGACATGACCAGTACACGTCAAAGGTAAGATTTTGATTCATGACTCTGATGGTGGCTTTCTATCTACACTACCATGGATACCTTAACTATATAGTGATGATGACACTGATGATGACAATGGAACGTTTTTTCTAGGCTCACTTCTCAACTGTTTACAGGGGGTGACTGACTGTTCCTAGATAGAGTTGTGTCATTAAGTAACCTTTTGGGATGTAAGTTTAATTCGGTATACTGTGTATAGCAGGCTACATCTCCCTCAGATATCCAGAGGGGAACCATGAAGAGCTGGAATGTCTTTCTTTTCTAATGGGGAGCCAGTGCTTTGGTTTGGGAACTTAGTTTCATCTCAGTACCTCCATAGTCATTGGCTCTTCGAGCTCCACAGCCAATTAGAAGACATTCACCAGGAGAGGCGGTATCATGCAGGACATAGAGATATCCAGCCTTGAAGCTAGGAAGATCTGGGTCAAATCTCATGTACCTATGGGAATGTATGATCCTGGGCAAGTCAATGAACCTCTCAATGATTTAGACAACTCTAAGCCTGTAACTTGCAGAGAAGAGGTTGACTCAATTTGCCTTGTTAAAGGGAATTTCCTTAGTAGAGGGTCTCCCTTTACTAATCAAACTATAGACTGAGTTCTTTTCCCTACCCTTCATCATCACATGACACCATCCCCTAAGTCAAACAGGCATCTTTGGAAACAGGCTAAGAGAAGTCCACAGGTTGGACTGGAACCACGTAGCGGGGAGTGTCTATGAACACAGGAAGGGCCTATCACAGCATATTCTAAAACCTTGGCCTTTGGTGACCAGTCATGCCATTAAAATTATATCAATGGGCATTTATTTAACAAAGTATTTTATTCACATTTTCTCATTTAAACCTTGTAATACTCCTGTGAGGTGGAACATCCAGATATTATATCTACTTTCACAGATGAGGAAACTGAGGCTTTAAGAGATTAACTTGTCTTTACATGATGCACATACTTCTTTATCCTCGTCTATTTGTGCTTCCTTCCTAGGGACAGCTGGGCTGCTTAATGGATAAAGCACGAGGCATTAAGTTAGGGGATAAACCTGAATTTAAATCTGGCCCCACATACTTGCTTGCTGTGTGACCTTGGGAAAGTCACTTAGTCTCTGTTTGCCTCAGTATCCTCATTTGCAAACTGGGTATGATCAAATGAGATATTTATAAAATGCTTAGCACAGTGTCCAGCATTATATAAATGCTTGTTTCCTTTCCTAAAATTATCTAGGGTTTATTTTATGTGTGTTTTGTGTAACTTAACATATATATATGCCAGTTAGCTGAGTGGTTCAGTGGAGAGAGTGTCGGGCCTAGAGTTCTAAGCTAGACTCAGACACCTACTAACTGTGTGACTCTTGACAAGTCACTTAGCTCTATCTGCATTATTTCCTGTAACATGTCTGTAAAATGAACTAGAGAAGGAAATAGCAAACTGCTCCAGTATCTTGGCCAAGAAAACCCCAAATGGGGTCACAAAGAGCTTAAACAACAATATGCATATATATTATACATACATACATACATATATATATATATATATATATATATATATATATATATATATATATATATATATATTATACATACATACATATATACACACGTTATCTCCCTGGGTGGAATGGAAACTCCTTGAGGATAGGGGTTGTTTTGTTTGCTTCTTTGTATACCAGTGCTTGGTACACAGTAGGGGCTTAATAAATGCTTATTGATGACCCTTGAGTAAATGAAAGAAGGGAAGTCAGGAACTAATGAGACTTAGGGAGCTGAAGAAGGTAAAATACTTGAGAAATAAAGTGTTCAGTTGGGCTGGAGTGCCACCAGAAGTGTCCGCCCTCAATTGTCAGTTATCTGAGCCTGGGAGGTTTGGCTCTGGCCTCAGCTACTTGTGCCTGCCACCCCCACCCCAGCCTCCCTCCCAGCCTCCCCCCAGCCCCACCTCCATCCCCACCCCCATCCCACTGTGGCAAGCTGCTGCTTCCTCCTTTCTGTCCAACTCTGGGGAGAGCTTCTAGCTCACAGGGTGATTACACAACCCACCACTTCCTTGTGGCTTGCCTGGCCTCAGCCCTTGCCGTGATGTGGAGGAGGGGGAAGTAAGTAAGACGATCATCCTAGGGACTTTTTAGCCATGTGTGATAAGAACCAGGAGGGAGAAAAATGACTGTTTTAATTAACAAATAAAACCCAGTGTGCACCCTAGGACATGGGATTTTTAAAAAACGGTGGTGGAATAGAGAAAATGATTTAATATATACCTTTATGATGATGTTGGGGAAATATGCAAAATGAAATTGCTTTATTAGGAGAGACAAATCAGCCTGGCAGTCTGGAGTCTAATTAAACTGGGCTGCTGTGGCCTTTGGTTTATCCGGATTGCATTATATCATCCTGAACCCCATCATTAAGTTCCCTGCTCACAGATGACAGAGATCTGTCCTTGTGAATTGCACGTGATTCACTTCAGGCTTCCTGGTCTTTCTTTTGAATACAATTGAATAAAAACCCATTTCAGAGAGCTCCATATAAAACAGTAGAGAACTGAGTTGTCTCATGGCTGAACTTTATGCATTTCATATGAAATCCTTTCCTGATCTCTCAGACCAGTAAAGACAAAAACAATGCAAAAACCTCTCCAAACCAATCACACGACTGACCAAACAAAAACAGAGGAAACCTGGAGACTAAAGGTTAGTTTTTGTCTCCTGAGGACGCCCCCACCCCTCCTTCCTGAGGTCTCTTGGTGTCTGATGGGGCATTTCACAGGCCTAACTCTCCTCAAGAGCCAGCCAGGGTCAAGGGAGTGGTTTCCTGCCTTTGGAAGCAGCTGGGGACAAAGCCAGTTCCTCTGAGGAGTCAGTCAAATCCTTCACCAGAACTAGAAGCTACTGGGAGATCAGGTAGGGTTTCCAAGGGAGTGACATTTGAATGAGTTAGTGGCTTCCTGCTGGCAGAGGCCACATGGTTTGGTCTGGTTCCCCTGGATGTCAGGAAGGCTCTCAGAACTATGCGGTGGTCAAGGACCTGTCTAAAGGATTCCTTATTAGAAGGATGTTGCTTCCCCCATGGACATCTGTGCGCATGGTCCCCTTGATTTTGGCAATCCTCTGTGTTCCCCATGTGCTTCTATTTTGTTTCATTTCATTTCCATTTCAATTTTATCTAGCAGTGCCTTTCTGCCTGGCACATAGTAGGCACTTAAATCTTAACTGACGGATTGATTGATTAGGATGCCTCCCACATTGCTGCCCTCCATCTCAAATCTCTTCTTCAGGCTTCTTTTGACCTTCCTTGATCTCGAATCCATTTTGTACAAGGAGCTCACCACCCTTTGAATGTTCTTTGGATCATTCTTTTATTGTAGCAAACAATGATGAGGGAGAAAGTACTGGATTTGCAGATGGAGGACTTGATTCTGTTACTTTCTACTCATATACTTAGAGCAAGTCTCAAACTCCATGAACTTCGTAGTGTAGTTCCCCCTCTGGGGTTACTAATCTAGGACATAGCCCCAAACTCAAAGATTGGGTCTCCAGTAGAGAGGATGATTGCTTCTTTTAAGGTTCTAAGGGTAATAACCTTGAGGGTTTGAGTTTCTAATACTGTGATTCATGAACCCCCACTAGCATGCTTCTCATGAATATGTCACTCATATAGAAAAGGGTATTTATTTCAACATAGTAAGAACAGTTGGTGCAAAACATTTGCCCCAAATGTCTGGGACACTCTTTCCCACAAGTTCACACAGGTCCATGGAAAAGCAATTTTTCCTGTAAAGAACAAATATTTCCAAATGTTACGGCGTAACCTCACTTAACCTCTCCAGGTCTCAGTTTTCTAATTTGTAAAACAATAAGGGACTTGTACTAGATAACCTAAAAGATCCCTTCCACCTCCAGTTTTATGAAACCATGAAACATGGCATTATGAACCTACTCTCTAAGTAAGGTTATACGATAATGACCTAAGTCCATGAGACTCGAGGCACTTGAGAGTAGACGCTGTTGTCTTTTCATCTCTAGGGTTCAGCACAGTGCCTAGCACAAAGTAGGGATTTACTAACTACTATTGACTGATTGACCCCCACCTCGGAGTAACTAGTAAGGGGTTCATGGATGAATGAACAAAACACATATTAAAGGCTTACAATTGGACAAAATTCATGGGAATAGAAAAAGAAAGGCAGTCCTTGCTCTCAAGTAGCCAATATTTTAGTGATGGATGGAGGGGCAGATGAGGGGTAGGGTTTGGATTATGTACATATATATATCAGAGGGAACAGCTGCAGGACAGATGGAAAGTCCCAGTTGTCCTTAGGGCACAGGCAGAGGAACCTTTAAGATTCAATGCAATGACTCTCTAATGGTGGAATTTCAGCTAGAGGAAATGGAGAGATATTTTTGGGTAGACGGCTCTGGCTTACACTCCTCAAAATATACCACAAATGTGGTCACATCCTCCACCTACTCATTCTGCTGGGTCTGTTTACACATCTACAAATGGAAAGGGTTGGGGAAAGTGGCATGAGTTTTTATCAGTCTCTCCAGCAGACATTTTGATTCCTCTTATAGGAAATACATTGTTTTTTTTTGTACACAAGAGTCTTTGAAGGATGCCATTCATTTTTAGATGAATGCATATTAGATATCCCTCAAGACTGCAGAACTTGACAATAAATCTAACTGAGAGAAGCAAGCCAAATGATCCTGAAGAAGGACAAATCTTTGGCCCCTTGGGGAAGAGAAGGATGGCATTTTTGATGTCGTAAAGTGATGGACTTTGAAAGATTTACACTCAGAGTGCAAAACAGATGGGAAAGGCCTTGGGCTACGTAGAAACATTTTGTTGTCAAAACAGTACTGTAACAATGTTTGCATAGTGCTTTAAGAATAAAGAGCTCTAGAGGCAAGTGTTGTCTCAGTTAACTTCACAACAACCCTGGGAAGAAGGTACTATTACTACCCCCCTTTTACAGATGTGCAAACTGAGGCACAGTTAGTAAGAATCAGGCCAAATGTGATCTTCCTGACTCCAGGGCCTGCTCACTAATCACTGTGCCACCTAGTTGTGAACATAATTAAGAAGAATTTCCAAAGAAGCAGCCTGAAAAATGGGGTTGTAACGTAGTTCATTCCACAGTCATTTAGCAAGCACTTACTATGGGCAAAGCATAACTCAAAGAGTGGGGAACATGGACAAAGTGGAAAACCATCTGTGCTCATCCTTGTGAGTTTACTTTGTACTGGACCATCATGGTGTAGTCAGAAACACATTGTACTGTGAGAATCAGAAGATTTGGACTCAGTTCAATAATTATTAAAAAAAGATATTGTAAAAATGCAAAACAGTCCCTGTCCTCAAGGAGTTCTACTACATGTAGAAATCCTCATCTCTAGCTCTGCTATTAACTAGTCATGTGACCTGGGTAAGTGACTTATTTTCTCTGTTCCTCAGTTTCCTCATCTGTAAAAGGGAGTTGAGCCAATTGCTTTCTAAAGTCACTTTTTAGCTTTAAATGTGGCTGATCCCACAAAATCTAGCACTGACAATCTCTTGGCTAAGGACTTACTTGGATACATTCCTAGACTTATGATCTCATCCTCTATCAATATAGTTTACAAGCTATTCATGCCTATCCGTCCATTCTAACTGGGCCATGTCCTCCCATGATCCTCTGTTGGGGGCCACCCAACATGCCAAAAGGCTCTTCTCCTGATCTCGTAGCATTTCATGATTTCTGCTGACAGAGCACATGGGTTCTATGAAAACAAAATTGCTTTGTTTCTCCAAGCATTTACTTAGCATATTATTAATTTTCTTGGTTTCATATGAGCCTTTGGAAGCTATCACATTTGAGAAAGGAGTTGGGCATTCCTGTGTGCCTATGGAAGGAAGAATGTTTGTTGGCCCCTCACCCTCTCTAGCTGTTTATACTCAAGAATAGATGGAGAACTGCTCTGTTAGACTGGAAGTTTTTTACTTTCTGCTCTGTGAAGCCAGGCAGTTCCTATCCCTGTCTTAAGTGAGAAGTATGTACAGGAAAAGGCTTCCTGAGGTTACCGAGAGGATTAAAGGTAGATGCCAGCAAGGCATGCTTGTCTAGGTATCTGTGTGGCCTGGTGCTCTTGATTAGCATCGCCATACTTGAAGGCGTTAGAGACAGAGCTGTAACTAAACTGGAGGGGCTAAAGCTTTGCCACAGGAGTCAACATGAGTGGGGGCTACATTTCTCCCCCAACACTGGTTTAGAGACTACTATCCCCATGCCTCATAGATCTCTGCTGCCCATTATCCTACAGGCATGGGCAAGGGGGTGGCAGTATGATAGGGTGCCAGTAACGGTCAGGGGAGGCGCTAGGGGTGTCACAGAATGATAAAGTCATAGATTTAGAGCTAGTAGGGATCTTATCAAGCACCAACTCCTCGTTTTACAGAAGGAGAAGTGAGTCTAGAAGAGGTTGGATTACTGGCACAGGGTCACACAGCTACCGTCTGAGGCAGGATTTCCTTGCTCTAAATCTACTGCTCTGTCTACCATACCTCCAAGTATGGTACCTTGTACCACCCCCTCCCCTGGCAGAGCTGCAACTGTGATTAGGCTATTTTTCCTAAGGCCTGTATAACCTCCCCACCTGAATTTCCCTGAATTGGTAGTTGTAGGTCTGCTTAGATGAAAAGAAATGATTTTGCTAGCCTTTGGACAGCTGGTCAAGGGAGAGGGAGTAGGTCAAGAGCTGTGCTCATCCTCTCTACTTTCCTATAGGGAAGACAGAGCTGAGTTCATTGGTTGCCCTCAAAACAATTAGCCAGACCAGAATGTCCTGCTACTTTTAAGCTCATAGATATTGGGCTACATAAATTCACGGAGAAAAAGATAGAGATCTAACTCCGAAGGACATAAAAAAACACTCAGCAATTACAGGACTAATATATGACTCAAATCAGCTCCTGAGGAAAAAAGGAATTGTGATCCCCAGTCTAACTCCAGAGCTTATGCAGGGAGCTCCATGTAATGCCCTTAGACCCACTGTACTCTGTATTGATGATGGCCAGCAAAGTGTCTGCAAGCTTAAGCAGATGGACTTGGGCCTGGAATAAGAAAACATTATTTTCTTATCTTTAATCCAGAGGATCTCACTGTGAAGGCTGTGTTTATTCTTTTCTCCCCCAAAGGGCAGACATAAAGTGCACTGCGTGCACAGCTTTGCAGAGCTGTGGGTCCTGGAGAAACGCCATCCCCATCTCCTCGATGCTATTCCTCCCAAGAGCCATGGGAGAGGGTTCTGCACACAGGGGTAGTATGTGGTGGTTGGAGAGAAGCTAAACTAATCCCAGAGGCAGTATGGGTGGGAAGAAAGAGGGATATGGGTCTATACAATGCCTAGGGAACCTTGGCCAAGTCACTTAACCCTGGTGGGCCTCAGTTTCCTCATTTGTAAAATAAAAGGATAGACCTAACCAGCTTCTATAATCCCTCTCTGGACCTCAGTCTCCTTGCCTATAAAATGAAAGGCATTGATTAGGTGGCATCCGAGGTTCCTTTCAGATCAAAATTTACAATTCTATGAATATTTCAAAGCTGAACTTAGGGCAATTCGTTCATGCTATGAGCATTTATTAAACACTTAGTCATCAGGCATTGTACTTGGTACTATGAGTACAGAGACAAAATGAAGCAACCCTTGACCTTAAGGAGCTACCCTTCATTTGAGGGAAACAGTGTGTGTGCATAGATAAGTAAACACAAACTATATCTATAGTTACATAACATAGTGATCCAGAGAGCTAAACCAACGATACCCCTGATTCAGGGTCAAAATGGGAGCTTTCATTTTGGGGACTCATTCATTTTTCTGGAAAAGCTGAGTTCCTATCCAATGAGTCATGGTTTCTATGAACTGCATTTTGCAGCCTGGCTAAATGATATGCACCGAGGACTTCAGAACTCAACTCTTATCCATACTAAGAAGTAGTTATTTTGAAATGATTCAGAATGTGACTCCCCTTTGGAGACCATGATGAGGGCTGTGTATTCTACAAGGAAGACAGAAAAGGAAAGCATCCATTGACTCCCTCCTTGAATTTTTAAACTCTCTGCTAATCCCTGGGTCAATTTGGGCCAAACTGACTCTACCTCCCCTCTTCGAACTTTTCATGGATAGCTTTGGGGCTTTAATGCAGGAGTGAGTTGAAGCCAGATTTTACCAGCTACAAAAAGCCAGTTGTTAAATTTTCACAGTGAGCATTTACAATCTAGGAATTGGCAAACAGAAGAAATCAGGATGTGGTTTGTTGTTTTGTTGATTGGGTAAATTTAAGAAAGTGATAGAACTAATCATGCGAATTATACTTAAAAGTGTCTTTTGTATACATTCCACCAACCCACCCCTTAGCTCATAGTTAAACATTTATAAGAACAATCCTACTTTAAAGGATCTGAGGACACATGCTGTAGAGATAGCTACTCTCTGAAGGGGGAGGTGCTATTTAATGTTCTTTTCTGATCCAATGACCCATTTTGAGGTTAGAGTACTGTTTAAGATGCTGTAGACAGCTAGACTTGGGGCATCGTGTTTGTGTGTTTGTGACAGGTACGGTGTGGTGGGGTGATTCACCTCTTGCTGCCTTGTTTGGAGGAGTCCTGGGGGAAATAATGAGGAAGAAAGTAGTTCACTCAGTTTTAACACCACCCTTTATCAGGAATTGTGAGTATTTAACCCAGAAAAGAGAAAAAACGAGATCTGATGACACTCTTCAAAAATACGAAGGGAATATTTTGATGTGTTCCATTCATTTCCTTTCCATGTTCTCCTTAGAGGCCCAAAAGGAAAGGGAGAGTTTTATTTTTGCCTTTTTATTTCCAGTGGCTATTGAGGAGTTTTTTTTCTTCCTTCTGTTATTTCATTGATACATGGAACTGCCAGTGAAGAAATACCTCTGGTCAATGTAGATTAGCACACAAATTTTACATCTGTACACAATAGATCATGGAATCTTGCATTTGAGAGATCAAAAGTTCCCCAAATTATTTTATATTTACTTTTCATTTATTTTGTTGTTGCTGTTGTTTTCCTCTTAACAGAGGATTTCCTTTTAACATGTCCCTTGAGAACAAGGACCCATTCACTCTTGTATTCGAATTCTCAATGAAAGGCGATATGGTGGAGCGAATAGGAGGCTGACAGAGTCAAGAAATAAAAACTCTGTCTTTCTGTTCATGGTTAAAATTTTCCAACCTATCAGAGTGTTCTTGACATTCTCACAGACTTCAAGTCGCTGGGGTCCTCCCATATCATGATCTGCCATTGCTGTAGGATTTCACTGATGAAGGAAGGGAATAAGTTTTTATAAGATATTTACTATATACCAGGCACTGTGCTAAATGCTTCAGAAATATTATCTCTGATTCTCTCAACAACGTTGTGAGGTAGATGCTGTTACTATCTCTATTTTACAATTAAGGAAACTAAAGTAGACAGAAGTTAAGTGAGTTGCCCAGGGTCACTCAGTTGATGTATGAGGTTGGATTTGAACTCAGGTCTTGAACTCTAGCCACTAAATAGCATCATTTAGCAGCCTCCAAAGTAAAATAAAGGGAATTTAATGACACTAGAATATTGTTTTGTGGTTGGAAAAAAAAGCTGAGCCACTACCTAATCCTAATTCTGGACTTAATCCTTCAATCATGACAGCTTCAGTGGTCAGGGGTGGCCATGTTGTCATTTTTCATTATTCTCCAATTAATTAAATAGTCCTCACAACTCAATATTGAGCAACATTCAGATATAGCTAATAATATTGTGTGATAGATGAAAGAGTGTTGTATTTGGAGTCAGGAATACACGAATTCAAATCCTGCCTCAGACACTTACTGGCTGTGACCCTGGGCAAGTTATTCAGCCTGTCTGTCTCAGTTTCCTCAAACGTAAAATGGGGTTACTAATACCACCTATCTTTAAGGGTTAATGTGAGTATTAAAAGAGAGAATATTTCTAAAAAGTGGTTTGTACAGTGCCTGGCACATAATAGGTCCTTTGTAAATACCTATTCTCTTCTCTTTCTCCCCTCCCTTGGTATGCATATGTGCATCCCTTAAATTGTTTTCTATAAATGCTACCTATTATTATAGCTATTATAAGAGCCTTCACTGAAATTTGGAGTTAAGGTCTGCCCTCTGTTTTCTCTCTATTGACTTCTGAGACTCGTGTTTGAGCTCGATTCTGCCTAGTAGTTGGGAGATCATGCCACATAGCTGTGCTTTCTTTCATACCAGTCAGCAGATTCATTTTAGTTCTGAAGAACAAATGGAAATTGGAAGCCCTGATTCCATTACCCCACAAAGAAGACCATTATCAGGGCTCACAATTGTACTATTGGAACAAAGGGAAGGGGGCTTTCTCCAGATGAATGAAATATCCTCTGAGTGTTTAGCTGACTTGGCAGGACTCACAGGGTGTGGTGTCTTTATTCAAGGAGGAGAATAGCTTGTTATTGCTGCAGAGCCAGGAAATCCAAAGTTCTTCCTCCTTGGACTTTTGGATGTCTCCTGAACACACACACACACACACACACACACACACACACACACACGCGCATGCACAAACACACACACACACACACACACACAGAGATCGGTACAAAGGAGCAGATCGGTACAAAAACACAAGTCACATGTAGGGACAGCATAAGTGCTGACCCCATATTAGGTCATCATGTTCAGAGTTGTCATATGCAGCAGGCTATGGTGCTACGGTGCCATCCTCTGTGGCTCTGACCAGCCTTCCTAGTGTACGATCAATCATTTTCCATGTGCTTCAGATTAGCACCCCAAGGTTTCTGTTCTCAGTCTACACTTAGAATTCTCTCACATTTTTTCTTTAGGAGATGTACTTCCATCATTTAGTGCCTGTGTTGCAGTTCCTAACAAAATGAATTGGAACAATACTACATTTCCCACCTATATGCCCCAAATGCCCTTGCCCTTTTACCTGGCCTTCTGCAATTTCGACTATCTTTCATGGCTCAGTTCAAGAAGCACCTCTTTCAAGAAGCCTTTCCTAGATTCTCCCAATTTGTTCTTCCCCTACTACTTCATTCATTCATGTATATTCTGTCTTTTATTAATATTACTATTAATGATAGCTAGCATTTTAGAGTCCTTTGGAAGGTTTGTAAAGTGCCTTACAAATATCATCCATTTTACCCTCACAACAATCCTGGGAAGTGGTTGCTACTATTGTCTCATTTTACAGATGAGAAAACAGAGAGAGGCAGAGGCTAAATGACTTAACATTTTGTTTTCTACTCATAGAATGTAACTTCCTTGAGAGTAGGGACCATTTTTCATTTTTTCCTTTGTACTCGGAGTCAGTCAAGAATTTATTAAGCATTTACCATGAGCCTGGTACAACAACTGGCAGATCGCATGATCTTGATAAATATTTGTTGATGTATTTTTAAAAATAGCTTCATTTCATGAAAGAATTAAATGTCCAAATGAGCACCTTGGCTTTGCATTTAACTCGTTCTCTCAATCCACAGTTTGATTTAAATTTTTTTATGGAAGTCCTGTTGGCAGCTGTGGGAAGGCGTTCTGTGCTGGCATTAACTTAAGCCAGTTTTCTGATTGTTTGGAGTATATAGCTTGTGGTGTTATTTAACATTAACAAAAAGAGATTACTTAACAATGCCATAAGGATAGTCAACAAAGGTAGGCAGTGAAAGTGCCTTGACTTGATTCAGCTGAGAAGCTTGAAGTTCTACCTGGTATGATCCACCAGCCAAGCACCGGACAGTCTGAATCTGAATCTTTATTTAGTCCCCTGAGCCAACCAAGTCTTGAGGGTGGTCTCAAAATGGTTTGAGGAAAAACTATTCTAATTTGCATGGCAGAGAAAGGGTTAGGACTTTACTCCTTTTGTAGCAGGGAGGTGGAGTTGGTCCATGGAGATGGGAAAGGGTCAAGCGTAGCTATTGTTCTGGGGAATGGATTTGTCCCCCCAGGCTGGGAGGTATAACTGGTGTGTAATTTACCAATTTATTTAAGGCAAGGTTACAGGGAACAATGATGAATTGCTGTTGGTTTTCAACCAGCACCCTCATTCTGTGACCGTGAGGGGGGCAATTGAGTTAGAAACTCCTCAGTGGGCTGTCCCGGAAGGAATGATCTCCCATCTGCATTGAGCTGTGTAATCTCTGAGGATGTTTCCTGGAAAGAAGAGGGACCAAGGGTCAGTCTCATCTGCCTCTCCTAGGTCAAGTCTTGTCTGTCTGAACTTTAAATTAATGAGTAGCTTGAAACTCAAGAATACCCAAACCAATCTGGCTGGAGAGCAGGACGCTCGTATGAACAGCTGTTGGCTGTCTCTCCCCTATTTCTTTGTGAGGTTAGTTTCTTTATCCCATAGGAATGCCTATGGCAGATATCAAATTGATTCCACAGGCAACTATTAAGTGCCTACTACAGACCAAGGACTGTGTAGGGACTGGGTTTACAAAGACAAAAATGAAACAATTCCTGTCTTCAAGGAGTTTACGTTCTTACATACTGTAACAAATACATAGGCTGAATCTGAACACAACTATTCTGGAAAGAGCTCAGTGCTCTATCCAACATGCCACCAAGCTATAAATATATGTATCACCTATGGGCCAAACAAGTCCCCCATGGACTTGTTTTCATATTGTGGGGGGAGTTCTATGATTAAATACCCACCTTGGCTTGGTGGGCCTCTATCTAGTCAAAACTTAAACTTTGAAAGTCAACTGAGGTCTAGAAATTCAATTACCATGTTAAGAGACAATCAGGATTTGGTTGAAACAGTAATGGAAATGTTAAACAAGAAAACCATTCTTAGGACCCATTTCTCAGGCTTCGTGGGCCTCTAGTCAAAACCTGAATTTTGAAAGTCAACTCAGGTCTAGAAATTCAGTTATTACTATGTTAACAGAAACTCAGAGTTTGGTTGAAACAGTAATGGAAATGTTAAACAAGAACAACATTCTCAAGACCCATTTCTCAGGTTCCTGCCTTCCTACCCTCTTCTTTTCCCTCAGAGAATGAGAAGGGACTTTCTCCTCCTTCTCTTCCATAGACAGATAACAATGTTGTTAATCGAATGATAAATTGTTTACATAAATAGCCTTGGGAATATATGCGTAAATGCAAATCCATTTCATACTTTTGCTTCAGTCAGTCCTTCCTCTATTAAAAATCCAATGATGCTAACCACCAAGCCACAATTGTCTAATGTCTATGAATCAGTAAAGATAAGAGTTATTCTCTTCTAGAGGGGTTGAAGACAAGAATTCCTGATATCACATAACAATAGAAGGCAAAAAAATTTTATGAAGATGTGCTGAAACTTTCTTGAGCGTTTTACTACTATTATTTTTTTAACTACTACCTAGTTCTTCAATGAATTGGAGTATCTACTCAAAAGGATACACAAGAAACTATCAGTTTTAAAAGTAAATTTTTTTCATCACAGCCACATTTTTATTCCTCATAAAAGGAAAAAAGTTAAAGCCAATCAACACAGAAAATGTATATAACATTTGGTACCTGCAGACCCCTGCTCCCATACTGGATAAAAGTGAAGTGAATTTTATTTCCTCTCCTACGGAATTAATACCGGTCATTGCCATTAGTTTGAGTTCAACTGAGGAAGCCCCCTGGACTCAGGAGACTTGGTTCCAATTCCTATCTCTGACAAGTACTGACTGTGTGACCCTAAATGAGTCACTTAATCCCTCTGTGCCTCAGTTTCGTTATCTGGAAAATGGGGAAAATACTTGTGGTCTTCACCAGGAAGCTCAAATGAGATAATGTGTATAGAGTTCTTTAGAAACATTAGAGTGATTATATAAATGGAATCTTCCACCACCACCACCATCATTGTTTGTTTCTCCTGGGTCTGTTTTCTTTGTTTTGAATGTTAATTTCTCCATGATAACCAGATAATTTGGGGGACATTTGAATCCCAAATACTATACTAAAGCCTATATTTAAGTTCAGCATTTGATTTGGTGCTTTCCTATGACCAAATTAAGATGGCCAATTACTTCCTGTAACACCCAGGAGATGAACTAGGGGAGGAATTGGCTCAGAGTTGGAGCTCAGATTTCTTTCCCCAACCTCCACCCTAGAGTAAGTCTTACATTTTCAGCCTTGGTAAAAAATTAAATACAGAAGGGAGGTCAGCAGCCACTTCTTCCTAAGAGATAGGTTTGCATTTTTTTCTCTTTGTGCCCCATGCTGAATTCCTTAATCAAACCAACTTCCCTCAAGTCACTGTGAAGTTGGTGTTAATTGGGGTTTTGCCTGGAGAATAAGGACTGAACCCTGCAGGCTGCTGCTTCATTTTGCTTAATAACCTCCCCAAATCTTATTTTGAAAAGGTTAATTGTAATTTTTTTTAGCTTTTACTTTTTTTCTTGGGAAAAATGCCCTTTTGTAAGTGAATCTGTATACACCATGCAAATTTAATAATTGGTCAAGAGATAAAACCAAACTGCTTCAGAAATAGACTTGAAATCTGATTGAAAAATAGAACTGATGAGGGAGGCTCGAATGAAGAATTTTTTTAAAAAAAAATATATCATCTAGGAAAATCTACATCTCTTTTAGCTTGCTTCTTTCTCTGTCTTTGGCGAATAATTCCATCAGATGCTGGTGGCATCTTTCACAATAAGATCGAACTGACTCTTTAGATCAATTACATTTCCTAGTTGCTTAGGAAAATGATTACTACATTGCATAACAATTTAAAATACCTATATGCACATACATGTGTGTATATAGGTACCTTATCTTATCAGGGATTGTTTTATGTTTGTCATTGTATTCAGTTCACAGGGTAGTTGTTTAATAAAATGATTTTCATTTGCCTGACTGCAATGTTAATTATAATTAAAGATCACCCCCCCCCACATTAATAGGCCTTACCTAGACTCCATTTTAGGGGAGCTTGATTAGGGGAGGCTTGTTTTGTAGGAATGCCCACACCTTTTGTTAATTAATGAGGCACTGAGTCATGAGGGTCATGTCTTCTGGCTCTTAAAAGTATATATATATACTTTGAGGAGAGGTTTGCTTTGGAGGCTTGGAAGAAGGTTCATGTCCAGGTAAGACTCTGGATAGCTGTGGCCTCCCCCTTCCTGTCCCTGCCCACCCCAACTTTGAAAACCCTGACCTTGGTGGTTTTCTGTCTGGTAACTATGTATGGACCTAATGGTCAGACAGTTCTGTTTGTTGATCTGTGATGTATGTATTGCTTATGGTCAGTTGGAAGCCCTGTCTGTTGGTCTTTATTTCCCTACTTGTGTTTTCTCTGTTGGAGGGTCAGCTAGATGGTGCAGTGGGTAGAGCACCAGTGCAGGAGTCAAGAGGACCTGACTTTCAGGTCAAATTTCACCTCAGACACTTGACACTCACTAGCTGTGTGACCTTAGGCAAGTCACTTAAACTCAATTGCCTCATTCTGGGTCATCTCCAGCCATCCTGATGAATATCTGGTCACTGGATTCAGATGGTTCTGGAGGGGAAGTGAGGCTGATGACCTGCACAGCCCTCCCTCACTCAAAACAAAGTCAAGTGCAAGTCATGTCTTCATTTCTCTGATAGCATGGTCCTCTTTGATAATGAAGGATGAACACACTCTCTGTTGGTGAATGTAATCAAAGTACATTGTTTACCCCTCAAAAGTTTCTTTCCTTTTAGAAAAACAGATCTAAGAACCTGTACAGCAGGCCCTCCTGTGTATGCTAGGGTGCTTGCTGCTGCACTGACTTAATGAGGTGGTCCATATAAGAGAATTATCCAGATACTTGAAATTTGCCTTCTTTGAAGTATCAAATAGTCATTTTAACTATTTGAGATAAAAATCTTTAACAACTATATTTAACCCCTTCCGTTGTCTTAATCAGAGTATATTGAACATAACTAGCCATTTCTTCCTTTTTTTAAAGTTTATTTTAAAATCACAGTTTATTTTTTTTTTTAATATGGTTCCCCACCTCCTACCCCCAGCCTGGAAATTGAACTCTCCTGTTTTTTTCTTTGAGACTGAGTCTCCTTATCTTATTTTGTCTGTAAGAGCAGGAATCTTGCTACTGATTCCCAAGAAGCTTTGATCTACTTGGCCTAATTTACCTCTTTCTGTGATCCCATGCTCTAGGGGAGGTCACCATATTAGTTTGGGACTTAATGTGTTCACTTGACCAACTTTGGTCCTACTGTAGCTCAGGAAACAGAAATTGAAGATCAGCCACCCACAGCATTCCCCAGTGTCGGACACTAATAGGCATGTGCCACCAAAGAGAAAAAAGGTTAGACAGAAATAATGATGTCTGACAATTTGTGTAGCAGTCTACTCTGGGGTTTTCCACCTCTTTTTCAAGAGGAGGGAGACATGTTTTATTAAGTATTCTCCAGGACCAAGATTGGTTATGAAAATCACTTGGACTCTGGCTTCCCTTTAGTGATCTTTTCACTGTATTTTGAAAGTCATGATGTGGACTTGACTCTCACTGTACTTGCCCCTTGCCTCAATTCTTCACCTTTATTCACTGAATGGGTGATGCCTCTGACAAGTTGAGAACTGGAAAAAAACCTTAGCTTAAAAAGGCCTAGGTCTCCCACCATACTAGAGGCCATCACCTGTTTTCCTGACTTATTTTGCCACTGAACTCTGATGACTTTTGAAGAGAACATGAGGTGATGGCTTGGCACAGTTCTGCCTCTCTTATATCCAAGTCATTTACAAGTCAAGATAACTCCTTCCTGATGTCATTGATCCTCTTCAGATTGAAGGACGAATAGTAACTTGCCTTCAGCAGACTCTATCTTCCTATAATCTGTTCTGTCCAATCTAGTTTGGGAAATAAGATAATCAATTAAATTATAAAATTTATTAAGTGATAGACCCGGGGAATACGAAGAAAAAAATGAAACAATCCTTGCCTTTAAGGATCTTATATTCTATTGCTAATAGACCTTGTGAGAACTAAAAGCTATAGGCTGTATATGGTGTGCTGACCCATCCTGAGGAACTTTACCTTCAAGGGAAGGGCCCAATAGAATTCTGACTCAGGGTGTGCCCAAAGTTTACTTTCTGTAGATAACCAAGCTTGTAAGAGCTAAGTTATCAGTTTAAGTTTCAACAGCCTAAGGAAGGGCCTCTGGGTCTCTCCTTCAAAGGACGACACTTCATGACCTTTCATAAAATTTTAAAGCAAATCCAAAGGTTGGAATTCATGCTACTTATTTCTACTGGGCTGAAACCAACGATTAGGTTTTACATAATTATAACTTCAAAAAGAGCAAATTCAAATACATGGAACCCCTTCAGAGAATGTATTATTTGAACTCTTCAAGATTCAGCTGCATCTTGTTTTTGTGTTGTCTTCTGCATTAGACTCTGAGCCCCTTGAGGGCAAATACTGGTTTCTTTTTTAAATCTTTCTTTGTATTCCAAGCACTTAGCACAAAATGTAGTATATAGTAGGCTCTTAATAAATGCATGTTGTTCTTTCTCTTGATAATCCTTCAAATACTTGAGACAGATATTTTGTGTCCTCTAAGACTTCTTTTCTTTGTGCTAAACATCCCTAATTCCTTCAACTTATCTTCTTCTGGCATGACCTTGATGTCATGCATTCAACTTGTCCCTCTCTGGATGTGCTAGATATTCTGACAATGATCTATGGCTGGGAATCAAGATCCTGAAGAAATGTGGTTGATTCTTTTTCAATGGACTGCTGATCTAATAAGCAGATCTTAGATCTTATTGATGTGGGCACTCAAAATCCACCCATGCTTTCTCATCCTGTGAATCTTGCTAATGTCTTTTCATATACCCATCATAAAATATCTGCCCAACATTCTGGAAGCTTTCCTGTGTGTGTGTGTGTGTGTTTTTATAACAGTATAAGGATGCTGGTGCTACATATAGGTTGTTCTCCTGGTATAGTCATTGTGTCATTGAAAAAAGTTTTATCAATGCCTTAAATGCCATGACCTGGGAAGAATCAAAGTTGTTAAGTAACCAGCAAGAGTAATAAAATGACATGTGGTGGATGGAAGCAGGTGGCAGCATACTACTATGACTTGTGTTTGAGACATAGAGTAAAAGGTATAATCAATTACAATGTCTATGGGAAGATCCTGTAAGCCTACACTGGAGGGGGGTATATGGATTGACAACCATTATGAACAAATTGAAGTCACTTGAGAAAAATTGTTAAGATGTTGATACCCTTTGACTCTGCAGTGCCAGCACAGGGCATCTATCTAAGAGAGATTGATGACAGAAAGATCCTATATATGCTAGAATATTTAAGTAGCAAAATCAAATCAAAATAAAAGCAAAATGGGTCCATCAATTAGAGATGAGCAGTCAGTCAACAAATATTTATTGAGCACTATGTGCCAGGCACTGCGGAATTATTTGGAATGTAAACATGCAATGATGTTTTAAAAAAAAGTATTGACAAAACTTTTTTTAAAAAATGATATGATGATTATACAAGGAGAATAGCCCAAGTATTATGCTGGTGCACCTATACTGTTTTTTAAAAAAAAATCCATAATGCTTCCAGAACGTTTCCACTCTATGATATGGAAAGACGTCAACAAGAAGCACAGGATGAAAAAGTGAGAATAGATTTTGATGTGCTTTGGTGAAGGGAGTACTCATGTCAGTGAGATTCCACATCTGTCTATTTGATCAGTAGGATACTAAAATAATAAACCACATTACATTAAGGTTTACAAAACTCTGCCCTAATGAGTAAATGAAAAAAAATTATTAAATGATTATGACATGGCAAACACTGTGCTATGTGCTGGGAAACGGAGGCATAAAGACAGGTCTGTGCTCTCAAGGAGTTTATGTTCTAATAGAGAAAGGTAATAGAGAAAAGGAGATGGAAACAGGGCAAAAGGAAGGAAAGGTGGAAAAGTCTAAGGATTCAGGAGTGGAACTGAGAAAACAGTGAATATGGATGCCTGGGATATTTGCTGAAATAGTGGTTCTGGGCAGGAACTTACCAACCAGAGGACAGGGCTAGAGGTGTCTACAAGGTGATAAGGCTTCTGATTGAGCATTGGAAATGTGCAATTAGGAGCAGAATGTGTGTACATATACATATATATATGTAATGCATATGTACATATACATTATATCTGTATATATGCATATGTATGTATATATGCATATACAGTATGTATATATATATATATAATGCATATGTACACACATATACATACCCATATCTGGAGAAAACTAGCTATACACATATACATGTATATGTATGTGTATATACATATATGTATATGCAAATACATACACATACACATTTACATACATATACACATATACATATACAACAATCCCTCCTCAAGGAGCTGACATTCTAACAGAAATGACAAGTACTAAAATAGGTCCACAGAACAGAGGAAGGTAACTTTAGAGGGGAAAATGCTAAAGGGTGTGTGTGGGGGACCTGGTAAAGCCTACCTTAGAAGGTAGTTTCCTGAGTTGTATTTTGAAAAGAAGTCAGGTATTCTAAGAGTTAGAAGTAAGGAGAACATTCTAGACATGGGGAACAGATGATGAAAAGACATGGAGTCAGGAGGCAGGGCATCATGGGTGAGTAACGGCGTGTAGACAATTTTACTGCTTGAGGTGGCATTGTCTGCTCACTTGGTTCCACCTCCAATACACCATCTAAGATCAGAGAAGAATGAACACAAAAGTGACAGAGGAAACATCAAAGTCATGTGTTCATGGTCTGTGTGGTGGCTGGGGTGAGGAGATACCTGAAAATTTATGAAAGTCACCAAGGAGAAAGGGGAGGAGAGAGAAAGAGAGAGAGAGAGAGAGAGAGAGAGAGAGAGAGAGAGAGAGAGAGAGGAAGGGAGGGAGGGAGGGAGAGAGAGAGAGATAATTCTCCATAGCTTTTCATATATACACTCAACTCTGGCTCAGCAGGCAATTAAAAAGTCTTCCATCATCATGAATTAAGCCAACGAAAAATAGTCATGAAATCCTTGGAAACCTTTGAAGTGGAAGGCAGGGCTCTCCATTTCACATTCCCAGAAACAGGTTCACTAAACTGCTATGTGGGTCAGCTGCAGGCAGACCACAATGCACATGCTTGTAGGATTACAAGCTAATAGTTCCTTGTTATACTGTTATAAAGAAAAGCCTTGAATCATAGCCATAGGCTGCATCCATGACTCCGACCCGCTATCTTGTGAATATGTTTGGTTTTGAATAAAAGGATTACTGGATTAAAAAAAACAGCAACCAATCAAGCCATAAATGTCCTGCCCAGGATACGTTTTTAAATATACATTTTTATATGGATAGTGAATACATATATATATGTTTTAATGTATCATATATATGTATTTACACAAAGTACAGTGGGAATTTTGGGTTCACATTTGTGGGAAAAAATAAGACAAGTAATTATTAGAAAACATGTTTTCTTCTAAATCGTTATGATGAAAGTTGGAGCAAAAAGCGTTTAGAGCGGAAAGTAATTCTAAAGAATGTATGGTCCAATCCCCTCACTTTAACTATCAAAACCAAGATTCTGAAACAGTTAAAGTACTTGCCTTAAGTATGCAGGAATCAAGGAGCAGTGCCAGCTTTGGAACCCAAGTTCTCCGTCCAGCTTTGGAGCCAGCACCGTCTCGCATTGTTGGGGCTGGTGTAGAAGTATCATCTTTTATGAGATTACAATGTTACAACAGAGAGAAACTATTAGAGGCAATTCCTTCTCTCTTCTTTCTGCTCTGATTTAATTTAGATGAAGAAGAAGATGGATTATCCTATGGGAAAAGTTCCATCTCAGGAGTCAGCCAGTCTGTGTGTAGATTGGGTAGTGGTCTAGTTTTCTGGAGAGTTTTGGCAGTTATTTCTCTGTGCTCATCTCTACCCATCACTATTTTCTCTCTCATCCTGCTCCTTCACTCCTGGGTCTTGACTATCACTATGAGCAGGCATTAAATTATCTGAAGTCTTTACAAAAAGACCAACAAAACAAAATAAAACAAACCTTTTCAGTCTAGGTTCTCTTTTGACCAAAGCAATGAGATAAGATTACACTTGACTATCACCAAATCATTAACACCATTTGGCATTTGAACCAATTTCAGCATTTTAGCTGTTAATTAACTTTTAAGTATCCCTCCCACATAAACATCCACAAAGCAGATCACCCCAGAGCCAAGTTCATGACCTCATCCTGTCTCTAAAATGGGTAGGCTGTCATTTCAGTAGACAAGGATTTAACACTGGAGAGCCCTCACCGTCATTGCTCATTCTGTATAAATTGTTTAGGGCTTATCTGTTTTATTATATTACCTAGGCTCCTTCTTCTCTAAGCTCCACTCCACTCTTAATGCTCAGTGGAGGTAGAAATGGTCTGGGCATCTCATTATATTGTTTTTATTCTTTAAATATCATGTTCTGCTTGTTTATATTTGCATGACCCTGTGAAAGGAAGGGAAGAGAGTGAAAAGGACCCTAGAGTTGGAATAAGAGGATTGGATTCAAAGTCTGATGCTGTCCTGCCTGCGTGACCTCAGACTGTAGTCACTTAATTTCTCTGAGTCTTATCTTCAGTCATCTGTAAAATGAAGGGGGCTAGATTAGAAAAAATTTTAAGATCCCTTCCAGATCAAGGGCCATGAATTTCTTCACCTGTGATTCCAATTTTCTAGTCCTCTAATGAATCTGTAGGAGGTATAGTGTAAAGAGCAGCATTGTATGTAGAATTGGAGGATCTGGGTTTGAATTTGACTGCCACTTAACTATTATTCAATCACAGACATTGTCTTTTTCTTAATTATATCACTAGCACTTAGCACAATGCACATAGTAAGCACTTAATAAATATATATTGGATTGGATGGAATGGCAAGTCACTTCGACCCTCTGGGCTTCAGTTTCTTTATTTGCAAAATAAGGGAATAAAATTATATGATATGATGGTCCTTGCTACTTCTTTGAGTATAATCATCTTTCAGTTATTCCAGGAAAAACTAGAAACTATTTTTAAAGATTTTATGAATTTTTTTTAAAAGAATACTGTCATTTTCCAGTCAGAATTTATTTTTCAAATATTTTTAGTAATGTGGAATTTTTTTTAAATTTGATAACAGAAATTAAGTCAACTCAGCTCACTGTTATGTCTCACATGTCCTGTTAGTTTCACAAGATATGATAAAATTTAAAAAAAATTGAACTTCAAGTTTATCATATAGACAATTTCTGTAATGATATGGAAACATTTTTGCTTTCTTGTGGGCGGTATTATTTTCTGCCTTTACAGTCACAGGCTTTGAGCAAATTGCATAAGAAACTTCTCTGATTAAATGTTAGAGGTCATTTTCTTTAAGCTTGGTACATAATAATCCTGGATGGTATGAATTTTAAGATGCAAATTACAGGATCTTTGAAGCTGAGAACTATTCTCCAAGGCAATGCATTAACAAAAAGATTAGAGTAGGAAGTACCATCATTTCTGTTTTATTTGAGGAAGAGAGCTGACTTCTTCTCCCTGGCTTCTCATTCCAGCAGGGTTGTTGTCGTCATTTTTTTTTAATGTATATATTGTATGGATTGTTTGTATATATTAAATGGAAATCTACTATTTCTGGATTCAAACTAACACCTTTAGTTCATGTGTCTTTAACAAGATTTCCAAGCAATTAAAAATAATTCAATTCTACAAGACAGTTGTCTTTATACAAGTCATCTGTATAAATTCTACGTGAGTTTCAGTAAGTGTAACAACAATTTCCGTCAATATCATTTCTATCTGAACACCAATGAAAAAGATTAGAAACCTGGGATAATATTCACCATATTAAACAGCTACCAAAAGGCCCTTGCCCCTAAGCTGTTAGTTTCTTTGCTTCTGCATTTAATTTCCATCTACTCTGTATATATCTTATATGCACCTAATTATTTTCATTCTTTCTCCTGTATTAAAATGTAAACTCCTTGAGGGAAGGGATTATTTCTTTCCAGTTCTTAATAAATGCTAATTGATTGATCAAAGATCTGATCTGGTGGCTCGAATTACACATGAGAAGCTCACTATCTTTCACTATCATGGACTGTTAGATGATAAATTCCTCTAAATCTCAAAAAATACCGAAGAACTCAACCAATAAACTGCTAGAATCAGAACATTATAAGAGACTGAACTATTGCCTATAAGTAAATGAACATGACTTAGGGATACATAAAACCCCCAAAACAGCATTCTTAAGAGATATTATCATACCAAACACTCATAACCTCCAAAGTACATGGAATAAGGAAGAAATACAAAAAAATTACAATTCTGTGGGGACAGAAAGAGGTACATGTTATCCCAACTGTCCCATATACTTCTGGAATTGTTTCAGAGATCCTCCCAGTGAGAGTAGAGATGAAGTGGGCTTGTCTTTCAACTCTTGCTCAATTACACACAAAAAAAAGGAAGAAAAGAAAACAGTCATACTTTTGGAACAAGCAGACATCTCTTCTGTGAGCAACTGTACAAGCTGACAATAGGCACATGAAATTGGTTTTGTCATATGCAACTAACTGCAAGGTGTTTACTTCCAGACTGATCCCAGCAAATGGCTTAGATCCATCAGTGCCAGGAAATAGCTAAGATTCATGAGTGGGGTTAAAAAGGCCTCCATGAGTTACCTCCCTATGAACTCCACCAACTGTATTAACAAAGAAGAATCAATGACTAGTTGTATACATTTGGTTATACAAGTGTGGTGGTTATGAGAACAATGTAGGAGTAGGTCACAGAGCCTAGAAATTATTGACATTCCTATCATTCATCTTGTCTATTTCAATAAAGTTTAGGTAGAAATGGTCTGGGGATAAGATACTACTATTCTGCTTAGTTTTCTTTCTTATAGTTGGATTTCTAGGGCTAAGCTCCGTGCCTGGCACAAAGTAGGCATTTAATAATTATTCTCTGTCTGTCTGTTGGTTTACTCTCTGTCTCTGTCTCTATCTTTGTCTCTCCTGTCATCTATCATATGTCTACCTATCAATATCTATTTATTTATCATCTATCTATCTATTTATCTCAATCTATCTTATTGGTCAACGTAGACAGTGCAAGGAATTGGTTAAACAGGTACATCACACTGCTCCAAGTGACAAAAATGTAATATATATCAGAGGTCTACTTGATTACTAGAATTATAAATTGGAAACTATTTTATAAACTATCAAAAGCTAATGTCTTGGTAGTACAAATATGGGCCTCAAAATATTTTTGAGAAATCAACCAATAAACCATGTATTATGTAATATATATATGTGTGTATACACACACACACACACACACACACACACACACACACACACACACACACACATATATATGTCCCACATAGCACAGAAAATGTGTATTTGATATGGTAAGAGCTACTGAAAATATTCACAAATTCTTTTGAATCAATATTATGTTTGGATCATTGTGGGATTCTGTATGGAATAAATGGCCTGGTTCCAGTATGATTTATTGGTTGATCTCTCAAAGATATTTTGGGGTCTATGTGTCTGTGTGTATGTGTTTACCATGTGCCAGGGACTGGGCTAAACCCTGGGGAAACAAATCCAAAAGAAAGACAATCCCTACCTAAAAGGAGCTTGCTTCCTAATTGGGAAAGACAATACATATAAGATAGGAGTGAGGAGGAAAGGATATTTTCTTCAGGGAAATGGAAACTGGGATGGGCAGGATCATTTCTATAAGGTTTTGCATTTATGAAAGGCATTTTACAAACATTGTCTTATTTGATCCATGTAGAGATCTTGTTGAGGGAATATGAAGCCCAAAGAACACGAACAGTAACACAAGAATCCTTTATCTAGGGTGAATGATGGTCTGGGTTACCTAAAATAGTAGAATCTTGTACTCTGGTGGGAGAGAGGGTGAAAAATAGGCTGGATATAGCATGATGCAATGGATTTAGAGCTGCTGGATTTTTGAATTCAAAGTATTGTCTCTGGTAAAATGTCCATTTGAAAAATGTCCATTCAGTGTCCATCTGGTGTGGTGCCCCAGGAATCTGTTTAGGATCCCATGCCACTTAACAGTTTTATCAGTGATTTAGATGAAGGCAATCTTGTCAAATTTGAAGGTGACGCAGAGCTGGTAGAGATGACTAACACATTGAGTGACAGTCAAGTCCTACAAGGTCTTGAAAGGCTGGAACATTGGGCTGAGCCTAATAAGAGAAAATTGAATAGGGGTAAACTCTGACATTTAGGTTCAGGAAGCTGACATTTCAACTCTAAGATGGGGGAGGTATGGCTAAATAGCAGTTTGTCTTAAAATGAATTGGGTTTCAGCAGTCTGCAAGCTCAATATGAGTCATCATCTGTGGTAGCTAAAAAAAAAAAAAGCAAAATACTAATGCCACCCTGTGTGGCATTAAGATAGGCCAGAGCGTCCAAGAATAAGGAGGTGATTGTTCCTCTGTCCTCTGCCCTGGTTGGATCACACTTAGGGTACTGTGTTCAGTCCAGGATGCCACATTTTAGGGAGGACATTGTTCAGTTGAAGAGTGTCCAGAGGAGAAGGAAGAGCTCCTGGTCCTTCTAGAGTGAGGATCAGGTGGAGGAAGTGACTATGTTTTATCTGGGGAAGAGAAAGCTTAAGGTGTGTGTGTTTGGGTACAGTGGAATGGTGAATGTCATTTAAGTATGAGAAGGACTATTATATGGAAGAATTAATCTTGTTTTGTTTGATAGCAGAGGGCAGAATTAAGATCATTGTTTAGAATTAGCAAAGAAGAAGCATATTTAGATTTCACCTTAGGAAGGCCATCTTACCTTTGGAGCTGAAATACTCCTGAATAGAATGGGGGCTTGTCAGGATGTAGTGCCTTTTTCCTCATCGGAAATGTTCCAGTAAAGAGTGGATGGCCTCATGCTGGTAATATGGTAGAGAGGACATCTTTATTATATGGTTGGACTAGAAATTCTTTCCAGCTCTCAAATTCTGTGATTCTATATGATGTTGGAATAATTATTGACATATACCACTTGTGCTAATTTAAAGTTTGACGTGTGCTTTGCATTTATTTATTTTTTTAATGCTGGAGTCTCTAGATTTGCTTTCACAATTATATGTTGTTTGCAGTCACATGTGCTGGCCTCAAGTTAGAGTTTGTAAGCTATCCCAGTCACAACTTCAACATATGTGTGGCCTTGGATGGGCAGTTCATTTTCTTTCCCCTGGGGTTGTTTCCTCATCTATGAAAAGGAGACTATTGGGCTAGAGGATTTGTAAGTTTACTTCCACCTTGAGATCTGAGGAGTGGACATCAGGACATAAACTGGCCATCCTTGAGCACCTCAGAAACACTTGTTGATGTTCAGGAGAAGGTGTTGGAGGCATTAAATTGGACTATGACTGATGCACAAATTACAGTTATCAACATGGGGATAAATTATAGACACATGGTCTCACTTGTGTGAGATTATTCCCACTAAGGAAGCAGATTGCCACCCATTTGGGGCAACTCTCAGCCATGTGCTTCCTCAAAGTCTCCAATGGAGGTCCATCCCCAAAGCAGGGGAGCCTGAATTTCAGAGAATCGTGAAATTTGAGCCGGGAGGGATAATCAAGTACACCCCTCTGTATTTACAGATGAGAAAACTCTGGCTCACATAAGGGGCATCATCTGCTCATCAGAAGCTAAACTGAGATCTTCTCTCCCCCACCCCCACTCCATCAACTATCAACTAAGTAGAAATTTAGCTTGGACACAGAAGTCAGTCAGCAGGTGTGCACCAGAAACTAAACTGGGAGAGCATGCTCAGTCATGCCCTCCTAACCCTTTAGAGGCTATATATACACTGGGCAGCATGCCTGAGTACACTAAGGGGGAACATTCTCTCCTCCCTGCCACCCCTCCCCCCAGGCCCATGTGCCTCTCCCTCTCCTGCCCAGTGGAAAATCAGACTTCTCCCTCAATCACAACAGCATTGACGAGAAACACGGTAAAAGAAGATTCATGGATCAGCGGAAGGCTCCCCAATCAGAGTGTTAGACCTGGGGTCAGGAAGACCTGACTGCCTCAGTCCCTTACTGGCTGTGTGACCTTGGGCAATGTAATCTCAGTCTGTTTCCTCTTCTGTAAAACTTATTTAGCACCTACCTCACAGGGTTATTGTTTGGATCAAGTGATAATAAATCTAAAATGATACATATACAGATACAGATAAATGTATAATTGAAGGGAATGTGCTTTATTTCAATTAGAAGTAAAAAAATAAAGATACAAGTAAAAGTAAAAAATAAAGATACAAATTTTTTCACATCTAAGTGAAATATATGTTTTTGGATATATCTACATATCTATCCATATATACATACACATATGTGCATATATGTGTGTATATAGGTGTGTGTATATATACATACATACATACACATATACACACATATGTTATGAGCTAGCTGGCACAATGGATGGAGTACTAGACTTATCCCCCTGAATTAAAATCTGGCCTCAGACGCTAGCTGTGTGTCCCTGGGCAGCCCACTTAACCCTGTTTGCCTCAGTTTCCTCATCTGTAAAATGAACTGGAGAAGGAAATGGCAAACCATTTTAGTATCTTTGCCAGGAAAATCTCAACAATAGAGTCATGAAGAGTTGGACACAACTGAAAGGACTGAACAGCAACAACATATAAATACATACATCTGTATGTATGTAGGTATGGGCATATGTGTGTGTGTGTATCTATATCTACAGTAACTAGTACTATTAGAATTAGAAGGGACCTCAGGGAACATCTAGTCCAATTCCCTCATTTTACAGATAAGAAATGTAGACCCTTCAAGCTCATATAGCTAGAAAGGAACAGAGCCAGAATTTGAACTAAAGGCTGGGATTTAGCACCTTTTTCACTGTACCATGCAGGGTCAAACATCACCACCTGCTTTTTTGTACACAGTCCATCACTTGGAATCATAAGATCATTGTCATAGAGCCAGAAGAGCCCTTAGAGGTCCTCTGGACCAGAAGTTGGTAACCTGAGGTCCATGGACTCCCAAGGGGTCCATGAATAGACTTCGGTGGGGGGTGTCTGTGAACTTAGGTGTGGAAAAAAAAACTTGTTTATTTTTCACTACTTTTACTTGTATCTTTATTTTATTTTATTTTATTTTTTTACCATTTTTACTTGTATCTTTATTCTTTTACTTCTAGTTGAAATATAACACATCCCCTTGAATAATGAATTTTTTAAGAGCATCATGATTTGGAGAAGGGGTCACTAGGCTTCACTAGATTTCCCAAAGTATCCATGACACAAAAAAGTTTAAGAATTCCTGCATTATACCTCCCCCTATACTATTCCCCGCTCCTCTCCCCTTTACAGAGGAATATATTGAGACCCAGATCAATGAAGTGTCTCAGCCACTTTTAGTCCAGTGCCAGATGCTCCATCTTCCGATCTGGTCTCTCTTTCCAGCAAGTTATCCTGCTTGGGACTCACCCCCACATGCTAATCCAGGGACAGAGCTAAGAATAGAAACCCCCAAGTGCCCATTGCCAATCTTGCATTCTAACCTCTAATCCCCCAGCAGCAAGGGCAAATGTTTTCAGGAAAACAGGCCTGGCCCTGCCCGAAGGGCAATGGCTTCAAAGATGGGCAATCATGGGGTCATGAAGAGGGCATTAGATTTGCAGCCAGGAAAAACGAATTTTGAGTTCTCAATCCCCAATTAGCTGTGTGACTCTAACCTTTACAATCCCTCATTTCCTTCAAGGCTCAATCCTGGTGCCACTTCCTGCAGGAAGTCCATCTGGATCTCTTCCAGATTCTCTAGAATTCCCCCGCACCTCAAATGACCCTTATTTGTTTTGTGTATATATTTTCTTGGGACAGTGGGGAAAAAAAATTCTGGATTTAGAGCCAGACCATCGTTGCTCAAATCTCAGCCTTCCTATCTGTGTGATCCTAGACAAGTCATTGTACCTCTCCGGGCCTCTGCTTTTTCATCTATAAAATGAGGCAGTTGGATTAAATGACCTTTATGTCTCTTTTCATCTCTAAATTAGTGATCTTATGTATGTACCCAATGTCTTCCCTGATGGAATGGAGAATAGGGACTGTTTAATTTTTGTCTTTGCATTCCTCTCATCTAGCAGAATGCCTGGCACATAATAGGTGCTCAATAAATGTTTTTTGATTAATTGGTTGGTTATTTCCCTCCCTGGAATGTTGTAGATTTCTCTATAAGGTAAACTCCTTGAGGGCAAGGACCATTTTTTTTCAATCTTTTTATCTCCAGTGTCTAGCACATTGTTTCATTCCCATTGCTACCTTAATAAATGCATATGGAGTTGAGACGAGTTGCTATACAAAATGAGTATTTTTATAAAGTTCCTGTAGCTCAGTCTTGCTAGAAGGGCAGTGATACAATCTCAGACATCACACTAAATTCCAATAACATTCAATGAAAAAAGCAAATGAAATGATGAATAATTTGGAAAAAAATAGAATGTATGGAGTAGTTAATATGTACAAATGGTGCCAAATGAATGATCAGTTTGCATTTCCTTAGAATCATAGATTTCAAACTGGAAGAGAACTTGGAGATCATTAGTCTACATTCTGGAAAACTAAGACTGAGGTCCTTGCCCAGGATCGCAAAGGTAATGAAGGATGTAAAATTAGATACTGGGTCCTTTGGCTCTTAGCATTGAAAGAAACCTCTGCATTGTCATCCAGAACACATCATTACAGAGCAACTCAATATTAAAACATCCAAATTGGAAAATCAATAATGGCCCCAGAGAACAAACAACAAAACATCCTTCCTCCCAGCAGAGAGATGGGAGGGAGGTACTGGTAGAGATTATTGCATATACAGTTGAACATGGTCACTGATTAAATTGCTATTTCTTAACTGTTTTTCTTTGATGCAAGGGCGGGTTCAATTTGAGGGAGGATGAAAAACAATGAATATTCAGGTGGGTGTATCTAGAAATAACTGATTATAAAAACAAAAGGTCTTGACAAACTATATTTATTTTTAGAAAATTAAATCAACCAACCCATCAGATCTGTCCAATAGAAGGAGCCACAGTTAAAATTACTATCTGGTGACTGGTCAATTTTCAGTTGATTACAAATCCAATTGTTCTCTTCATTTGTCAACTTTCCTTGATTTAATTCACTGGAAAATTATATCGTATGATGTGGCATGAAGGATGGGACTTTCCTGAAGGCTATATTTGAAGTCTTGCTAGTAAAACCTCAAGGCATGCATACATACCAGCATACATGCATTATGTATATAAGTATACAATATTATATATGTATATAATATATAAATAAATTTGTCTACGCACAGGTATTTATCTATCTGTCTCTCACTTATCTCTCCTTTCCATACTCATTAAAAGGTTACCTGCCTTGCCAGCAGTAAATTCTTGGTTTGGTTTGAGCCCAGGTAGCTTACGTTTTGGATGGGATGTATCTGATCACAGACAAACCAGAATTCTGCCAAACAAAATCTCGAAGACTGAAGGAGTCCTGTGAGGAGTATTACTTAGTGAATGAGATCTAGAAATGAGATCTCTGGCAGATGTGACCACAGATGTGTCACATGATGGTCTAAACCTAGCAAGCCTCTTTTGACGCTAAAACGGGCTATTTATTTTGTGGGGTCATACAGGAGACAGCGCTTGTACACAATATCTCGGCACGGTTCAAGGAAAGGGCTTTATCTAAGATAGTTATTACTGTTATAATATTAGCTCGTACTAAGTAGCCAAGAAGTACTTAATAAAATTACAAAGACAAAAGTAAACCAGTTCTTGTCTTTAGGGAGCTTACATTTTATTTATATAGCTCATATATCTAATGAGTCATCATTTGAATTTACAGGATCTTAGATGTAGAACTAGAAAGGTCTTCAGAGGCCATGTAACCCAACCCCTCATTTTTATAGTTAAACCAGCTTCACTTTTTCCTCCAAAGCCATGTGGATCCAGTGGCCAGATGTGGATCAGGACGACTAGAGATGGCTCAGGATGCAGTGGGAGACAACCTTAATAAGCTAAGTTCTTTTCAAGTTCTCACTTTGAGTGAGGCAACACCCATTCTTTAAGAAGAGAGCCAAGGGATGGTCTCTTTAGTACAAAAAAAAATCAAACCAAAGCCGGATACTATGGAAGGTCAGTCAGTCAGTCAATAAACATTATTAAATGTTACTTACAGAAATATAAATGTAAGAATGAATGCCTGCCCTCAAGGAACTAATAAGTAGTGGGGTAGTACATCAATATAAGTAAATACAATTTATTTAAATTTTATTTTAACTTAATTTAAATACTTCATGCAATGAATAAATACATTTTTCAGTAAGTAGACATTGAATAAGAGGAAAGATGAGAAAAGGACTAGTGTAGGTGAACCCAAGCTAACCTCCGAAGAAAGCAGAGTATCCAAGAGACACAGAGGAGGGAGGAGGAAACATATTAGGAGTATGAAGACAGTCTTTTAAAAGCACAGAGGTGGGAGACGGCCTGGGGTGCATGACAAGAAGAGTATGCATCAAGAAATAAAATGATGCCTTTGGTCTAAGTTCATTTCAAACCATGTTTCGGAATTTTTCAGAGAATTCTAATTAAATGTCTGACAATGAATTTGCTACTATCAAAGACAGCAGAAGGTCTGAAAACATAAACAACTGAAATTAGTGGCAGTCATTCAAGACTTAATATATGTGCACAAATTGATTTGATTAATCATTCATACTGTTGTGTCAGAAGTCTCAAGTTGAGAATGAAAAATCAGGCTTTGGAATCGAGGCATGTGTATTCTTAAAACCTGTGGCTATAAAGATGTCAGGATGTCTGCAATGTTGAAGAACAACCACATCTGTCAGGGAGAGAAATGTTGGTTATTCTCAGAAACACCCAGGCTGGAATGACAGTTCCTGGTCAGCTTTTTCTTGGTGTCTCTGGGCTCCCAAGGGCTTTGCACCTGTTCTCTTAACAAAGCTGGCCTATGAGGGAGATTAAAATGAGAAGAGAAAGAAGATGATGGGAAATGGGGCAGGGTGGTTGGGAAATTCCCAGCTCTTTCAACTTTCATAAACATTCTTCGTGTAACTAAGGCCAAAAAAAGCTAAGAATATTAAGCATCAAAGTTACAAGTTTAAAAACAAAAATGGCAAAGGTATTTACATCATCCTCAAAGCAATTCTCTGGCATCCGTTGCAAATGCAAGGTTTCAATGAGCTTTCCTGAGCTTTCCCTCTTTGACACAATTAATTTCTGTCAGTTGAATTTGCATGAAGCCACAGATGTCTGGTCTCATATTACTGCTGTTTTCAGTTTCCACTTAATTTTTTTTTCAGTCTCTTAGTTTGACGAGAAAAGGTGGTTCTCATGAGAGAGCGGCAGTTGATGCATGAGGTGAAAAAATAAAACTAAACATGCTCTTTGTCCAAGTTATAAAATGTACAGATTAAAGTGTTTTTAAGAGGCAAGATGATATAAATGAATGGAATACTAGATAGGATCCCTGGGTTCAAATTCTGTTTCTGATATTTACTAGCTGTGTGACTACTCTGATCCTCAGTCTCTTCATCTGTAAAATGGGGGTAGTCACATAGCCGCATGGTGTAGTGGATAGAGAGTCAGCTTTGGAGTCAGGAAGTCCTGCCTCTGAGACATCTTGACTGTGTGACTGACCCTGGCCAAGTTATTCAAACTCTCATTGTTCTAGACAAGTCACTAAGACTAAAAGTTGCTAAAGAAGGTGTTTCCCTGAATAGGTAGATGGACTTTTTTTTACCTCCATTTCCAACATCCATGAAAATATAGGTCCAGTCCAAAAATTTCTACCATACTTGTCTCTACCTGATAGAATGTAACTCTGTGAAAGATTGTCTTTCATACCTTTGTATCCCCTGGCTAGCATGATCTCTGACCCTTAACATACATTAGTTGATAGTAAGGCTCAAATGAGATAATTTGTGAAAAATGCTGTGAAAACTTTAAAGTGCAAAAAAAATTTTAGTTATCATTACCCTCCATTTCCTTTTAAACTGGTTGAATTCGGAAGTGCAGACCAAGACATATTTCAAGGCTACATTCTGGTTTTAACCTCAACAGATAGAAGCTGCATTTACCCAGATGGAAGAAATGGAGGAGGGGAAATTCAGCCAGCAATGAGGAACTTGTTCTCTGTCATTTCAGGGTTTCACAATCCCCACAGGAAGCATTCTAAATTGGCTCGACTGGAGCTGCAAGAATTAGCTAATCCCTCATTTCGACATGAGGTTCATTTAGGCAGAACATCTTAAATAGCTAGGGAGGAATGAGCTCAGCAGATTGACAGTCCTCTTGAATCATGGCTGAGAGATAGTTTATATTGTCCACATTGAGTTTGGTGAGAGGGGATTGGGATCACCAGCCCTGGACTGGATGAGAACAAGGCAAACCCAACCTTGAATGAAACCCCCTCCTCATCCAAAAGGGTCTTCCAACTTGTCCAAGCTATAAGGTGTACAAATTGAAATACCGTCCCTTCAGTGTGTCCCTCTGAGTTCCGCCGTGCTCTTTTGTATCTATTTTTGATCTTTGAACTGGAGCTACCCGGTGTCCCAGCCAAATTCTAATTTAAGTTCATACATCCTGTTCACCAAAACATTCACATTGAAAGCATCATCTGCCAATTTGGCTAAACAGATTCAGGGCCATCATCAGAGGGCAATTGGTAACTATGTCTGAGACAGGAGATCACTTATTGATAAAGTGATCTGTCTGCATATGGATGAATTAATCAACTCACCATCAATCAGCCTCTCTCTAATCGTCCATCTCCCTGTCTACCAGTTCCTTCCAGAACCAGCTACCTACAAACTTACCCAAGTCTTTTCCATTCTTAAAAAGACAAAACAAACCTTCACTAGATTTCACCATTGCATTTGGTGCTGTGACTCTTTTCTCTTTTCCAGTCAATCTCTGTGAAAATCCATCTACACTCATTGCCTCCCCTTCTCTTGCAATCTGGCTACTTACCTTGCTGCTCATCCCCAACTGGGTTTTTCCAGTATTACCAATGATCTCTCAACTGGCAACTCAAATGACATTGCCTAATCCTTATCCTTTTTGACTCCTTGACACTTGACACCATTGACCTTTCTTCTTGGATAATCCCTCTTATTGGGGTTTTTATGACATTGCCCTTTCTTATTTCTCCTTCTACATGTCTGACCATGTCTCAGCCTTCTTTGTAGATCTTTATCTACGTCATGCCCAATCATTGTGGGTGTCTCCCAAAGCTTTGTCTTGGCCTCTCTTCCCTTTATGTATATACTCTCTTGGTGATCTCATCAGTTCCCGTGAACTGAGTTATCATTTTCATTCAGTGAATTCCCAGGTTGGTATAGCTAGTTCTGGACTCTCTTATGAGCTCTAGTTCTGCATCACGAATACTTTTTTGGATATTTTGAACTGAATGTCCATCCCATAGATGTCTCAAACTGAAAATGTTGAAAACAAAATGAATTATCTCCCTTTCCCCCCAACTTACCCCTCTTATGAATTTCTCTATTACTCTTGACTATGTTGTTATCTTTTCAGTTACACAGGCTTAAAATTTCAATGCCGCTCTCCATTTCTCATTCACATTTGCCCTGCATATACAACTGTCAACTCACATCATTTCTATCTCTTTATTACTTAGTTATGTTTTCCTTCTCTTCAATCACATAGCCTGGATCAAGCTCCCACCACCTTTCCCCTCCCTACAACATTGCAAAAGCCTTCTAACTATTTGTCCTGACCCCAATATCTCCCTTTCCTAATCCATTTTCCACAAAGTTGCCAAAGTGATTCTCGTAATGACAGGTATGAATAGGTCAACCCCTTACTCAGTGACTCTAGAGTCAAATCTAAACATCTTTGCTTTACTCCTGACAAAGCTCTTCAGCACTTGTCCTCTTCTCACCTTTTCAGTATTCTTACACTTTATTCTCTGCCATTCATGCCACCATATTGGCCTGCTTGATGTTCATTCCTGGAATGATTTCCCTTCTTCTATCTGCCTCTTAGAATCCCTGGTTTCTTTCAAGAATCAGCTCAATTGCTCCCTTCTACACCTAGCACAATTCCTTTGTCTTACACACTGTAGATATTCAACCAATACTTTCTTATTGATTAATTATTCACACCATTCAGCTAGTATGTCTAGGTAGATTTATATTCCAGACACATGACGAGTTCCTGAAAGACTCTCAAGTGTCTGATTTCTTCCCCATTCATACATAAGTTCTTGTAGCCAAGGTCCTAGGCAAGGGAAAAGCTTTGCAGAATGACAACAAAAAGTCTTTGGAAACCCACTGACAGATACCAAAAAGATTCAGCTCTCTAAAATTTGAACTTGATGATTAGAAGCTCATTGTATTTCCAAAAGAACGTATGCTCCTTGAGGGCAGGAACTGTTTCATTTATGTCTTTATATCGTTTATATCTTTGTATCATTTATGTCTTTGTATCCCTATTGCTCTGTGTGTAATAAATGTATCATCTACTCAGAGGTGACTCCCAAGCCCTACTCATGCTGATGATTCAGGTCTACAGAGTATGATTACTGTGTCCTTTCTGGGCTCTAAGATATCCCTGAAGGCAGGGATGGGGGAAGACAGTGGTTAGTTCTCTAATGCTATATGGTTTACTAGCTCCTCATGATATGCTTCTAGCAATGACTCTAGGTTGATTATCAATTAGTCAGTCAGATAGCTTTTTAGAAAGAGACATTTATGAAGGTGAAATACTAGAGAAGAGATGGTTTAAAATATCCCCCTCACCCTCCCCACCAAAAAGTCTGTTATACATTCTTCAACAAATATGTATAGAATCTAGGGGAAACTTGGGCTCAAACTTAGCGTCTATGGCAAAGTGGTACCTCAAAAACTCCTGGAGTTCCCTTTGTTGGATGGAGTCTTCCAGATGTTCCCCTTAGGTGTGGTTTAGCTTTCCTGCTGAGCTCTTTGGAACTCCTTGAATCTGAGTCCAATCTCTCCTTGGCTCCAGATATAGATGCTGCTATTAGCTAATCTTGCCAGGATGCCAATGGAAGATGGAAATCTTGATGATCTCTGATGTTCATGAGATCCTCCTTTGCTTTAGCAGGTGGGGCAGAAGAGATGGAGATGAAGGGGGCTAAGTCCAGGGGATTCTCCTCCTCCCCTTTCCTCCAAATCAATCCCTTCTCAGGGGTTTATTTAGAATGTTCTTTCCAGTTTTGAGCTAGCTCCCTGGTCAAATACCAGTCACACAGAGGGTTTCTAGATTTCCTCAGTCAATTGGAGCACTCTTCGTGGGCAATTTGCTTTGATTCATTCAAGGACTCTTTGGCTTAATCTGTGTTAGTCTTTCCCCATATCTCTGATGTGAATCATTCGGTCAAAATGTGTCTTTACATGGTAAATGTATTTGGACTAACTGAGGTGGGATGATTTCAACCTCACTCTTACACTTGCTCCCTGTGTGACCTTGAGGAATCTTATCCTTTTCTGGCTTTAGTCTTATGTTATCACTTGTTAAATGAGGGCACTGGAACAGATCCCAGATAAGGTCCTTTCTAGTTCTAAATCTATTAGCCCATGTGATTATGTTACAGAGGTGTGCCTCATTGAAATGCTGAAAAAAAAATTCTGACAATATGCCACCAAAGCTGTCAATTTACAGAGGGTATTTAGTTACAAGGATGAGGTCTGCAAACCCAGAGTGACCCAACAAGGCAATATCATATTGGATAGCCCTTTGGCTTTTCTTCCCTCTCCAGAACTTCAGCTGTAGTCCTGGTTCCAATCCAGTATGATTCCTGTAATGTGACCCTGTGCCTGATATGAGTGGCTTGTTCTGTTATTTTTGGAGGGTGGAAAGTTATGTGGTAGCCAAATGCTATTAAAAGCAACACTCTTCCATTCCCTGGTCACTAGTGCAACGGGTGAGTGGACCTGGAGGTGCTTAATATGACACAGAGAGAAACAAGATAAGAGGGCCTTGGCAGTTCTGTTCTGATTGTTCTCTTTCCTATGGCATTGGTGTCTGCTCAGTGGAAGGCACTCTTGTTTATGAGGCTGGTCTTCCCCCCCCCCCCATTTTATTTATTTACTTTTAGTTTTCAACATTCATTTCCATAAGATATTGAGTTTCAAATTTTCTCCCCATCTCTCTCCTCCCCCTACCCCCAAACACCATGCATTGTGATTACCCCTTCCCCCAATCTGCCCTCCCTTGTATTACATCCCTCCCTTCCCTTATCTACATCTTCTCTCTTTTCTTGTAGGGCAAGATAGATTTCTATACCCCATTACCTGTATTTCTTATTTCCCAGTTACATGCAAAAACAATTCTCAACATTCGTTCCTAAAACAACTTCTCTCCCTTCCTCCCTCCACATCCATCCCCACTGAGAAGGCAAGCAGTTCAATATAGGGTATATATGTGTAGTTTTGCTAAAGACTTCCATAATATTCCTGTTGTGAAAGACTAACTATATTTCCCTTCATCCTATCCTGTCCCCCCATTTATTCTATTCTCTCTTTTGACCTTATCTTTCTTCAAAAGTATTTACTTCTAATTGCTCCTTCCTCTCATTTGCTCTGCCTACTATCATCCTCCCCACACTCTAACTTATTTCCTTCTCCTCTACCTTCCTGAAGTGTAAGATAGATTTTCACACCAAATTGCATGTGCATGTTACTCCCTCTTTAAGCCAAATGTGATGAGAGTAAGCTTCTCTTTTTCCCTCTTACCTCCCTCTTTCCCCCTCCATTGAAAAAGCTTTTTCTTGCCTTTTTTATAATTTTCCCCATTCCATTTCTCCCTTTCTTTCCCAGTATATTCCTCTCTCACTCCTTAATTTTATTTTTTTAGATATTGTACCTTCCTATTCAACTCACTCTGTGCCCTCTATATCTCTCTCTCTCTCCCTCTCTCTCTCTCTCTATACACACACACACACACACACACACACACACACACACACACACACATATGTTTGTATAATCCCTTCAACTACTCAAATACTGAGAAAAATTTTAAGAGTTACAAATATTATGTATCCATGTAGGAATGTAAACAGTTCACCTTTGGTAAGTCCCTTATGATTTCTCTTTCCTGTTTACCTTTTCATGCTTCTCTTGATTCTTGTGTTTGAAAGTCAAATTTTCTATTCAACTCTGGTCTTTTTCATCAAAATGCTTGAAAGTCCTCTATTTCATCGAATTACCATTTTTTTCCCCTGAAGTATTATACTCAGTTTTGCTGGGTAGGTGATTCCTTTGACTTCTGGAATATCATATTCCAAGGCCTTCAATCTCCTAATGTGGAAGCTGCCAGATCTTGTGTTATCCTGATTGTATTTCCACAATGCTCAAATTGTTTCTTTCTGGCTGCTTGCAATATTTTCTCCTTGACCTGGGAACTCTGGAATTTGGTTACAATATACCTAGGAGTTTTCTTTTTGAATCTCCTTCAGGAGGTGATTGGTAGATTCTTTCAATATTTATTTTGCCCTCTGATTCTAGAATATCAGGGCAGTTTTTCTTGATAATTTCATGAAAGATGATGTCTAGGCTCTTTTTGGATCATGGCTTTCAGGTAGTCCCATAATTTTTAAATTGTCTCTCCTGGATCTATTTTCCAGGTCAGTTGCTTTTTCAAGGAGATATTTCATACTGTCTTCTATTTTTTCATTCTTTTGATTTTGTTTTGTAATTTCTTGGTTTCTCATAATGTCATTAACTTCCATCTGCTCCACTCTAATTTTTAAAGAACTATTTTCTTCAGTGAGGTTTTGACCCTTCTTTTCCATTTGACTAATTCTGCTTTTGAAAGCATTCTTCTCCCTATTGTCTTTTTGGGCCTCTTTTGCCAATTGAGTTAGTCTATTTTTAAAGGTGCTATTTTGTTCAGCATATTTTTGGGTCTTCTTTAGCAAGCTATGGACTCACTTTTCATGATTTTCTTGCATTGCTCTCATTTCTCTTCCTAATTTTTCCTCCACCTCTCTTACTTAGTTTCCAAAATCCTTTTTGAGCTCTTCCATGGCCTGAGACCATTGCACATTTATTTTGGAGGTTTTGGATGCAGAAGGCTTGATTTTCCTCTGATTGTATGCATTATTCTTCCTTATCTGAAAGGATAGAAGAAAATACCTGTTCACTAAGAAAGTAACCTTTTATTGTCTTATTCTTTTTGCAGAGCATTTTCCCAGTCAGTTACTTGACTTTGGAGTTCTTTGTCAAGAGGAGATACTCTGGGGACCTTAAGTTCTCAGTTCCTCCTATGTAGCGCAATCAAGGGAGAGGAGTTTACTCCTTTCCTGACCTGCGCACTGGTCTGGACGCAACTACAAGCAGTCTTTTCTGCCCAGGATCTGCCAGTAGAATTCTCTCTCCAGAGCCTCTACCAGCTCCATCATTCCAGCCAGTGCTCCTCCTCACCCCAGGGGCACCACTCATGACACAGATCTAGATCAGCAACTTAATTCTCCCAGGGTCTTTAGGTCAATATATATGGTTCACTTGGAATCTACCATGTGTAAAATTGCTTTGGGAGAAAGGGAGAAAGAGAGGATAAGGGAGCTGGAGAAACAGAGGCAAGAATGGAAAGAGAGGAAGGAAAGGAGGAGAGGAAGAAGGGGAAGGGGAGGGAAGAGGAAGGGAGTGGAGGAAAGGAGAGAAGGCAGAAACAAAGATAGAGATAGAGACAGTGTATGTGTAGACCTAGGCAGAAAAAAGATCCATTGCTCAAGATTCCTTTCTAGCCACCAAGGTGAAGGCCCAAGACCAATGTATGGACACACTCAACTAGCCATTAGTTAGTGGGACTAATTATATATGCACATTTGTCTGCATTCCTCCAGTGCCTGGCAACGGCAGTCACAACCCTATTTAAAATAATAGAGTGAGATTGGTAACATTACTGATTTCACAGGAAATTGGAAGAATTCCATTCACAGAGCTTAGGTAATTGACACCAACAGCATTTTTCCTGTAACGTATGCACTATGATTGATTTCATTCCCCAGCTAGACCTTTGAGAATCTCGGAAGCATATTCAGTCATCAGATTACCGTGCAGTGGAATTAAATGAATATTACACTGCTATCTCTTTCTGAGCTTGTGAAGGAGAGTTTCTAAGTGGCTCAGAGCTGGTGAGCAAGCTTGAAATGATAATAGTAGCATAAAACAAAAGATGTCCAGGACTTGAGCATCAGTCCTGAAATGCACCTTTGCAATAAATTCACAGGAAGATGTTCCTGCTGATGAAAAAGGACACAATTAAGGACTATCATTTATTTATGACTTTCTGAGTCTTGTTAGAAACTGCTAAGTGATGACATATTCTGGTTGCTTAAAAAAAACCAAGCACGGCACCCACTTCTTTCACTGCTACCACCCATGCTCCCCTTCCCAACCACAAGCTAATAGTAACAATACAAGCTGAAAACAATTAATACTGACCATAATAATCACAATAGACATTTAGAGATAGTTTTACAATTTGCAAAGCACTTTCTATATATGATTTCACCAGAACCTTTTAATAGCCTGTGATAAAGATGTGGAAAATAGAGCTAAGATGTAGATGCCCAGGGTCAAATGATTGTCAAATGTCAGAAGCAGTATTGGAACTCGTCTTCCTAAATCTGAGTCCAGCATATCATCTACCCTTTAGATACTATATATACATATATATATATATTTAATAAATCAGAGGGCTTGCTAATATTATAAGTACCTTTGCAAAATTATTAGAATTGCCTTCTATACAATCATTTCCTGATCTCCTACCACTGCTAGAGTTTTCTCCACCAACATTATCCTGTGTTTACTTTGTATATTTTCATATATACACACACATATGTACAAATATGTAATTAAACATTTTGTATATATTTGTGTGTGTATTATATGTGCTTATACTTATACACATTATTTCCTACCTTTGAATGTCACTTCTTTGAGGGCAGATTCTATTTCGTTTTTATCTCTATAATGCCAGGTACACTACATATATATATATATATATATATATATATATATATATATATATATGTATTTTTTTTTTTGGTATGTACCAATGTTTGTAGCATTTAATGACAAACACTTGCATTTAGATCAGAGGTGCTAAACCTGGCATCCACAGATTCTCATGGGGTCTGTGGATAGATTTCAGAGAGTTCATGAATCTTTGTTTCCATGTAGTTATTTTCCTGTAATCCTCTGGATTTGATTTTATGCATTTAAAAACATTATTCAGAGAAGGGGCTCCTTATAGGCCTCACCAGACTGTCAGAGAGTCCCTGACATAAAAAAGGTTAAGAATTCCTGCCTGGATTAGGTAAATGAGGTAGATCCATTTATATATGTGGAAGAGGTCAAGGTTTCACTGTTCCCTCTGCTATTGATATCCTGATTCATGATGGGTTTAGGGACAGGCTCTCCCAGAGACTGGGGTACAGTCTCAAGTCACCTCAGGGAGGGCCAGAAGTTGTAGATGGGTCAGTTGAAGTTGGTTGCCAGGAATCAAGGGATCATAGACTTGAACCCCATTAGACTGTGACACTTTGAGAGCAGGGGCTGTCTTTTGCTTTTTTTGTACTCCCAGCATTTAGCAAAATGCCCAGCACATAGTAGGCACTTAATCAAAGTTTACTGACTCACTTGGAAAGTATCTTAGAGGTCATCTAGTCTAGAGGTGTCAAATTTGTGGAGGGAACAAGACTAACCAGATTAAAGTGGAGTCAGAAAATGTTAAACAAAATAATTAAAAATACAACACAGATCATATTAATCTGTGGTTTTCTAAGTCACTATATGGTCTACGTAGACCTCTTTTGCTTAAATTTGGCACTACAGACCTAGTCCTGAGGAAGTGTTCAAATCTGGACAGGATACTGAGGACGATAAAATCCAAAAGCTCAGTAAGGCCCTCAGTTTCCTTGTGGATGTAGGTATTTTAATTCCTGTCTTTAGGCTTCCTTTACAGCTTAAATACAGCTTTCATATGTATATATGTATGTATGTACACTCCTACCATATATGTATGTTTGTGTATATGTGTATGTGCATGTGTATATATATATATGTGTACACACATACACACACATACATGCATGCAGTGAGGTGGTGCTTTGGATAGAGCACTGGGCCTGGAGTCAGGAAGACTCATCTTCTGGAGTTCAAATCCCCTCTGAGACATACTACCTGTGTGACCCTGGGCAAATCACTTAAACCTGTTTGCCTCACTTACTCATCTATAAAATGGGCTAGCAAAGGAAATGCCAAGAAAACCCCAAATGAGGTCATGGAGAGTTGGACATGACTGAAATGACTGAACAACACATACACATATACACACATATCTACACAAGAATATGTATATATACCTATACATATATACACATGCATGTATGTGTTGTGAGATATGAATGAAATGCAATCTTCTATGAAAATGACAGCTGTGAGAAACTGAGAGAAACATGGGTAGACAAGGATGACCTGATTCAGAGAGAAGTAAGTCAAACCAGGAGAATAAGATACCCAATAATAACGCTAATGTAAATGAAAGCCATGCTGAAAGGCAGTTGTCAGGTTAATTTAAGTTTGGTCTAAAAGAACAGATGATGGAGTCCAGTTTCCTCTATTCAGTAAATGTGGAGGATTATAGGGAAAGAATGTAGCATATGCTGCCAGACATGGTCATTTTATTCTGTTCTGCATAAATATTTTTCTTTGTTCTAAAGGAGAGTTTACTGGGGTGAGGTAATGCATGAGGAAATGATATTGATTTTTAAAAAAATTTCAAATAACCCAAGGCATCAGTAAAACATTTTAACATATTAGTTACCACTAATGGTAAGCTGTTGCCAGTAGCAGTTTTGCTTTTTAAGAAAATAACCTTCTCTAAGCAGCAGACTATATAGAACATACTCAAAGGGTTCAAGAGCATTTTAGATGGAACCCACAAGCCAGTGCTCCAGGTCTTGGACTTGTACAGACAAGGTTCAATTTTGGAGACAGCCCTTAAATGTCATATTTCTTTTGCTCATTTTGTCTCCACCCAGAGTTCCCTCTGGAAAATCTTTAATATAGCTCAAATATATCTCTTTTCTAGACCTTCACAGATAAAAGTCCTAATTCTGGTCCCTGCATAAGCATTCCAAGTATTAATGAATACTTGGTACAGGAAAGTCTTTAATCCCCCACAAAATACAGAAAACTCATTAAAAAAATCACAATTCTATTGCCTTTCCAGGGAGTCTCTTCTTTATTTCCAGATCCTTATCTAAACTTTCAGGTTCATGGAACTATCCTGAAGTTTGAACTCCATTTTATTTAAAGTTTGGCGTTTAGGATAATTTTTTCTTAAATATTTTGGTGGATGGTATTAAGTTTATATTTCAGAGATCATTTTTCACTTTTTTGGTGTGTATATTGCCTCCATCAATGTAAATTTCAATCTCTCCTTAATTTAGTAGAGGATATTTAAGAATTGTTGTGGCTGAGAAATTCATTACCTGCTCATCTGGAGATAAATATCTCCAGTCTCAGCCAGGCTGGTCCTGAGACCATGTAGAGTCCATTACTGGGCTTGACCTCAAGCCTTCCCTGCTTGGAGGTACCAGATACAGGGTCATGCTTTGCTGCAAGACCTTTTGTGCACCCAGGGTCACCTTCGTAGCACAAAGACACATCCCCTTGGGTTGGACTGTAAGAGAGGTTCAAGGTTGTATATATATATATATATATATATATATATATATATATGTATTAAATGGAAAAAAATGTTTTTGCTAGAAATATTTACTCCTGGGAGGGACTTGAAGGTTACTCCATGCAAGAGTCTCTTCGGCAATGTTCCTCATATGGTATTAAATGCCACCATCATGGGGCAACACACTTTCTTCCTTAGGAATCTTATCACTTTACAACAAATGATTGAAGCTCTGAATTGTTCCTAGATCTAAACTTGTTGTTGAAAGGCAAGGCTAGAAGTGACATTACTGTACTCTGTAGGATAAAAGTCTCATAGGGTTTCCAAGCATTTTCATGAATATTCTAGGTTTTCTGCCAAAACAATCTTCCTAAAGCACAAATCTTACCACATTACTCTTCTGCTTCAATTTCCTCAATGGTTCCCTGTGGCCTTCAAAGAAAAAACAATAAACTCTTCAGATGGGCATTTAACACCTTCTTTGCAATGGAAGAATTAATAATTGCTCATGGATAGAGGCAATACAATAAGAATAACAATATTACTAAAATCAATGTATTTATTAAGTTCCATACAATCAAACTATTGAAGGATTAGTTAATAGAGCTAGAAAAATATAATAAAGAAATTCATCTGGAGGAATAAAATAAAAAAAATCTCAAGGGAACTGCTAAAAAAGAAGGGGTGAGTGGTGGCTAGTAGCAACAGACTTCGATTTGTCCTACAAAGCAGCAATCGTCAAAATGACCTGGCACTGGTTGAGAAAACTGCTGGGGAAACTAGAGAGTAATGTGGCAGAAATTAGGTACTGGCCAACATTTCACATTATATGCCAAGAGGGCAACACCATAAACAAATGAGAAGATCAAGGAAGAAAATACTTTTCAAGTCCATGGTTAGGGGACCAAACACAGGAAGCAGAGTATCATAGAAGATCCAATGGACACTTTTGGTTATATACAAATTTTGAAGTTTTTACACAAACAAAACCAGTTTAGCTAAAATTAAAAAGGATGTAGGTAACTTGGGGGAAAATCTTTACATCAAGTGTATCTGATATAAGTCTCATTTCCAAAATGGACTTGATTCAAATTTATAAGAATAAGAACCATTCCTCAACTGATAAATGGTGAAAAGATATCTTCAGTTTTTCAGAACAAGAAATTCAAGTTCTCAACAGTCACGTGAAAAAAAATGTTACAAATCACTAATAATCAGAGAAATCCAAATTAAAATAATTCTGACATCCTATCTCTCTCTCATAAGACAGGTAAATTTGACTAAAGGAAGGACAATGCAAATGTTTGAGAGGATGCAGAGAAAATAGATACAGTAATGAACTATTGTTGGAACTATGAAGTGATCCAGACATTCTGGAAAGCAATTTGGAAATATGTTCCCAAAATTACTCAACTGTCTGTGGACTTTTATTCTTGGGTATCTACGACCCAGAGACAAAATGCACCTGTATGTATACAATTATTTATAGCAGTAAAATTTTTTGTGGAATCTAAAGGGGTACCTGTCAGGACAAATTATAGTCTATAGCTATAATAGAATAGCACTGAGATGTAAGAAATGAAAGGGACAGTTTCAGAGAGACTTGGGAAGACATATATGAGCGGACACTGGATGAAGTGAGCAGAACCAGGAGAATGTTTTATAAAATAATATCATAAAAACAAGCAACTTTGAATGACTTAAGGATTCTGATCACCGTAATGACCAATCCCAATTCCAGAGCACTCACAATGAAATATATGACTTACCTCGTGACAGAGAAATGACTTCAGGCTGACACATTTTTTTTGGACATAACCAATATGGAAATGTGCTTTGCTTGACTATGTATATCTGTTACAAGGGATTTGCTTTTCTCTTTTTATTTCCATCATGGCAAAGGTTGGAACAGAGAAAAAAAAATATTTTTAATTGAAAAAAATGAGTAAAATTTTAAAAAGTCTTTCTAAAAAAAACCAAAGTATTATATAGGAGAAAATTTCAGTTTTGAATGTAATTCTTTCCCTCCCTTTTTTTTGCTATGTATATGGAAATGCCTACTTTATCTGGTCTTTTTTAAGTTTGAAAAGGGAAGGAAGGAAAGATGGATTTCTAGGCATGGAGAGATGATTATCAAGGCAGCTGAGCATAAAGCAAAACATGACTGTTTATATGTTTCCTTCAAAGCCTCGTTGCTTCCCTCCTAAGATTCCCGCTTAGATTTGCATCTAGTACAACTGTAGCTCTTCAGAACATTTTAGAAACCATTAGGAGATGAGGGCGTGTTAGCCCGGAAAAGATTGTTCTTAAAAACTTCTACACCATGTGTTATTACTATGAAGTAATAAGACGAATTTGGCAAACATCTAGATCTTAAACACGTGAGCACTGGTAACCTCAAAGTAATATTTTAGGGGGAGGAGGTCCTGTGGTATAAACTTATTTACAAAGGGCCTAAGTAAGGATATAAACTTATTTAAAAATTGGTCAAAATTAATTTAGAAATTTCCTTTTGGAAACATCCTAAGAACCAATTTTTGTATCTCATGGAGCCTTACGTATAGTAGGTACTTGATAAATAAATGGTGAGTGAATACTTGAACAAAAGACCTGGGCATTTTATAATCACCGTGTTATCCACACTGATCATTCACATCATTAACTAGACATCTCTGACAAAAACTCTAGTTGTCATCAAAAATCACATTTTTAAAGGATAAAGTTTGGCCACCATTTAGTGTATTCAAAAGAATGTGACACAGGTCCTGAAGAGTCATTCCAAGAAAAGGCATTCTAGTAATGCTTTAAGGACCAGCAGCATCAGTGGAATAAGTATATAGCCTCCCATGGGTACTACTTTGAAGGGGCCAATACTCATATAAATTTTTAAGTACTAATGCTTGTTGTAAAAATGTACATCTTTTGGCAAGTCATAGTTTATATGAGAATATTCAACTAGGAACTGAAGAATAATTTTGGATGGAAGTTCTCCTGTATTTATCCTGAATACATGGGCTTTTATTCTCTTGCCACTGGTCATCTTCAAATCTGGTGACATGACATCCTGTCCAAAAATCACTATGTAGATCTTAAGAACACTTTGGAGGGAAAGAAACCCATCGGTGTCACTTTTTTCCTTAATGATGTCATCTCTTTTCTAGAATTCTAGAAGGGACTAGTGTGGCCATAGAATATATATTCTATCAAGGAGAATTCATTCCATAATATAAGATCTAATATGGCACCATATTAAGAACTCTGAAAATGGAATTTAGGGACCTGGGTTTGAATTCTAACTCTGTTATGTTTGTGACATTGGGCAAATCTCAACTCTCTGAGCCTCAGTTTCCTCTTGTATAAAATAAGAGACGAATTAAATGAGCTCTAAGGTCCTTGACATCTCTAAATCTATGATGTTATGACACTTGATAAGAAATCATTCAGTCTTTGCTGATGATTTCCAGTAATAGAAAACTCAAAGGAAGAGGTCTAAAATCTGTGATCCTCTGGACCCAGGACAAACAAAAGAAAAAAATTTTGAACCATCAAGAATGAGCCTAGTCTGAGATTGCAGTTACATCAGGAATACAGGGTTATTTACTTACTATCAGGAAAATTGTAAACATGAAAAACCATGTAAATGACAAAAATCATAAAAAACTACCTGATTATATCAAGGGATGCTCCAAATGTTTTTTGGCAAAATCTCACACTTATTTCTGTCAAACAAAACAAAACACGCAGACATATACACCCGTAGAAACAAAAATAAGAGGACCTTTCTTTACTGTGATAAATTAGTATCTATCTAAAACCTAGAAATAGACTCATATGTTACAGTGAGAAGCTTTTTGATATGATCAGAGGTAAAGCAAAGATGTCTCTTAGCACCACTATTATTTAACAGTGTTAAAAAAGGCTAGCTCTAACAAGATAAGAAGGAACTGAGGGAATAAACCTGGACAGAGAGGAAACAAAAATTTTCTATTATGTCAGATATCATGATGGTTCATCTAGAGACCCCAAACTATTCAAATAAAAATGAATTGAAGCAACAAATAATTTTAGCAAAGTCTCAGATAGAAAATAAATTAATATAAGCCAGTAACCTTTTTCTATATTGACAACAAAGCCCAGGAGGAAGAGAGAGAAAAATAAAATAATCCATTCAAAATATTTGGAAATCTATTTCCTTCCTAAAGTGAGATGTTTGAACTCAGTCCTCCTGGAAATTCCCTTCTAGCCTGAACATTCTACGATCTGCTGAAATCCAGATGAACTGGCACCTCTATAGTGAGCTAGGGAGGTGAGATGTGAGGAATAGGGTGTGCTTTATGATTCAAAAAACATCTCCTTTTTTGGGGGCTATGCAAAGGATTTGGCAGGTGGGAAACTGAAGGGGATCTCCTGGCTACCATTGAAATACTCTCATAAGCCCGCCTACTTTCTCTTGTGGTTCACTTCTCACTCTTCTTGACTGTGTAGAGAAGGAACTGGGGAAAGTACCTGAGTGAATGTGTTTGTGCCTGATTTGGTGTCTGTACGTAGAATCCCAGATGTGCAGACGTTGCATAATGGAGAGTCTCTTGATCACTTCTGAAAATATTTTTAAGGTCAAGCTAAACTGCAAAGTGATCCCTCAAATTTTAATAATTTAAGAACACATGCAATGAGAACTCAAAGAAGAAAGTGGTGGTCAAAGATTTAAATCTGATTTTTACCAATAGTTTTCCAGGCATATTCTGGAAAATAAATTATATTAATTTTTTCATCCACATAATGACATGACTAGAGCATTGACTTAGAAGTGGTAGCAACCTCAGACACTATCTAGTCCAAACTCATCATTTTACTTTTGAACTTAGGCTGATAGATCAAGGGACTTGTCCAACGTCACACAGAATTTGAACCCAAGAGCACTGACTCTTTTTACTGTACCATACTGCTTTCCACCAAACTGAAGATCTACAGAGCCCTTGTGTTGACCTCATTGTATGCCTGTGAAACATGGACAGTCTACGAGCACCATGCCTGGAAACAGAATTGCTTCCATTTGAACTGTCTTAGGAAGATTCTGAGGTTCACCTGACAGGATAAAGTACCAGATACTGAAGTCCTTGCTCAAGGCTTAACTCAGGCATTCAAACTATGCTTCAGGGAATGCAATTCTGTTGGGCTGGCCACGTTGTTTGAATGCAAAATGTATGCTTGCCAAAAAGGCTATTTTATGGAGAACTCAAATTAGGCAGGCAATCACATGGAGGTCAGAAGAAGCGATGCAAGGACACTCTCAAGGTCTCTCTCAAGAACTTTGGATTTGACGGTGCAACATGAGAGACAGTGGCACAGGACTGCTCAGTATGGCGTGCCCACATCAGAAAGGGTGCTGTGCTCTATGAGCAAAGCAGAATTGAGACAGCACAAAGTAAATGCTTAAAGTAGATGAGCAAATTTGGAGTATCCACCCCAAAAATTCATTCGGACTATCTGTGCCCAGGCTGTGGTAGAGCATTCCAAGCTCCTATTGGTCTGATCACTCATAGCTGGACACACTGAAACTTCACTTTATCATGGTGATGTCAGTTTGGTCCTTCTCAGAAACAAAGGGCAACAACTGACCAACCAATCAACCAACCAACCAACCAACTGCTCTCCAGGGTGGAGAGTCCCTCTGCTCCTTTAAATTACTAAATCCAACAGTCCCGGAAGCATGGCTAGCCTTAGGAGTAGCCACAGGTCTATGTGGTGGGTTTTGAGGGATTATATCAGGATCCCATGATGACTACTGACCTTGGAAAGCTCAGAAGAGTAAGAAAGAGCTCAAAAGATTTTTGTCAAGGTTGTTGTCACCGACCTTATGACATAGATTCATCTCAGTCCAGCTCTTTGGAATTCTATACTTAATGCCCCCAAACTGATTATAGCTCAGCCCAATGAGCAAGATTCAGGTGTGTGCATGCACATACACACATGCACCATAGAGAAATACAGACACATGCATAAGCGGTAACCACATTCTCTAGACCGCTCTCCTATGGAGAACTGCCACGCTCCTTCTCTCTTTTTCTCACTACACAGCCTGCATATCTTCCTGCTGCTCCCCAGTTGAGACGGCAACATAGAAAACTGGACTCTTCTTGCCTTCATCTGTTGTCTAGGCATGCCTTGGGAATGTGTACATTCCCCCTCCCTGTAATCCTTACTTTTCTTCAAAGCTCGGCTCAAATGCTATCTCCTCCACCAGGCCTTTCCTGATCTCCCAGGCTGCTAAAGTCTCTACCCTGCCCACACCCTGTCTTTATCTGGCACCTATTTTACATCTGTGTCTATGGAGAGGCAGCTTCCTGTGATGATTAGTGTGGTGAACTTGAAATCAGAAGGATCTCATTTCCTCATCTATAAAGCAGTAAAAATAGTATCCCCTAGAATTGCTGTGGGGGTCAAATAATATTTCTATGTAAATCACTTTGTAAACCTTCAAGGTGCTGTAAAAATGTTATTATTGTTTTGTTATGGAGGAAGTAGAGGGCAATAAGTGTTTATAGAATGCCTATTGTGCACCCTGTGATTTACAAATATTATATCCTTTGATCCCTAGGAGTTAGATACTATTGTTTTCCCCATTTTACAGTTGATGCAACCAAGGCAGTGACTTGCCCAAGGTCACACAGCGGGTCAGTATCTGAGAATGGATTTGAACTCAGGTCTTCTAGACGCCAGGCCTAGCACTCTGTCTACTATACCACCTAGTTGGTCCAATCTTATTAATATTACTATTATATACTTATAAAAATGATACAAAAGGAAACAAAGTCACAGACTCCAGGTGAAAACCCTTTGTTTAGTCCATTATGTTTATTGTATATGTGCAAGCTCCTTGAGGACAGAGACTTTCATTTCTGTCTTTGAATATGATTGTATGTAGAGCTGAATGAGTGCATAGCAAATGCTTGTGGATGGATGGATGGATGGATGGATGGACTGTTTACCATCAGGCAGCCTTAGAGTAGTCAATGGGTGCCCTTCTAAGGCATGTCAGCAATAGCTGCTAGCTTCCTGCTCCACAGATCAACAACCCTGCCTTTCTGATTGGGGTTTCAGGCTCTAGGGAGACTCCTACCTGACATTACTTGCCTCACTGGCTGTTAAGGCCCAAAGTCCCCAAACTGAAGATTTATTTTATAGGATGCTGAATGAAAGCTCTTATATCTTGAGGGTAAGAAAAATCCAGGAAATGCAAATACTCCTGAAGACATGAGGGTAGAGGAGCACCTCAAGTCTTCACCTGTTTTGCAGTTTTGCTTAATGGAGCCGTGCCCACAAGACCGTTTTCTCTGGATTCAGGCTCTGGACCGATGTTAAGGCAGATTCACAGACACGCACACACGGAAGCTGACTGAAAGTGACTCATGGGTAGAAACAAACTCTGGGGGAAATTATGAATAATTAGAAAATAAGGACATTCCCTCCGTTGTGGTTTAGGAGAAAGGGCACTGGAGCTAAGGTCAGAGAATCTGGGTTAGAGTCTCAGGTGTGACATTTTAACTAGCTGGGGGATGATGAGTCACTTGGCCTCTCCCTGGGATGAAGTGACCTCCTTTGTCAAATGAAAGGTTGGGCTAAATTAGTCTTTTAAACTGGAGTTCTGTGATGTTCTGGAGGGTCTTTCCTGTGCCAATCTACAAACCAGGGCTTGATTTACTGTTTTGTTGATTGTAAAGACTTAAGAAAGTGATGCTGAAAGTGTGAACAATGCTCACTCTACTTAAAAGTGTGTCCTGCAGCACATTGCTTTTCTCCACTCCCATCCCAAAAGCTGGTTGTTAAACTTTTATCAGCATATCCCTGCCTCTACAATCTTTTCTAGCTCTAGTTCCCAAAATCTTAGTCTGTGAAATATATTATAAATGTAGCCTACTGAATGCCGGTTCATTGCCCTATAGATACTGAACACTGTTTATCTCTTCTTCTATGGAAATAAAATCCTTTGGAATTTATGAGGCTTGACATTTTTTTCTCAGATTTTTATTCAAAACAATTTAGAGGGTATGGTGGCTCCTTCTCTTTTATGAAATGCATTGTGGTAAACTGGAATGAATCCTAGCCTTAGGCAAGTCAACAAGCATTTATTAAGGAAATTGTGCACAGGCCTGGGAATAGGAAGGCAAAACCATTCTCTTCCTTCAAGAAGTCTGCGTTCTAATGGGGGAGACGCTTATGAATAACTAAATGTATTATATATTATGGAGAAGACGTGGAAGGTTTTCTGGAAAGGGAAGGCACTGGCGGATCTGGGTTCAAATCTCTGTGATCTTAACATCTGTCAAACGGAAATAATCACACTTCGGAGGGGGTGTTGGGAGACTTGTCCTTTGTAAATATTGTGCTCACATCAGAGTGAGTTATGATAACTCAAAAAGAAGCAAATGTTTCTCCTCAGGAGAATGGAAGCTTTTCAGAGCAAGGACTGCTTCAAAGACAAAAGTCTCTGTATTCTCCAGTACCTGGCACAGAGCTCGGTGCTAAATGTTTTGGTGTTGGTTACTCATTCAAATAAACCCGAATTACCAGGAATGTGAGTCTCAACTCTGTTTTAGCAACCAGGACAGGAAATGTGTCCTCATATCAACAGTTTTTGTTGGGTGGGGGAAGGGGAGATTCTTAACATTTCTGGGTGGGGGAAGAGATCCCAGCACACAGTCTCTCCATGGCAGGGGGTATTCAGATGGGGTAGGGAGACATCAACCCCTGTTGGGAAAGACACCAGGTGTCTGTCTAGTCTGAAGGCTGCCTCTGGGGTGATCAGGGCAGGTCATCACACTGATGTGGATGTTGGGGCTCTAAATGTGAATCGCCTCGCCTTAGTTGTCCTGCTCTGGTTCTGGAGCCATAACGTAACCATCGGAACCCATAGTGGTTTTGCCTACAGAACGCACAGCTGCTAACACGTGTCTTTTGAACGAACCAGCAGAAACTGAAGGGTCTGGCATCCGGTCCTGCAAGAACTGCGATGACCCTTTGCTCCCCAGGTCTCCGGTCCATTTATCGAGTACTGCATTTTACTCCAAAGCTTACGGGCATCGTTGGTGTTTGCTGCGTGAAGAGTGATGCCTGGAGGTAAGGACCTGGGTTCTACTACAGCCTCCGTCCCCCAACTACCTGGGCGGCCTCGGGCCGGTAATTTCCCCTTTATGGGTTCAGTTTTTTTATCTGTAAATCGAAGGGATTGGCTTGGATCAGAGTTTCTTAAGTGTGTGTGTGTGTTGGGGATCCCCGGCAGTCTGACGAAGTCTTATCAGAATTAGTGTTTTTAAAGGTGTAAAATAAAAAAAATGAAAGAAACCTATAATATTGAAATGTAATTACCGAAAAACTAACAAGTGCACCGTTTCGAGGTGAAGCACCTTTGACCTAGATAATGTTCTACGTCCTTTCCGGGTCTAGATTCAAGATTTTGCGAACATGGTCCAGGTCAAACTGCCCTTGGAGGATGACACTACCTCAAGGCCAAGGGCATGCTCGGCCCTGGGGCAGCCAGCCTGAGCTCCAGGGCTAGGCATAACAACACGCTCCCCTCCCCCAACCCCACGGGGCCGCAAAGTGTGATCAAGGTGTCTCCAGGGTCCCCCCCATCACCTGCTGGGGCGGCATGCACGCATGCACGCACACAGGCACACACAGGCATGCACACACGCACGCACACAGGCATGCACACAAACTCACACACAGGCATGCACACACGCACGCACACAGACATGCACACACGCACGCACAGGCCTGCACACTCGCACGCACACAGGCATGCATGCACACACACACACACGCACACTCGCACGCACAGGCCTGCACACTCGCACGCACACAGGCATGCATGCACACACGCGCACACTCGCACGCACACACGCACGCACACAGGCATGCATGCACACACACACGCACAC
>CM053771.1:518955106-518986707 GCA_028658325.1 Potorous gilbertii | reverse complement strand
GCACACTCGCACGCACACACGCACGCACACAGGCATGCATGCACACACACACGCACACTCGCACGCACAGGCCTGCACACTCGCACGCACACAGGCACGCACGGTCAGCCTCCAGTTCCGCCAGAACAGCCGGAGCCCTCGGCTCCAAGTCCAGCCCCGCCACATGGCCAGCGCTCCCCAGGCTCGGAGGGGAGGCGGCGAGCTTCGGAAGAGTTTTTGACACAACGCAAACCACCCCCGGGACGCAGGAGCCCCGCGCCCCACCGGGCCGCGTCGGGCCTCCTCCTCTGCCTCCGCCTCCGCAGCCCCCGCCCCCGCAGTAGAGGCGCTGCAGGCCGCGCAGCGGGGAGTCCGCCCCTCCCCCCCGCCTCCCCCCCGCCTCTCCCCCACCTCCCCAGGAGCGCTCATTTTCGCTCGGCCGGTCACCTCCGTCTGCCTTAGATGGATTCCACCCCACCCCCATCTCCTTTGCTCAGTCATTCAGACTTGGAAAGTCAATAACACGCTGACATCATCAGCGGTTTGTGTATTATTACACTGCTACTTTCCAAAGGGCCGTGCATCCTCTAAGAGAGGAGCACTGCGGCCGCCCGCCGCCTAAGAGGAGCGCGGAGAAAGCCGCGCAGGGCCGCCTGCTAGGGGAAAAGCGGGGCAGAGCAGCAGGGGGTCATCGGAGCTGGGGGCTGAGCCGCTTCAGCGCGCGAATGCCCCTTCCACGTCTCCGTCTGTGGAGGGCGTGCGTTTTTCCCGAGTGACAGTGACTTCAGTGCAGGAAGCAATGTAGCATGTGCTTAAGAAGCCTCTGAAGTGCCCTCCTGGGGAACTGGTGCTTTCATGTCTCAGTCCTGGGGGAGCCGGGGGCTTGGCATCCTAAGACGTGTGTGTGTGTGTGTGTGTGTGTGTGTGTGTGTGTGTGTGGTGATGTAACCGTTACTGGGGGGTAATGGATGAGGTCTCCTTGTGGGACTCCCAGGGCTGGGGCCAGGCAGCTCCCTCTTGGTGCCTTTGTGCCATTCAAGGTAAACAGAAAAAAATGCCAAAAGATTCATGGTGTAAGGCAGGTTTGCAACAGAAAGAAAAAAAGACGGGGAATGCTTTAGAAAAGATGTTTCAGAGTCCAAGGTCCTTTTATCAGGGACCATTACGTTATGTCCCTGCTGCTTTGGCCGATTCCTTTTTCTAGACACTATTTTTAGAATGCTCATGTATATTTTAGGATTTTTCCCCCTGCTTGATTTTTACCTTACCTTTTAATGGCCTAAACATGGATTAATTAATGGCATATATTATATTTTTGCCCTTTAGATTTGCAAAGAGCAGGCTTTAAAACATTAAAACACTATAAGTGATGCCAGATCTCCCCATTGCGGTTCCATCTGAAAATTTCTGAACTTATTTACACTGAAGAATGATTTCCCTTGGGTCCTTGGGGTCTTCTGGATTTTCTCAGTAAAAAAAAAGGAAATGGCTTGTATAGCTGTTAAATTGGTCTTAAGAGGCTACAAGGTGACAGCTGATTCTTTAGGGACAATATCCCTCCCCCTTCACCTCCCACTGTTTAGGTCCCCCACAGCCCAGTTCCAAACTACCTCTTCAAAGACAGGTGATGAGACATCTAAAAAAGAGGTTTCTTCTGGTTTTTTTATGTACCCCACCCAAACCTCTCAAAAAGTATTAAGCTGATGTGGGCTTCTCTTAATTTGGCCTGCTAAGGGATGTTAAACCAGTTTGTATCTTTAGCTCTTAGTACAGTACCTGGAACATAGTAGGCACTTAGTAAATATTTATTGACTGAGTGACCTTTCACTATTCTTGCAGGTCATCTTGTTGCTTCCTGAAATCAAAATGGAGTGAACTACACAAGTGAAAATCTATACCTCCCTCTCCACATCAAGCCTCATGGTTTATGTAGCTAACCATTGCTTTGTAAAATCCAGTTAGTATTAAGTGATTCAGTGGAACTGGGCTTTAGTGACTGGTGGCTAACAATGAGGAGAACACAAATGATGAGATCCTAGGCTGTTGGCAATAGAAAGGAGACATCTCAAACCCCTTATTACCTCTGATTAGATGTAGCATCCTGGCTCTGGGGTAGTAGACCTCACAGCAGAATGTGCTTGCTATATAAATAACTATATACAAGATATATGCAGAACAGACCAGAGGTAACTAGAAAAGGAAGGCACTGGCAACTGGAGGTAAGGTGGGTGGGACCTGGACAGGCCCCCTGAAGAAGGTAGAATATAAGCTGACTCCAACCCCTCTTTGTGCACACCAGAGTCAGGCCAAACTTCCCTTCTTGCCATTTCTCATTTTTTTTTTTATCCTTACTGCAGCTCAGAACTCCTGAGCTCAAGCAATCTACCAACTTCAGCTTCACTAACAGTACAGACTACAAATGGGGGAAGCTGTTCTTACAAAACCCAAATTCTAGAAATAGACGTGAAAAGTTCATGTAATAAATCTTGGAAATCATTCAAGGTCAGTATAGCCGTGCCAGTAACATGCTTTGTATATCTAAAAATCTAGGGCTAATTACGTCATGGGCATTTTGCTGCCTTATTCTTTGGGATTTCTTTAACCAGACTTGACAGTAGAGAAGATCATAGATTTAGAGCTGAAAAGGACTTCAGAGACCATCTAGTTCAATTCCTTCATTTTACAATGTGGAAACTGAGACCCAGAGTGAATTACCCAAAGTCACACAAGCAGTAAGTGGTCCAGCTAGGACTTAAACCCAGGTTCCCGGTCTGAAGCTCTTACCCTGCTGCCTCCTACGAAGCGAATAATTTTACTATGGTCCTCTGACTTCATCCAAAGATTGGTGGTTTCAATGACCACATTTGTGCCAGCCTGGGTCTTCTACACAGGTTGTGACCAGAGGCCATAATTAAAGCTTATTATTTCCCTGGAATTTTGACTGGGAGCTTATTGGAATGTAGTTATGGTTCCTTTCCCCCTTGTAGTATAAGGATCTGAATTGAATTCAGGAAGAATTCTCCTGCCCTCTACAGATGTGGTGACCTTTTTTCCCCTGAACCAAACACTTGGACGCATCATCAGATGCAGGATATTCCTTCATTAAAAGTACACTTTCTTTTTTTGAAGTCAGCACTCTCCCAGAATAGCCTTGGCATATAGGTGATAGGAAAAATAACTTCCAGTGGATCATGGGTCCTGAAAGGAACAATCAGATACTTGGGAGAACATTATGTACTCCAAGGAATTAGCCAGGAGCTCCCAGGCAGGCTTAAGAAGAAGAGATTCCAAGTATAGAACGGGGGAATTATGAGGCTAAATGACAGTTCTGGTGAAAAAGAGGTAGTTTTAGTGGAATGCAAGCTCAAAATGAATCAACAATATGAAAGGGCAACCAAAAAAACCAACACTGCAAGAGAGATGTGGTGTTGAGAATGAAGGAGGTAGATACAAAATACCCTGCCCTGGTTAGACCATGGTACTTATGAAGCTGATTTGTTTGAATCTGAATGAAATAGCTTTACATTTACTTCTGTTAAATTTTATCTTATTAGATTTGGCCAACTGCATTCTGAGATCTTTCTGGATACTGATTCCATCTCCAATGCATTTGCCTTACCTCCCAGTTTCATGTCCCATGAAAATTTGACAAGCATGTCATCCATACATTTAGAACTAATGCTCATACTCATAGATCCAGCAGGACCAGTCATCTACATATCAAGCCATTAATTTAAAAAAAATGTTAACTGGGACAGGACCAAGGACAAATCCCTGAATGACTAGTAGATTCCATGGCAAACAGTTGGATGGACAGTCCATTCACTTATTTGTCCACCATGGGGCACTGATAGCCATCATCCTGTTCAAAAAGAAGGCTCTTGTGCTGAGTGTCCTAACGCTGGTGAGACATTTATGGTGGTTATGTCATTTCAACATTACTGGGGCAAAAATGTTGAAGAAATATTGAGCTTCTATGGTTTCAACAACGTTTTGATCTCTCCTTTAGTCTCTCTCTCTGTCTCTCTCTCTCTGTCTCTCTGTCTCTGTAATAGCGCTGACTTTCTATCTAGTGAGTGTAGGTTATTGAAATTTTTTTTAAATTTATTTTTGGCATGGCGGTGCCCAGGGTCACACAGCTAGTAAGTGCTTGAAGCCTGATTTGAACTCAGATTCTCCTGATTCTAGGGCCAGTGCTCTATCTACTGTGTACCTAGCTGCCCCTGTTATTGCAATTTAGAAAGCAAACCTTGCTTCTTCCTTGAACTTACGTTAAACTTATATCAACTTAGGTTGACCCATAGTCGTCTTTGACCTTTGCATGCTGAATATATTCACAATAGGAAGACACAGAACAGTTAACTACATATAGTATTTTACTCTTGGGAGAGAATCAATAAAGGCAAATGAACAACACATAACAATCATAATGAAATAATCTGTAATAATTTTTAAAAAATTGCTCATTGAATTCCCTTAGCCTTTTCTGGTCCCCAGTTGTCTTGAGATAGCAATGTTTGAAACCCATATATATATATATATATATATATATATATATATATATATATATATATATATGTATATGGATTATAGAATAATTCAAAATGAATGTTCAAACTAATTCCTCCAGTATGGCCAGGTGAAGACTCAGGAAACAATAGGGACTTTCGAATTGGCACCTCTTGCAGGATAGGTGTGCACTTGGGATACAAGAGTCCAGAACTCCTGAAGGTTGGGGTTTCCCAATAGCCTTAGCTGTCCTGTTCCTGGTAGAAATATCTGAATGATGCAGTTCATTATTTGTGGAACAAGGGGCCTAGCCAAGGGCTGGCCAGACATTCTCTCAAAGAGAGACTCTTTGAATCTGTTTGCCATTTTTCTTTCTTTTTCTCCATCAGTCCAGTCACCTTGCCTGGTTTCTCTTTCCTTCTACTAGTGGGGCATTTCAGGGCCATGTCTTGAGTAACTTACAGAAGCCTATTCATCCAATGGGTGTATGTCACTCAAAGTAAGATTGTGATAAGAACTTGGCCTGAAAGGGCCAAGGTCTCCCATTTCATCCTGGGCCATCTCCAGTCATCCTGATGAATATCAGGCCACTGGACCCAAATGGCTCAGGAGAAGAAAATGAGGCTGGTGGCCTTGCACAGCCCTCTTTCACTCAAATCAAAGTCATCTGCAAGTCATATCATCCTCTTGATATAATGGTCCTCTTTGAGAATGAAGGACAAGCACAAGAGCATTTCTTACTGGTATTTTTCCTGTCTTTCCCCTTCTTCCTTCAGTCAAAGCCTCACCATTCCTTGAAGTAGGGATCAGTAGGCAGAATGAAAGGAGTATTACATAGAGATCAACCACTACAAATGAACCAGCAGACTGGCTTGGAATGAATTGGGGAAATTGCCTAATACTGGCAGTGATCTCAAGTCGCTCTGTGCCACAAAAACAGCTTTTTAATTTATTGTAAATTTAATTTCTTCCAATTAGGAAATATTTATTTTTCCTCTCTTCCATCTTCCTCAACCTAACTGAACAACAATGATAAAAAAAGAAAAAGGAAGCTGTCATAACAAATGTGAATAATCAAAGTAAATTCCCAAATTAGCTCTGCCCCCAAAAATATGTCTCATTCTGTATCTTGAGTTCACATCAATATTTCTGTCCGGAAGTTGGAGGCAAGCATCACCTTCAGTTCTCTTGAATCATGGCTTGCCATTGTGTTATGCAGAGTTCTCAGTCTTTCAAAGTTGTTTTTCTTTATAATGTTGCTGTTATTGTATAGATTTATCTGGTTCTGTTCACTTCATTTTGCCTCAGTTCATTGAGGTTGTGTATGAACCGAAAAGATGGGCTAGTCATGTAGCAATTGCAACAGAAAACATGTGGATGGCCCAAGTATTGCACATATATTCATTATTGTACCTTAAAAAACTCCCCACAACAAACCTTCTTTATACCTCCTTCCCTCCTCCCTCCCTCCCTCCCTCCCTTCCTTCTTTCCTCCCTCCCTCCCTTCCTTCCTTCTTTCCTTCCTTCCTGACTCTTTGGAGTCCTTTCTCCACTATTCCCAAAAATGGATGCCTTTTTCCCCCACCCCTCAGGTTCCTTTTGTTGCATTGTCTTCCCTATTAGAATGTAAGCACCTTGAGGACAAGCACTTTTTTTGTTCTTATTTGTTTCCTCAATGGTCACCACAGTGCCTGATGCCTAAGCTTATCGAATGTTCATTGAGTTGACTTGACTTATCCTGAATGTGATGATTACTTCCAAAATAGACACTTCCACATGAAAAGTAGAACAGAAAAAGGAAAATGATATGTGAAAATGCACATCTTAATTATGTACCACTTGCTTTAAAAAATATATGTTTTACATGTTGTTTTCGGAGCCATCTTGCTTGCCAGCTTCCTCCTAAACTTCTTCAGTCTTTTTTCCCTGAATGTGAAATAATGCTGGAACAATACTTCTTTTTATTTGAGCAACTCCATTACTAGCTCCCCTTTACCTCCTAACACCTCCCTCAATGAAAAAGAAAAACACAATCCTTATGTCAAATAATTAAACTAATCAAATTCATGAATTTATGATGTCCAAAAATGTATTCTTATTCTATCTTTTGAGTTTTTCGCTCTTATGTTGGGAGGGTTTAGGCAAGGTTTCTCTTCCTTGGAAAGTGGGCTAACTCACTTTTCAGGACGAGAACCAGATGAACTCAGACATGGAGCGGCAGTGAGATAGGGTACATGTATCCTCCATAATAAACCTCATAATGCGATCATGTGTGGGATCTATATCTGCTCTTTGTAATCCTAAATAGGACTTCCAGAGAAGGCATGGATGAGATGGCATCTTCATTGATGGATGAGGCACTCTGTGAGACCTCAGATCTATTGAACTAATCTATCAATTGGCCAACAAGCATTTACTGGCCAGAAAATGGGCTTAGTGTTGGAGATACAAAGACAAAACTGAAACATTCCCTCCCTCAAGGAGCTCATATTTTAATGAGGGAAACCATTAGAAATTTACATACAGCACATGTTCTGGATTCACCATTCCAACTCCCATCTGAGTGTGACTGGCTTCTACCATCTTCAGCATTCCAGGGGAAATGCTGCTGAACTGGGAATTGTAATATTATTTATTGCTCATGAGCCCCCACTGGTGTGCCCCCTATAATTTAAGCAGTTTTATCTTTCCCTAATATCTTTTACCAACTGATATTAATTATCTCCTGCAAAAGGATATTTACTGAGTATAGCAAGAACTGAAGAACAACAAACACTTCCCTTCCTCCAATTCTGATACACTGTCTCTCATAAGTACATACAGAGTGAAGGAGAAAGTGGGCTTAAGTTTAAAGAACCCTTATGGCAGAGGGGTGAATCACAACTCCAATGTGAATAGAAGTAATTTCCTCCCTTTGCATAATCTTCCTGAATTCCCCTTGAGGTGTGGCTCTAAGCTGGACTCCTGGATTCTTTGTCTCTAGTCTACATTCTCCAATAGTGGTCAAAGGTGTAGATAGTTTAATGCTCCCTACCCACTCACCTCTTTAGTCCTACCCCTTTTGCCCCCTAGGGCAGTTGCAAGATGTCTGCCTCTCTCTTAAAACTTGAAATATTGAATACTGAAAAGTTGCTGGAATGTCTCGGCTTAAATCTCCTCTTACATAATTCTCACGTGCTCAGATAGTGTCTATCCCAAAAGATTTTGTCATCTGATTTCATCCTGATGATTGAAGCAGTTCATTCCTTCCAACCTGATTAACTAGATCGTCATGCTTAGTTTATGCTCTTACCAATTGATTCAAAGAAATATTTAGGAAGTGGTCATGCATAGTTTATACCTTTGGCTCATTTTTTTTCATTAATTAGGACTTTCACCTGATAAAGGTATCATGAATTAGGGCATCTTACTAGTTACATTAATTGGGGTTAGTTATAGAACAAATCTCTCCTGCATAAACATTCTGCTTCATTTTTTGGCCTCAACACATGGGTAATGAATATGAAGGGATATGATGGATACTCATTTATGAGGCAGCTAGGTGACAGTGCATAGGCATTGGACCTGGTGTCAGGGAGACCTGGGTTAAACTTTGGCCTCAGATATTACTGAAGTTACTTAACCTCCACCTGTCTCAGTTTCCTCAACTGTAAAACAGAGATAGTAACACCACCCAGTGCCTGTTGTGAGAATCAAATGAGAGACAACACTTATAAAAGGCTTAGTACCGTGCCTGCACATAGTAGGTGCTTGTTCCCTTTCCACCTCCACCGTTTCAAATACAGAGCAGGATTTAGGATATTTTATATCTAATTTCAATTTATTACAACATCCAGCTACTATGGGTAAAACACTGTGCTAGGTAATAGGAATATAATGATAATAAAAAAATTCTTACCCTCCAGAAGCTTATATTTTACTGAAACTGTGATAAATTGGTCTAGCTCTGACAGGTAAGACTGTTCAAGTAAAACTTCTGAGTGATTAAAGATCTTATCTGTTACCTTACATACTGATGGAATACATACACATGGAAGCAAATATTTTAATAGGATATAATCAATATCATTGATTGAATATTGACTTAAATTATTATTAAAATTTATGTTGATTGTTCTGCATAGTACGACATGAACTTCTTTTTAGAACCTTTATTTTTAAAATAGCACCATGGAGCTGAGAGCTCTGCCCACTTTAGAGGCATCAGCAGACAAAAGAGGTAAACATGTGAGTTCAGCTTACACTTTGCTGGATTTGTGGGCTGTATCATCCATCCAGTTACGTTGCAGCCAAATCAGTCAGTCATTCAAGAAGCAACCCCAATGGATCGTTAAATTGGCTATGCTCTTCAATTCAGCTATGTTGGTTTGGCTGCCTGCAGACATCATCTTAAGTGCTATAGAGAAGTCCAAGAGAGTCAGATTTTGTATTGCACTTCCGTAGGTTACATATACAAAAGCTAACAATTGATGGTGTGCCTGTTATGAATGCATCCTCATATGAGCAAAGGTGTGGCTGTTCTATACAATCATCTTTTGATTGTTTTGCTTGGTGTTCTATCAAATAAATGTCTTCCCCACCTCAGAACTCTGCACTGTTCTTTCCTTCCAAGAAGATGAAAAACTAGTGATCCGCTTACCATAGGAAGAACTAAGACAGACTGGCCCTAAGTAAGAAAAGTTTGGATCTGAGGGGCTGTCAATTAAAAATGGTTCAAATTAGACAGATTTATTATTCTCTCTCCCTTTCTCAAAACTTCCAAAAGATTGTGAATAGGAAAATGAATGATGATACTCTTAGGGCCCAGAAGATCTTAGTAAGCTTGGAGAACACTGGGCTAAATTGAATAAGATGAAATTTAATGGGGATAAATGGAAAGTTTTACATATGCAATAAAAAAATCAGATTCTCTATTACAATATGGCAGAGGGAAGGCTAGATAGCAATTTGTCTGAAAAAGATCTAGTGAATCATGAGCTCATTATGAGTCAAACCAAGAAAGCTGATGTTGGACTAGTCTGCATTTAAAGAAGTATTGAACTTGGGCCTAAGGAGATATAGCCTTGCTGTTCTCTGCTCAATATTCCTGAAGCAGGAGTACTGAATTCAATTCTAGGCACTATGTATTGGGAAGGATATGTACAAGATGGAGAACATAGAGTGGAAAGTCACCATGGAAGGCATGAGGCCTTGAGACCATGTCATGTGAGGATCTGCTGAAAGAAAAGGGGATGTTTCTTTAGGAGAAGAGAAAACTTAGGGTGGGATGGGGAACATGATAGCTTTCTTCTAGTTTTTAAAAGAGGGATTAGACATGCTAGGCTTTATCCCAGAGAGTGGGACTAGACCAATGGACTGAAGATATAAAGAGGTAAATTTAGGCCCAATTAAAGAAAACAAAATTGAAAAATTGGATTGATTCAAAGGTAGAATGGACTGACGACACTTGGTGAGTTTCCTCCTTACCAGAAGACTTTAAGCCAAAGCTGGGTGGCCACTTGTTTGTTATTCAGTGGTGGATTATTTCAGAATAGGTTGGAGTAAGTGCCCTTTGAGATCCCTGTACACTCTAAGAAGGCATGCCCAGGGGTACAGAATCCTCAGCTTAGCTTGTTAAAAGAACATGGACCCCACAAAAGTCTTTTTTTCTAGCAGGGTTCTCGGCAAAAAATGTCTCTAGAGTTACTGACTGGGGAAATGTCTTCAAATTTCTGGGCAAACTTCAAATGAAGCCTTGGAAAATTTTGTCAAGTGAAAGGTAAAGACTTGGGCTCTGATATATGGGTTGGAAATAAGCCTTCATGGAAGCAGTCACCAAGATCTCTCACCTGTGTTTTGAAATGTCCCTCGTTTTTGTGTCTTCCTCTTGATTTTCACCAGGCTTTCCGCAAACTGTGCTTTGGTAGCAGCACCAGCTTCCTAAACTGGCATCCTGGCCCCTTCCAATCCAGCTGACATGCTACTGCCAGAATTTTGTTCTGTTGCCCTCCTACTCAAGAATCGACTGACAGTTCATATAATTAGGAGGTCATAGGATTTAGACTGGAAGTCCTCCTTAGACATCTAGTCCAACCTCCTCATTTGACAGAGGGGGAAATGAAGGCACATGAAGTGATTTTTCACAAGGTCACACAGATTGTGAACCGCACAGGCAGGATTCATATCCATATTCTCTGACTCCTATCCCAATGCCCCTTCAACTCTATCATGCTCCATTAAGACTAAACTCTTCTTTTTACCTCTTGGGCTTTAGAGAGTTGGTCTTCACTGGCAGCCATGCTACCTAATTTCTTTAGCTGTTTTAAAAAAAAGTTTTTCTTTTATAGCACAGTCCTTTTCTTTATATTAATTTTCTCCTTGCCCTCATCCTATAGAATGGAAGTCTCCTGGGTATGATGAGTACTCTCTACCTTCTAGAGTAAGGCTGGATGTCAGGGTTCTAGGCATACTTTCTGAAGGTTGGGGATGTCTCTAATACTTTTGGTTCAAGTGATCATTCTGAAGTCTCCTTCCAGTGTTGTATCATTTTTCAATCCTGTCTGACTCTTTGTGACCTCATTTGTGGGCAAAGACATCGGAGTTGCTTGCCATTTCCTTCTCTAACTCAGCTCATTTTATAGATGAGTAAACTGGGGCAAACAGGATTAAATGATTTGTCAGGTCACATAGCTAGTAAGTGTATGAGGCTGGATTTGAACTCAGGCCTTCCTGAATCAGAACTTGGCATTCTATTTACTGAGCCATTTATTTAGCTGCCCTCTATTTACCACCAAAAACTAGTATCCCAGTTCTGTGGTGCAGTGGATCAAGAGCTAAATGTGGACTCAGAAAAACCCTGGAGAAGTCACTTAACCTCTGCTTGCCTCAGTTTCCTTAACTGTAAAGTAAGTATAATAAAAACACCTGCCTTGCAGATTGTGGGGATCAAATATAACACCTGTGAAGTACTTAGCACAGTGCCTGGTAGAAAGGAAGCCCTATATAAATGTTTTTATTCTTATTACGTCTATTGACATCAATTTGTTTTTACAGAGGAATATTTATTTCAAAGGTACAGCAGGCACAGAAGTACAAATCCCAGTCCCTTGGACGCTTTGGGGACACACTCTTCCCTACACAATGTAGGTTTCTCAGAAGATCGGACTCAACACAACTTCCAAACTTCAGTGGCCTTATCAAGTTTACATCCAAATGCAGCTGTTGGATGAGGCCTTGGCTCACTACCGACCCTGGTGTAGACTTCACTCCCCAGACTGCTGGTGGCTTACCCTCCTGACCTTTAGAAACTCAAAAGTTAATAGATTGTAATGGGCTTCATTTAAAACAACAGAATAAATAAAGAACTATGGGTCACATTTCGGTTTTGGAAGGGGAGGGTCTGTGGCTTGTAGCCTCTTGGCATTATCTCTCATCTAAATGTCACCAGGCCAAAAAAAGACAAACTATAAGAAGGAATAGACTCTGGACAATGAATGCTGTTGGAATATCCCATCCCAGTTCCAGTGAATCAGCCAATCAAAGAGGCTTCTCTTTGTAAATAACTTACAGGACATGTACATATGCTCCAACTGCTCATATGAGCATATATAGCACCTAAATAGCCTAGATATACTTATAAAGACTGGGACTACTGGCCAGTCCCCCATTAGTCATCATGCCCAGTCAGAGTGAGAGGAAGTCAGTCTCTCATTACACTAACAATAAAGAAAACCAGTTAAACAAAAACACCTTCTAGCAGAGATGATAGATAGCATATGGGACATTCTGTTCCTGCTTCTGTGCTGAGGGGAGGGAATTAGGTTTCGTTATTTGGGCTTCTTTTGAGTAAACTTTCATTTGCTTTGCTGAGATACTTGCGTATATTGCTCTTCTGGTAACACTTACTTCCTTCTGCATCAGGATTCAACCTCGTTTTCCACTGTGCTCTGTCATGGAACCTCTGCCCAGACACGGACCCTTTGCTTACAGACCACTCTCATTCTCACCTCCACACAATGACTGGCTTCCTCTCTCTGCTTGACCACATCCTCTCTGGCCTTCTGAGCTTAGGTCAAATTCTACTTCCTCAAAGGTTGCTGCTGGTCATTACCACCCACACTGATTTTCCCTGTGTTTGAACTTCTGACATTTAAAAACTGGGCCACACTATTTAGCCTTTAGCTCTCCAGACATGTTGTTTTCTATGTGTTTTATTCATGTCAGTTTTTCCTCCCCAAGTGGATCTATAAGCTCCTTGAGGGCAAGGTGACCAGGTCCTATCCCATTCACGTAAAGGAAATGTGTAGGTAAATCTGTGTCTTCATTCCGTTTCATGTTTGGCTTCTACCGAAGACTTCCAAGTTCACAAAGAGCAGATTGAACTGACTTTGGGACATGTTATCAATAACAATAGCTTCATTCGTTTTGGAGTAAGGTAAGACTATGAATTAAGCACATTGAGGTTTAAAAGTCATATATAGCAAAAAAAAAACAAACCAAATTCCATGACCCTTTCCCAAGATTATGAATAAAACATATATCCATGCTCTCTTCTGAAACTCAAATGGAACACACCTGGATTCTACTCTTCCCAGATAGCGAGGCAGGTATTATAGAGTTAGAGACTCCAAGGACTGGAAGAAAATAGGCAAAATAGGCAAGTTCAACTCACTCATTTTACAATTGATTTTGAATATCACGTAATTACTGAATTTCAGACTGTAAGGGATCTCAGCGGCCATCCACTCAATCTGTAACCTGATAAACATTTTCTTCTACAATATTCTCAGCAAGTGGTCTCCAGCCTTGACTTGAAGTCCTTTAGAGAGGTCCATGGGCTGTGGCACAGTGGATAGAGCACTGGGGTTGAAGTCGTGAAGCCCTGAGTTCAAAATCTGTCCTCAGACACTTACTAGCTCTGTGACTCTGAGCAAGTCACTTTAACCCTGTGTGCCTCAGTTTCCTTATTTGAAAAATGAACTGAAGAAGGAAATGGCAAACACTCCAGTATCTTTGTCAAGAGAACCCCAAATGGGGTCATGACAATTCAGACATGACTGAAACCACTGAACAGCAAAACTACTGAACAGCAAAAGAGAGGGTCAACTCTCTCTCCCTCCTGAGACACTCATTCTACTTTTTGGAGGCTCACATTGTTAAACAGTTCTACCATATAAGTATCAAGTCTCAGTTTACTTTGGGGCAAGTTGTTTTGGTCCCTTCCACTGAGGCCACTTGAGTCACTCTGTAACTCAAGCCTTGCTTTCTCTAAGCCTCTAGAAAGATAGTGTGACACCATCTAGCTGGGGAATGCAGTATCTAAATTGCTCATCAGCTAGGTGGTGCTAACTTTGAAACACCCTCCCAGGAGTCTCGCCAGAGTTCTGTTGCATGTACGAGGCAGACTTCGTCAAGTAGTATGTCCCTGATGATCAGAAGGCGCTCCACCTGGAGATGGCTAGATTATGCATCAACCTGTCTCCTCTACCTCAAGCCCATAACTTAAACAGCAGTGGTGCAGTTTGGGTTTGGCACTAATTTAGGGGATAAACTATAAAGTCATTGATCCATATGTAACTCAGAAACTCCTCCCTCAGATCTGACATTTTCTCTAGTTACCTTCATCTTCCTCTTCCTTGCCCAACCCCCTCATTCATGGGTCTCAGAAACTCAAAATATCATGATTACACAGTTTATTGAACATAGCAACAATGGAAAGAAATAGATTGAGCTTAACTATATGTAGCCATCTTTCTCTAGTCATCTGCTAAAGCTTCTTCCACTTGAATTCCAAGATCTTCAGATGTGACAGGGTCTATTCTCAGCTCTCTCTCTCTCTCATAAAAGGAATAAGGGTAAAGGATGTGTTCAGGGTCCCACATCAAGATTACAGACTATAACAGGGGAAAATAGAGGAAGGGTAGTGCCAGAAATCAGTTGTTTCTTCCAGTTTATAGATCCATCAGGAGTCATAATGGATGCCATTTGTAGGACCCAAGAGCCTCCTTCATCCTATCTCAGCAACTGACTCAGCTCCAGAATCTGGGTCACTGTTGCAGGGCCCATCTCCAGGAACCACAACCCTGGCTGGTTTGGTGTACCTCATGGAAACGGCAATGATGAAGCCTGGGGTAGTGGCTACTTATACCTCATCATTTAGTAATTAGGAATTCCCACTCTCAAGTGCAGCAGAAAGAAAAAAAGAGAACCAAATTTGAGGGCTAGAATCTCATACCTCTTTGTCTGATTGTATGTGGATTCCTCCTACTTTTTATTTTATTATTTCATTTCATTTTAAAGTCTAGGTGTCCCTATCTTGCCTAGACTGGAAATGCTTGGGCTATCTGTGGGCCTCATCCTGAGCTGCTCATTGTAAAGAGCTTTGACATGCTCCATTTTCTGACCTGGCCTGGTTTGGTTTGCCCCTCCTTGGATAGTGTGTAATAGCTGCCTCCCCAAATAACTCACCATATAAATGCCAGACTTAGTGAGGGCAGTCTTAGCCAACTATAGCTCAGAACTCCTGAACTCAGGAAATCTACCTGCCTCAGCCTTGTTCGTAACAGGGATTATAGGTCGGATTCCTCCCTATTCTGAACATGTAAGGGAAAGGACAAGCTGTCTTTCATGTGTCTTCATCAGAAGTCTCCTTGACAATCTCTCTTTCCCTAAATAATCACTACTGGCCCAGAGGAAGTTAATACTTTTACAAGGTAAGAGGGTCTTTATGTTACTTCTACCTATTACCCCTGGTTTTGTCTTCTGGGGACAAGCAGAGAAGGTCAAATCCCTTCTCCTGTGAAATATCAGGGATTCCTCTGAGGTCAAATTGACCTCCATCGATTAGGAGTTCTACTTCACCTTTTTCTTTTGCACATTAGCATATTACCACTTGAGATCATGAGTTTTCATCTTCTTCTTTCTTGGACTTTTGTCTCCTGTGAATACCTGGACATTTTAACTTCTATTCTTACATTTTAGCTGGTCTCTATGGCATCTAGTTTAGTGGAAGTCTTTTCCATTCCTCCTCTGCCTAATCTCTCTGAACAGCTCTGGAACGACTATATCCAGCCCGAATCCCTCTAGCAAACCCCTATCCTGCTTTACCAGTGTCCTGTTGAGCATCAGCACTTGGAGGGCATCTCAAATCAAACCTATTAAAAAAGGAACATTTCCCCCTAACCAATTCTTTCTCCAATCTTCTCATTTCTGTTGACTTTCTTGTCAAATATATTTGGAACCAGAGTCAGCCTTGACCCTTCAACTCCCATGAGGAGTCAGTTACCAAGTCTCCTAAGCCCTCCTTTTGTAACATCTTTCATGCCTGTCCCGTTATATCCACTGACATACCCTCTATTCCTTCAGTCCCTTATCACGTCTTATTCCTTGGACCATTGTAATGACCTCCCGATGGCTCTCCCCTCTCTAATCCATCTCCTGCATAGCTGCCAAATTGATATTCTAAAATATAGATCTGAACATTTTATGCTCTCCTTTGTGAAAACAAATAAACAAAAATCTTCAATCACTCTCAGCTGCCTGGCTCAAATACAAACTCCTCTATTTGGCCTCTCAAGTTCTCTACAATCTGGCTCCAACATGCTTCTCTAGTTTTATTTCCATCTCCTCTCCTTCAAAAACTCTCTCTTCCAGTCAGGTCTGTTCTCTGTACACAAGATCCCATCTCTTGCTTCATGCCTTTGCTCAAGTGATTTCTCATGTCTAGTATTCATTCTTGCTTTTCTTTTTTAAAATTAAATTTTGTTTTCAAAGACTTGCCTTCTCTCCTTCCCAGTTCCTTTCTACCTCCCTCCCCCTTTCCCTTTTTCCACTAAACAATTCAATTGGCAGCTGAGCCAGAAGTGAGAATGCTTATAAATGGCACTAACTAGTGTAGATACCTTGTCTTTGCTCCTTGGATGTGTCCAAATGAGAGGGAGATACTATAAAACTTCTGGATGGAGAAGAGCTTCAGACTCACCCCGCACGGTTCTGACATGACGACCATGAATTCAGGCTTCCGTTCTTTACCTTCTTGTATTTGTTCTTTCCTGCCTTTAGGTGAAGGAATATTGGAGGTAGCTTTGACTTTGTTAGCTTTGCAAGGTTGATAGACCAACAAGCAAGAGTCCATGTAGGAGTTGTGGCCAGCCAAGCCAATCTGCCAGCGCAGTCACAAGTGACTGGAACCCAATCCAGTTGTGGACTGACTCTGATAGCCAAGATGCTAGGCCCTGGAAGCAAAGGAGTAACCCTGTCTATTGGGTATGCCAAATTTAGAAGTGAACTTGGTGGGGTGAACACTTCAGATAATTACAGAACTATCACTTACTATTATTTTCCTCATTGAAAATGAAATCAATAAATACTAGGCAGCATGTCATGTTTCTTGAATGTCTCTACCACATGCAAAGCATAGTGACTATAAGACCGAGCTTGGGAGGAAATGATTTCATCTTCCTCAATACCATCACAGATGTGACATTATGGAAAGAGTGTTGGATCTGGAGTCCAGAAGATGTAGGTTCGGATCCCCCTGGAGATACTCTCTGAGCCTCTGCTTCCTTAGTACCCATCTCATAAGGTCATTGGGAGTGGTAAACGAGAAAATAGATACAAAGTACTCTGCAAACTTTCAAATGTTTTGTAAATATGAGCCATCATCATCATCAACATATCTGACATTTACATGATGCTTTAACATTTACAAAGTCCCTTACCTATTATATCTCATTTGGTCTTCACAACAACCCTTTGAAGTACAACTACTGTTATTCCCATTTCATAGGTGAAGAAACTGAGCCAGATAGAAGTTAAATGACTTGCTCAGGGTCACACTGCTAGCAGTGGTCTGAGATAGAATTTTGCATGCAGCCTGCAAGGTCCTGAAATACCATGGTTCTTGTTTAGGCTCATCTCATTTATGTTCATCATGCTATAGAGATGTTGAAGAGTAAGAGGGTCAGGTCATCAATCTCTCCCTCTCTCTCTCAGTACTAGCCCAGAGGAAGAGATCTGGACCAGAGTGAACTGGCCCCCTTCTTCTACTCATTTTTTGCTTCTAAAACTCCCAGGTGAGAACCTTTTGCATCATGGTTCCTCCCAATTTCCCAAGGCACGCCAGGGGTTCTTGCAAAATTTGCAGCCCTCCAAAAGCAGTGAGCTCATGAAGTAGGTTGAAAGAGAAAACAATATTTAATTTGCTTGAGAATGGGTGCCGTGGGAAAAAAAAATCTTTTCCCTGAAGGTTGAATCCATGGGTACAGTCAAGAAAATGCCCAAGCTGGGGCTATGTACACCCTGGAAACCCACACTTCTTGGCCTAATTAAATCATTTTAAACTAATGAACGTCAACAGCAGAAAGTATTGGCACAGAGGTGAGTCAGGGAGGATTCCAGAGACAGGACTGACTGGGGAGCTGGCCTCTGTCTTGCCTGGACGTGCTAAGCTTTCTCTCAGGCTCATTTCTCAACTCCACCCTGTTTGCCCTTTAGCCTGCTTCCTTCTTGCCATCCCCAGAGGATGTACTGAAATGTCCCGCTGAGGGGACTTTATGCTTGTTCCCACCTTCCCCTTTCTTCTTACTCCAAGCTGGAGTGTAGAGCCTGTGGCTGGTGTCCCAGGCCAGTGCTTAGAGACTGTGCTTCTGCACCACTCTATTCTGTTTAGTTCAGTTCATTAGGCAGCTTTCCAACCAGGAAGTCCTGGATTCCAGTACTCATACTCATGTGATCCTGGGTGAGTCCAATTGGTTTGTTGGGGGAGGGGAGCACTGACAACTAGGGAAATCCAGAAAGACTTCTTGTAGGAGATGGCACTTAAAGTGGACTGGAATGGAGCCAGAGGTTCCAAGAGTGAAGACTAGTTATTGTCTTAGTTGTTGTTCAGTTATGTTTGATTCTTTGTGACCCCATTTGGGGTTTTCTTGGTAAAGATACTGGTTTGCCATTTCCTTCTCCAACTCATTTTACAGATGAGGAAACAGGGTTAAGTGACTTGCCCAGGATCACACAGATAGTTTTTGTTTGAGACTGGATTTGAACTCAGGTGTTCCTGACCCCAAGGCTCGATGTCCTATCTACTGCACCACCTAGCTGCCCTAGCTGGAGGCTAGAGAGGAGAGCCTTCTGGATAATGCAAATACTCAGAAGCAAGAGACGTTAGATCATAGATTTAGAACAATAGGAATCTTAGAGTAGTTTATCTGGTCCAAGCCCCTCATCACACAGATCAGAAAAATGAGACCCACATAGGTTGGGGTCACTTCTTAAGGGTCCCAGAGACAGTACAGTAATTGGCAGAATTAGTATTTGAACCCAGGTCATCTGTGTCCAAATCCAATTTCCACTTTATCATTCTGTCATGTTCAGAAATCATTAAGAAAGCCACTCTGGTAGCAAAGTCTTATCCATTAAGAGGAGTAATATGTAATCATCCTGGAAAGACAGAGGAGACTCAGATTGGAGAAAGCTTGGAAGGCCCAACAGAGAAGGGTTTCTTTCTGAAGACTGTGCATGACTTTTTCCAACTGTCCAGGACAGTGATGCTGGCAGAGGAGTACCACTCCATAGGGATGAATGGAAACGTTCACAGTATCATTCTGTTGTACGTGGTTGTGTAGCTCACAACAGGCATTTATCTCTGAGACCTCCTTCCCAGGATGGGCATGTTTGTAGGATTTGTCTGGTGGAGGACTTGGCTCAGAGTGAGACTTCTGGTCTTCGAAGCCACTCCTAGTCACGTCTGCTAGAAACATCTCTTTAATAAACAGACACGAGGAGATTTGGGAGAGGTAAACTGGGAAATATTAAGGTTTTGAACCAAAAGACCTCTATGTAGATTATTTTTATATAACATAATGAGCATTTCTTAAACATCTTCTAGGCATGAGGAACTAAGAATACATGAGCAAATACTAACTAATCCCTGCCCTCAAGGAGTTTACATTTTATAAATAAGTTTTACTGATGACTTTGGTTTTTGAATATATACCCTCTTCTCACTACCCTGGGAATTGACCTTCTCATTGCCAGATCTAATTCACCATAGCACTTGTGGTCATCTATATATAATGCTACTGTAGGAATACCCTTCCTGCCCCATCTCCCTTCCTCCCACTATCTAGTTTCCTTTTATGTGTGTGTGTGTTTTTTTTTAAGATTATAAGCCCTTTGAGGGCAAGGACTCTTTTGCTTGCCTCTTTGTTTCCTTGATGATTAGCATAGTGTCCGACATTTAATAAGCACTTAATGAATACTTTATCTCTCTCATTCTATAAAATCACAGAATCTGAGAGTTTGAAAGACCTTCAATTTAGTTCTGCCCATAAACAAAAGATATACTCTCTATACGTTACTTCAAGCCTCTGCTTGAAGATCTCCAAGGAAGGTGAACTGATATCTTTCAAGGAATTGTATTCCATTCTGGGATCACTCTCATTGTGAGGAAGTCTTTCCTTATGTCCTACCTCCAAGTGACTTCTACCCATTGTTCCTGGTTTCATCTTCTGGGGTCAAACAGAAGAGACTGGCCCTTCAAATACTTGAAGATACCTCTCATGTTCTCCTAAATCTTCTCTTTTCCCTCCCGCTTTGTAACAAACAAAAATGTTAAACAGAAACAACTGATACAATGACCACAACTGACATGGGTGCACTGGTGTATTGGTGTGTTGGTATACTCACCAATAGACCCTAATGGTCCCCCACTTTCCATCAAGAAAAGGCTGTTTTATCTGTTCTCTGGGACATGATTCATTTTTTAGTTTGCTAGTATTTACTAAAAGTTCAACAAAGGAAATATATTCTACTGCTAATAATACAATATTCATATGTATAATTCAAGGCAGGTACCCAAAAGGGCAAAGGGGAAAGGACAGGTAAAGACAAAAAACTCTAGAAAAAAATGAGGAGGGAAAGAGGGGATTGACTTTCTAACTCTAAGGAAATAATGTAAAATAAAATCATGAGATCATCATCCATAGCATTGGCATTAAAACTTAATGACTGAAGGTAGGACCAGATGCAAAATAGGGTAAAACTTGGTTCTCTGTAATTTGTGATTATTCCAGATGGGTTGAAGTTAGTTTTTGTTAATGTAAGAAAAAAAATTATTAAGTAAATTAATAGTGTAAATAAGACTACATTGACATGCATATCATGCATGATCATCTTCCCATTAGATTGTAAGCACCTTGAAGGCAGAGTTTATCTCCTACCTTTTATTGTTTTGTAATCCCAAAGTTTTGCACACAGCTAGTATTAATACTGCATTCACTCATTTAAACCTTTGTGACACTTAGTGATGGGATCAGGTACAATGAGCTGTACTTTCGGTAAGGACTGAAAAATGAAAGACTTGGTATCAAAAAAAATCTGTCTATCTATCTATCCATACATCATGTGAGCTAATCTAAAGTAAGATGAACCATGCTACCTTTGATCATACCAGTCATGAATAAGTTAGATAAATCCATACCTATTGGTTGATTGATAGAATTCCTTTGGCATTAGGGCTGAATGTCTGGATTCATCAGTCACTGTAGCAATTTATGTTTCTGTTCCCTCTCCCCTCCTTACTTTCCCTAGAGTTAAGAGATCTGGTCAAATCAATCTAAAACACTATGATTTCAAGAAATTAGACATATAGCACCAGGTCTTGTCCCCAATTCACAGTATTTTGACAGCATTCTGAGTTAATTAGTCCTTTGTGAGCTAGCCTGGGTACCTAACCACCATTTACAACATCATTTCTATTGGAAAATGGATTTCAAATTCCAAAGAAACCACTTATAAACACTCTTTTGGAACAGAACCAGTTGGTAAGTTTGGGACTGCCTGTATTTATTTGGCTCTTTTTCCTTAACGGAAATGATATCAGGTGTTTGAGCATTGTGTGGAAAAAACCAGAACTCAAAACTGAACAATAGTCCTCTGAAGAACATTCCCATCATGCCTTTGCTTTTCAACACAGCAGTGAAACTCTTGGCAGACAGATTGGGGATTTTTAGCAAAGGGTCACACCTAGGATGTGCCTCGAATTTGACCTCCAACCATTGCTCATCCTGTGCTCTTGATTTTGCCTTTGGTCTGAGCCGATAGAACAGATTTTGCTCCTTAAAGCCATAGGTTACAGGTCAGGAGATTTGGAAAGGAAATCGTTTACTTCTCTGCTTCATTATGCATTTAATACTTGGAGTACTAAGTAAAATTATCACACTGCCAATGATTTCTCCAAAATCAGATTTTGGTCACAGTTATTTCTAGAATTGAGTTCCTTTTAAATACTGCAGCATCACTCTGATTTTTATTCAAGTGGAGTTTAGACCTAGTTTATTTAATTAAAAAAAGTTATAGGATGCTTTCTGTCTTGACATCAAGGTTATTTTTGGAAATCTCCTCCTCCTCTTCTTCTGAGAATAAATCTTACTTCTTGAGCAGGGGAAGGACATGATCTGAGCATTGCTTAGAAAAAATATCAGTGTGGCAGCTGTGTGGAGGATGGGTTTGGAGAAGAGAGAGGCTACGTATAAGTCTGGCTATGTTACTCCCTGCTCAACAATCTCTAGGGGTTCCCTTTTACCTCTAAGACAAACTGTAAGTCACTCCTCACCCCCACCCTGCCCCCTGCTTTAGCCTTCACCAGTCTGGTCCCAGCCTTCCTCTTCACGTTATTCTTCACATACTCCAAGTTCTGAAGAAACTGTCCTTTTTGGTTGTTCCCTCTACATAGCATTTGATCTCCCATTGTCATCCTTTTGTAAAGGTTCTCCACATCCCCATGACCCCACCTCACTACCTGGACTATCTCCCTAGATTCCATCAAGCTCAGCTCAAATGTCATATCCTACAGAAATTCTTTCCTGATTCCTGTCAGTTTCCGGTCTTTCCCTTCTTTCTCTTTGTTCCTTTCTTTCCTTCTTTCCTTTTTTCCTTCCTTCCTTCCTTCTTTCTTTCTTTCCTTCCTTCCTTCCTTCCTTCCTTCCTTCCTTCCTTCCTTCCTTCCTTCCTTCTTTCTTTCTTTCCTTTCTCCCTCCTCCTATTTGTCTATCTATTTATTAATCATCTATTGCATTTAATTTTTGGTGTATATGTTGTTTCTCTGCAATTAAACATAAAGGCTAGAGAATTTTTCGTTGGTGATTTTGTCCTCAACCCTATGCTCTAGCTACCCTAGCACCATCAGGCTCATAGTAGATGCTTAACAAATACGCGTCAGAATAGATCAAGTATAAAAACAGCAAGAGCTGATGTACACATATATATTTTTTAGTTTTTGATTTTTCAATAAACAAGTATTTGTTTTCTCCCCCTTTCCCAATTTAAAAGAAAACAGCAACAGCAGCAATAAAAGATCCTAGTCAAGCAAAAGGCACTGTCACATTTTCCATATGGCACAAGGTGTATCTCTTTCTTCAAGCTGAATCCATGCCATTTCTGGCAAAGAATGGTGCTAGAGGTACAGTTATGACCATTTTGCAGATTAGAACAATGAGGTCCAGAGAGATGAAGTGACTTACCCAGGGAAAAAGAATTTCTAAATGTTAGAGACAGACCTTCTGGACCCCTCAGTTCAGCACATCTTCCACCCACTTAAGTGATTATTTAAAGATGGCAACTCATTTGATGAAGAGGGGAAAGGCTGGTGACCAATGAAATGGACAGGAGCAACACACATATTTCACTGAGCATTAAATGGTAAACAGGCATCAGCAAGACGCCACTCTCCTTCCCAAGCAGTAAGAAGGTACGCCATGAGTAAAGGGGTCCCAGCTGGGTCCTCCTAGCTGCCTTTTCCAAATTGAAATAATTCTTCGGGAGTCCCAAGAGGAGGAGGGAAAATAAGTGGGTTCCTCCTTGTATGCCCTTGATACAAACTCAGAAGCGTGTGAACCATCTAATGTTGTCCCAGGGACTCTGGCTACCTGCCTTGAGAAAGTCTTGTTTATTCTTTGAAGCCTTTGGTTTCTTTCTGTTCTCTGCCAGACAAATGACAAAGGGAAGGGGAAATGTGTCAACTGTAACATGAACCTATTATGGAGGTCTTGGATTGAAAAAAATGAGGATAAGCATCTCTTGGTAGAGCCTTCACAGAGGTAAGGCCCTAGGTCAGGCACCATTCCTTGGCAAGTTTCCTCAGTCCTGACTGAAGAGGAGGATAAAAGGGTGAGGAAGAGCCTGGCAGGACCAGTTAAGCCGACCAAGGGAGGCTCTTCCAAGATCTGTCTTTATTTTTTTAATGAACCCATCTTGAAGCTAAATTCAATTTCTACATAGCATCATTGAAACCACAATATTTATTCTAGAAAGGGAGGAATATTTGAGCCTAGGATTGCTCATAACCTGGGCCTACCAATCTATGACACTATAGAAGCTGGGGAAAACCCTAACATTAGGAAAAAGTTTTGGTTAGTTGTTACTTCTGAACATTTACACTGATGTGTGTAAATAGATGATCAAATACTAGAGAATACTTTCTGTCATCTTGTCTCCTCCCCTCCCCATACTCACTTTATATCTTATTCCACTACCACCACCCACCACCACTATGTTCATCATTAATGTGGCCTGTTGGACATTACATTGTCCCTCAGGGACACCTGAACACAAATCCCATCTCTGACATTCACTAACTGTGTGTGCCTAGAGAGTCACCTAACTTCAACTAACAACGCCTATAGTCTCTATCCTATTGGGTTATCGTGAAGTACAAATGAGAGGCAGCAGAAGTCTCTTGGAGTCAGAGACCCTTGGTGAGAATTATGGCTCTGTTACAACCCCTGGGACCTTAAGCCCATAATTTAGCCAGTCTCTGGGCTTCCATTTTCTTATCTGTATAATAAAGGAATTGGATTGGATGGGCTCTAAGGTTCTACAGTTCTATAATCTCCAATTAAAGGACAATACGAATGTCAGTTACTATTTAATTAATCCTGCTGTGGTCCTAGTATTTGGTCAAAAGTATCTAATGAAAGGGGCTAAATTAGCATGATCAAAGCATTTTGAGAGGGTCTTAGCTCCCTTTAACCTTCACTTTAGACAGGAACCAACAACCTACTTATTGAGGTTAGTAAGTTCTATGTAATTGACTAGGAATGGCAGATTTTTGCCAAATTTTAAGGTCACTCTAACATCATGGATCTGGAGTTTTGACCAAAGTTCCAGCCAGTAGGCTTGTCTTGGTTTATTTCTGCCAAAACTGAATTTCCTGTGTCCAAAAGAAGGCTTAAATAGGCGATTAGGGAGTCCCATAAGATTTCTTGAACATTAAATAGGCCTTTAAAAATGATATTTCCATGCACTGAGCAAGAATGATTTAAAACCATGTGGGTTGAATTTGCGTGAAAATACATGACATATCAGCTTAATAATTTACCAGTCAAAGCCTAGATGCATGTTGACATATACTGTACCTCAAATAATGGAAAAATATGGAGTTTTAAACCAAGTCAGACATAGTTGGCCACCTTTTCACAGTATTTCAGTTGGAAAAGACCATAACAGCTGCCTCATCCATCACATATTTGAACAAAAATGCTGTCTTCGTCATACTGAACAAGTGGTCACTCTGCCTTTTGCTTGAAGACCTCTAGTATGAAGGGACCTGAACCCGTGAGAGGACCCCCATTCTTTTGGATGGCTTCTATAGTTAGATCTTTCCCCCCTTAAATCTCACCTATATCTGCCTTTTTAAATTTTCTACCATGGTACAAAGCAAAGGAAATAGAATCCTTCTTCTATGTGAGAGCCTTTCAAATACTTAAAATTGTAATCTCCAGGCTAATATCTCCAGTTACTTTAACCAATCCTTATATACCATGATCTCAGGCACAATGCTTTGCATTTATTAAGCATTTAAATGCTTTCTCATTCATTTAATCACCATGGTTGTTCATCTTTGGACATTTCTACCTTGTCAGCGAACTTCCTAAGATGTGACTTCCAGAACCTAACAAAATACCCCAGTCTCACCTTAGCTACTTACCACACAGACAAGCTGCTTTAGCCCTGGGCCTCAGTTTCCTCATTTGTAAAATGAGAAGATCTGAATCAGTGGCTTCTGAGGTTCTTTCTAGTATTTCTACATTTAAAATGGTTTATTTTACATCCTCTTATATCCTTTCTTTTCCAAGAAGTCAATTTCGTACATCAAGTTTTTAGAGATCAGGTCAAGTCAATAAACACTTACTAACTACTGACTACATGCTACACACTCTGCTAAGTGACCATTAAGAGGGAGGCCCAGAGATGCAGGTGAAAAGTCCTAGTCATTCTAAAATAGTATCTTGTTTTTCATTTGACTCCAAAGGCTGCCAACAGATTCCAATTTTTGATTGATGCAGGGATACACTCGTAGGGCCAGAATTCTGGATCCTGATAAATGTTATCCCTGAAAACTGCCATCCAGGCTCTCTGTAACAATAGAGAAAGAGATAGGCTGCCTGGGAGATTAACACAGAAGAGAATGGACTTGTTTGAAAGGACCCCCTAGTAGTCAGGTGGGCATTATTAAAGCTCTAGTATTGCAAGTTCCCCTTTAGATTAAAAACTTCTCCAGAGGCTCAAAGGTTAGGGACTAGCCATTCTCAAAAGAAGAAAAGCAAGTCATCAATAACCAAATTAAAAAACGTTCCAAGTAATGAGGTATGCAAATTAAAGCAACAGCACAGCTCCACCTCCATCCATCATTTTGGTGAAGGTGACAAAACAGGAAAATGACACTTGTTGGAGGGACTGTGGGAAAACAGGTGTATTGATGCTTTGATGTGGTCCAGTCATTCTGAAAAGTAATTCGGAGCTATGTCTCCCAAGTCATCTGACTGAGGGATGCTGTTACAAGGATTATGCTCCAAAGAGATTAAAGAAAGAGGAACAGACTCATCTGTACTCATGGCAGCCTTTCTTGTAGTAGTAAAGAACTGAAACTGCTCCTCACTTAGGGAATGACTGAACAAATTATGACAGATGGATGAAATGGAATGCTATTGTGACATAAGGGATGAAGGGGACATTTTGGAGAAACCTGGGAAGACTTGAATGAAATGGTACAGAATGAAGTGGTCAGAAACTAAGACAACTAACTGGAAGTGCAACAACTGACCAGAAAAACAGAAAAGTGATTATAAATTCTGCTTCTGCCATCTTAGTGGAGAGGTGGCAGACCATTGGTACAGATTGAGATGTATATCTTTAGACATGACCACTACAACCCAATTTCGTTTACTTGACTAGATTTCTTTGCTACAAGGGAGGACTTAAATTGTAGGAGCATGACATTATATTGGAGAGAGGGAGGGTATGCAATTATAATGATGAAAAAGAAAAGTCTTTCCATGAAAGGCAAGGAAATTCAGAAAGAGAGCAGGAGGAAGTCAGGAGACACAGACAGGCAGACAAACAGGGTGGCACTGGTCCAACTGTGATAAAACTGTAATGAAATGAAATAAAAGCAAATGAACAAACAAGCTTTATATTCAACCCACTATTTCTCATCTTTCCTTATGTGTGGAATTATTGTTTATTGATGACTGCTAAATTCATAATAAAAAGAAATATTGAAGCAGTCAGGTAGTGTTACAAATAGAGTGCTGTCCCTGGAGCCGGGACGACTTGAGTTTGAATGCTGTCTCACATAATAGCTGTACTATTATGGGCTGTACTACCCTTGGCAAGTCACGTACTCTGTCTGCCTCAGTTTCCTCATCTGTAAAATGAACTTAATAATGTACCTACCTCCCGGATTATCTGCTACATTGTCTGTTCTCTGGGATCATCACTGACTATTTTTATTTGATCAATAGTTTATTGATAATTTCAACTCCATTGTTTTAGGCATTATGTTGGTTTTTTTGGTTCTACATATTTCACTTCATTTCAAATGACGAGGCTCCAACGAGTTAATATATGTAAAGTACTTTGCAAACTTTAAAGGGCTATGTAAAAGATGGTTATTGTTATAAAAAGCAGCTCCTCCAGGGCAAGGGCTCCTCCTCTTACCATAATAACAGCAGCTCCATGTTGTGAATATCCACAGGCCAGGCCCCACCTCAGTGTCGCTGCTGGGAGTGAAAGGCTCTCTGGCCACGCTGTCCACCAGAGTCCTGCCTTATCAGCTCCTGTTGGCATGAATCAGAATGCTGTGGGAACTTGAGAGTTTTCTGGATTTTCAAATTTAAGAATCTGTTAAAATCTTTCACCAACGCCTCCCCTTCACCAATGTGGAGGTGACCCTAGGGGTCTAAAGTCAATGCCAGTAGACCACAAGTTCTGGCATGTTCTACTCAGCTGGAAAGGTCTCAAGTAGAAGTCAGTGACTGAGTGCTCTTCTGTCACCTGGGGACCAGCTTGTGGAATTCCTGCTGTTTTTAGCATACATTTTATTAACGCCTTTTGGTTTTATATAATGGGGGAAAAAAATCTTTCCCTCTACACCCTGGCCACCTCTTCCTGGATGCAGAGTGAAAAAGATGCATATCACCAAGTGATTGCCTTTTCAGCGACAACAGTTCTCAAAGAATTCCTTGCCGAATCAGATAAAAATTGTGTCGATGGAGGGAACACCCCAGCAAGATCACAGTACCTTGAAGTAAGGGAATCAGGCATGGGATATGTTCAGTGGTGATAGAATTTATAATGAGGGTGGTGGCTCACCATGTGGGATAGGGAGGAGTTCTGAAGCTTTCATGGAAAACCTTTAGCCTTCTGTAACTATAAATGTGCTGACTCTAAGTTGCAGATACACTGCTAATCTGCTTTGGTGAACGAATGAGTAAATGAAGAAGGCATTTATTAAGTACTTACCATGTTCTAGGCACTCTGCTAAGTGTTAGATGTACAAATATAAGAATGGGAATTCACCTCCATTCTAAATAGTCACAAAAGCCCTACCATCTTGACTGAATCAATCAAAAATTAATTAGATATAAATAGGTTCTTAATCATTTTTGAAAGCATTTGAAAACATTTGGGTCACTGTAGCAGGGAACTATATTTAAGAGCATTTAATGAAAACTCCATAGAGAGAAAAAAGGATTTGCAATAACCAGAGGCAGACCATTTTAGGTGGATGGGTGTCTATTTGGTCACTTATGCCCTCTATGTTTGAATCCACTCTTGCAAGGGGCCTTGCGTGTGCAAGGCAGAAGTGTCTACAGTTTGAGGCAATATTTCTGTCAAAATTCTTCTTGCTATACCTGCTTGGTAAAGTCCTTTTCTAAGATCTAATTTACTCTGGGTTATAATCAATAAAGAACTCACTAGTGGGGGTTCATAAATTACAATACCAGAAATTCTAAAGACCATCAGGATTATCCCTAGCAACATTGTGTTACTGAAAGTCAGCCCAGTGGCAGGGTCCACACACTCCATAATGCTGCCATATGGCGGGAGTTGGATGATGACATCTTTCCTTCTCACATTATTCTCAAAAATGCAACAGGTAACCTTGGGAAGGAGGAGCTGCTAACAATAGGAGAAAGACCCCATGCCATATGGAACCAAATGCTAAACTCTATTCCTGTACAGGATACAAGCAGGGCAGGAAAATCTCACATACTCCCATATTCGAGGGGGATGACCTGTAAGATCCCTTCTGGGTCTATACCTGTGATCCTTCCTGAACAATACAGCTCGAGTACTTGAAATGATTTCCCTGAAATCAAAGGAAAGTTAGCCATTTGTTTGAGGGGGAAGTCAGGGAAATGCAAAAACCCTGAACTTTCCCAGAAGTGGCTGTGAAATTGTTGCTTTCATAAGTCTCAGTTTGACGAAGACTCTACCACAGATGAACTTGTGTACTATTTCCCTAAAGAGACCACGAGCCTCTCCATCCCAGAGTCTTGTTGCCCCTGGAGATAGGATCAACATTTTTTTCAAGGAGGAAAGCTAAGTTTATTGCTGGATGACTTTAGGGTATTTATAAGCCACCCTAGCACCCATTTCAGTGTTTGTGGAGCACACACACACACACACACACACACACACACACACACACACACAATGAGAAAACAATTCCTCAAATCTATGCTTCTGTATTTTATAAGCTAGATTTTGAGATTCTTCTGGAAACCTGGAAAACACTAAACAACAATCAAAAGCTAAACCAGAATTAGAAAACTGCTTCAAAAATCAAGGTTAATCATGTGTTAAATCACATGATAAGTCTTACTGAAAGGCGCTAGAAGCTCCATCGTTCTTCCCAAGGCCTGTTTTTTTGTGGCGGGCCCCAGGCCGCCCAGCCTTCACTCTCCAATCACCTCTGTTCCTGACTTCTGCCCCCATCTTGGGTACTTTCATCCAGACACCTTACACCTCATTCCCCTCTGTGTACTAGCCTCCTCACCATTCCTTACCACAATCCATCTCCTCACTAACTGGCCCCCATAATTCCCTCCTTCCATCTTCTACTTTCCCTAGCTTTTTTCAAGTCTCAGCTAAAATTACACCTTCTGCAAAATTACCCCTTCCATACCCCCTCCCCTTTTCAGTTTCCTTTTGTGTGTTGTGAGAGCAGGGAAGGCTTTCTCTTTGCTTCTGTTTGGGTCCCCAATGCACTTAGTAAGAGCTTAATAAATCCATTCTTTGTTCCTTCTCTCTCTCCTTCCTTCTCTCCCTCCCTCCCTCCTTCCTTGCTTCCTTCAGAAAGATTCCCACAGTATACTTGTAATCAAGGTAATTAAACTAACACATGATTACCCATAATAATAGATTATTCCATAACACACAGAAATAGGGAGCAGCTACTTTAATCAAATCATGGATTTTTAGTTGTAATGCATAAATATTCAATTCATTGTCTCTTCTTTATCAAATTGAAGAACACTTTGTAGAGAGACAATTAGGTCCCTTCCTCAGGTCAGCAAGCTTTCAAAAGTTAGATACCAAGTGATGGAGAGCTAGGGTATGGGGGTAGATTGAAGGTAGGGAGTCGGGAATCAAGGGATTAAATGGCTACTATCAGGCACTGTGCTAAATACTAGGGATACAAACAAAGGCAAAAGACAGTGATGGTGGAGATAACATGAAACAGTTATGTACAAATAAAATATTTATCTTGTTTGAATATGCAATATATATGTATATGTGTACATACATATACATACATAGAGTACAGAAAAAATGCTAGAATTATGGAAGATCAGGAAAGCCTTCTTGCAGAAGGTGTAATTTTAGCTGAGACTTGAAAAAAGTTAGGGAAAGTAGAAGATGGAAGGAGGGAATTATGGGGGATAGCTAGTGAGGAGATGAAGTGTGGTAAGGAATGGTGAGGAGGCTAGTACACAGAGGGGAATGAGGTGTAAGAAGTCTAGAAAAGAAGGTAGAGGTCAGGAAATATAGGACATTAAAAATGTCCAAAGGAAGATTTTTATATCCATTCCTGGAAGTATTAGGAAGTCAATGGATTTTATTGAATGGGGGTGGAGGTGATCTGCACTTTAGGGAGATCACTGACAGCTGAGTGGGGAATGGATTGGAGTGGGAAGAGAGTTGAGGCAGAGATATATAAAGCATCTATAGCAATGCTCCAGGCATGATGTGATGAAGGCTTGTATCAGGGTGGTGGCAGAGTTAGAGGAGATATATATATGAGAATTGTATATATATATATAAAACAATATATATATATATACACACATATTTATATCTATATCTATCTATCTACATATATATAACACATACATATGAGAATTATAGAGTCCGTAGGCCTTGGTAACATATTGCATATGGGTGGGTAGGGGCTAGTGAATAAGAAGCTGAGAACACATAGGTTGTGAGCCTGAGTGCCTATGAAGATGGTAGTACCTTTGACATTAAGAAGAAATTTACAAACATGGCAAGACTTGGAAAGAGAAAATTCAGTTTTGGACATGTTGAGTTTAAGATGTCTAAGGCAGTGGGGTCAAACTCAAATAGAAATGGGAGCCAATTTTCTATACATAAGGATCCCTGTAAGTTGGATATTGATTGAGTTTTTTTTTTTTTTGTTTTGTCTTTTTTTTAATTTTAAATAAATTTATTTAACTTTTTACATTCATTTTCACAAGATTTTGGGTTCCAAAATTTTCTCCCCATTTGTGCCCTCCACCCTCCCCAATACACTGGACATTCTAATTACCCATATCACCAATCTGCCCTCT
>CM053771.1:518895822-518954606 GCA_028658325.1 Potorous gilbertii | reverse complement strand
CTTGACTCCTATGTCTTTACCTGATGGTAAGCATATCTCTTCATCCTCAGAGAGGAATGGCATAATCCTCTGGTCACCAAGAAAATAACCTTCTATGGTCTTAGTTTTTTTCCCTTTTCTGGGCATTTTCCCAGCCAGTTACTTGACTTATGAGAGTCCTCTCCACCCCATCCTAGGTCTGCCCGAACTAGTGCTTGGGGTCTGAGATTCAAATGCTGCTCCCCAGCCTCAGGGCTTTTGGTGGCAGGCCTGACTGCTCTTCAATGGGAGCTTATCTGCTGGTTCTCAGGTGGGGGCAGGGCTGCCTCTCAGGCTCAGTTCCCTCAGGGGGTTTACGCAGAGATCTCTTGCAATGGAGACGCCGCAGAGCCCCTGCTCGCCCCGGGAAGTCTCTGGCAGAGCTGCCTCCGCCTCGCCTCTGCCATGGCCACCGGGGGTCCAAGTCTCAGAGAAACCCCGCTCCCCTCTCAGCCCTTCTCTCTCACTGACCTGTGCGTCTGTGGGTGGAGGGACCTTTGCAGCTGCTGGAGATTCAGGTCCCTGACGCCTGCTTGGGTCTGCTCGCTCCTCTCAGTGCCTCGTGGCCGGGGCGGGGGAGGGGAGGACTCCGCTCCCGTCCGGGGTACCTTTGCGGTGGGTTTTTCAGAGCTCTCTGCAACGGAAATCTCCTTCACTGTGTTTCTGCGCAGCTTCCACTGTTCCAGAATTTGTCAGGAGTTCTTTTTAGAGGGAATCCATGGGCTGTGGGTTCGGAGCTAGCAAATGTGAATCTTTCTACTCCGCCATCTTGGCTCCGCCCCCTGATTGAGTTTTAAAAGGTAATATTATCTAGGTTTTATTATTTTTTTATTTATGTTGTTAATATTCCCAAATTGTGCTGTAATCTGATTTGGGTCACTCTTGAGAGTGTTGAGGGCAACATGTGGCCCATGGCTGCATATTTGATATCTCTGGTCTAAGGTATATACAATTTGAAATGTGTAATAAGCAGCTGGAGATGTGGGAGATGTGAGACTGGAGGTCAGGAGAGAGGTTAGGAATGGATAGAGAGATCTGAGAGTCATCTGCATAGGGATGATAATTAAATATGTGGGAGTTGATGAGATCACCTAGTGAAATAGTATAAAGGGAGAATAGAGCCTGGATTAGAGCCTTGCCAGACATCTACAGTTGCCAAGGATGACTTGAATGAAGATCCAGCAAAAGAGACTGAGAGGAGGGGGTGGTCAGGTAAAAGGAGAACCAGGGGAGAGTAGGGTCATACAAAGCTAAGTCTGCTAAGCACTTGGGATACAAAGTAAGGAGAAATTACAGTCTCTGATCTCAGAGTTCCCATTTTAATTAGGGGAGACAACACGAAAATCACTGCACATATCAGATATATAAAATCCAAATATAAGATCATCTCAGAGGAAAGGCACACGGCTTTCAGAATGAGGCAGAGATTAATGTATGCAAGAGTCTGAGCTTTACAAAGGATGGGTCAAAGGATAAATACACTGTGTATTTCTGTGTATTTCTCTGCCATGTTGATATGTGTCTACTATGTACCCTACTCTGGATTGTCCTTTAATAGAAAGTCTGACAAATATTTTCTTCAAAGTCCTGAACTTTCTGTTTTCTGCAGAGAAATGGCTTGTGGGAAGGTCACTGGATTTTAGAGTCAGAAGAGGCCAGGGTTTGAATTTTGACCACATGTCCTGGTTGTATGACCTTGGACAATTCACTTATTTTAAATATCCAAATGGCTCTCTACCATCACAGACTTGGATATTCCATCCAGTGATGCAGATTGTAACCCATCCATGCCTACCTGTCCTATGTGACTATTGTCTGTATCCTGCTATACTTGCCGTAGGAGGAGTTTGCTACTCAACACATTGGGAATCTTCTTTATTTACTACTGATACCTCAAAAATAGTAGAGAGGTCCCTCTGACTGCCTATCTGTCAGATCAGACATGATGAAAAAGCAAGAGCCTCGGAGGGGGAGACAGAAAGTGTCATGTATTACAAAGTCAAACCTCCTCCCCTCTCCTTCCTCTAACTCCACCTCCTTCCCCCAAAACAACTACCTGCCTTGCTTCTGGTCTGGACTTGCTAGTCACCACTGAGGGGAGCAGTCCCCATAGAGAAAGGGCCCACTTCCCTCACCACCACTACCAACCACTGACCATTTCCCACTGACAGGCTCCAACTACTCAGTATGACCTCTAGACTACCAGTGCTGACCGCAGTCCAGCCTAGCCCAGGTCCTGAAGTCATCACCCAGGGAAGCAAACTCAAGAGAGAGGTGACCTGGTTCTGGTTTCTGGCTTCTGTAGACCTCACCTCCTCAGAAACCACAGTTACTCAAGACCCAAGAGAGAAAATTCCCATTGATTGAGTCCTTGACATTGTCAAATGGCTCAAAATCAGAAACAGATAAGGTTTTATCCATGGAAATAGCATGGAAAAAGAGGTATTCCCATCTGCTTTGTCCACCATGAACCAAGGGCCTTTTCCATCTCTCTAGCAGCTGAAAACTTCCATGTGTGTTGTTTTCTTCATTGGAATGTGAGCTCCTTGACATTAGGGACTGTCACACTTTTCCATTGGTATCCCCAACACTTAGCCCAATGCTTTGCAAATAACAAATGCTCATTCATTCATTCATTCATTCATGCTGAATTCTACCATGTGATTAAGCAAGCCATCTTCAGTTTTACTCACACACTTCCTTGATTTCCATTCTATAACACAGTTCTCCATCCCTCCCTATTTGTTATATGTCATAGTTGGCTCACAGCCACCCTTGTCCTGCTTCTCCACTGCCCTCTGGGTGATACTCATTTATAATTCCTGGAAGACTAGTGTTCCATGACTCACAAGCCCATACCACCAGTAGAATATTGGAATTAAAAATGGCCCTTTGTTTCTGTGAGCAGTCTGAAGGAGGATTATTAGAAGAGCTTTGCCATTTCTTGAAGGGCAACCCACCCTGCTCTCCTTTAACTTAATACTGAGTCCAATTCATTGTCTCATTGAAATGTCTGCTCCTTGCCTAGTGGTTAGAGAGCTTACTTCCAAGGCAGGAAGATGTAGATTCTGACACAGACTGGCTGTGTCACCCTGGTCGAGTCACAGTTATCTAATACCATCAATGGCAGAGCAGGTGCTGACCAAGGTACTAATCCACCTTGGTCTCAGAGTTTCCTCAGGAGGATGTGATAGGACTAAAGGCACAGTTTATTCAAAGGCATGAAGGTGGATATGATTGAAATGAAATCACAAATCTGGTTCCCCTCTCCCCTCCCCGCCCTATAAAAGTATTCATTGCCTTAGAGGTCTGCTCTATCTTAATGTTAAAGAAAGCTGAAATTTTAGGTCTTGAGTTTTTGTTGTCACAATCAACAGAAAGGAAATCCATCAGAGGTAGACTGGAAAACATTTTTAGGTGACTTTTTTTCTCTTTGCATGGATTCCTGCTTCATCACAGATTGAATATCAATGCACTAAAAACTGTGAGAACATTCTGACTACCAGAAAAAAAGTAGAAGGAAGGAAATTCTGATTTATGATCCTGCAGAGAGACAGTGTACTGTAATGAACAGACCTGGCTTTGGTGCCAGGAAGATCTGGGATCAAATGTGATCTCTCATCTATATTAGCTGTGTGACCATAGGCAAATTACTTAACCTCTTTGTGTTCCAATCAACCCTCTAAGATTATAGGCTATCTATGAATGTCCCATTCATATGGGTGGAGAGAGTTTCTACTAGTGGTATTCCCCAGACCTAAGTACTCACAGAGCTTCAGCCGCTCATACTGATATACTCATTTTACCTCACACACAATAACAAAAAGTATTTATGACGTTCAGTCTTCTCCCTCTGTGACTTTGCATGGGCTGTTTGTCGATGGTGGAAGGCCATCCTTCCCTCTACCTCTTAGAATCCTTGGCTTTCTTCAAGGCTCTGTTGCAGTATTACCCACTATCTGAAACCTTTCCTGATGCCCACAGTTATTAGCTTCCTCCCCCATGATTTTGGGTTTGTCTCCTCACAGATCATGCACAGGAATTATCTATGTACACTTTGTCGTTCCTCCTCACTCTTGGCCCCTCTCTCCAATAGAATATAAAGTTCCTAGTTTTTTTAATTTTGTCTTTATATAGTCATTTCCTAGAACAGTACCTGGTATAGCTAGGAGCTCAATAAATGCTTGTTAGTTAAATGAATGAGTCCTTTCTAATCACTTGGTTATTTATTTTTAATTTTCAGCATTTAATTTTATAAGATTTTGAGTTCCAAATATTTTTCTGCTTCCTTCCTTTCCACCCTCCCTAAGACGATAAGCAATTTGATGTAGGCTATACATGTACAATCATATTAAACATATTTCTACATTAGTGACATTATAAAAGAAGAAGCAGAACAAAGGAAAAAATCATAAGAAAGAAAAAAAAACAACAAGAAACTGAAAACTGAAAATAATCTACTTCAATCTGTATTCAGATGCCATAGTTCTTTCCCTGAATGTGGATAGCATTTTCCATCATGACTCATTTGGAATTATCTGAGATCACTGTATTGCTGCAAAGAGCCAAGTGTATCAAAGGTGATCAACCTACAATGTTGCTGTTGCTATTACTGTGTACAGTGTTCGCCTGGTTCTGCTCACTTTACTTAGCATCAGTTCATATAAGTCTTTCCAGGTTTTTCTATAATCTGCCTGCCCATCATTTCTTATAACACAATGGTATTCCATTACTTTCATGTCCTACAACTTGTTTACCCATTTCCCAATGGATGGGCATCACCTCAATTTCTGATTCTTTGCCACCCTAAAAGAGCTGCTCTAAATTTTTTTTGTACATATGTAACCATTTAGCTATTGATAAAGTGAGAATGACTGTCTTCCACGGAACATCAGTGCTAGATGCCCATTCATTGTCACTTCTCGGGGAGCAGATGTGGGGAAGATTGCCTATACTTTCCTTCAAGACGGCTCTAGAACCACCTTTTGTAACATGTTCCTTCTGGTCCCCTGCAGTGGCTGGTGTCCTTGCCTGTCAGAATGCCTTCTAATTTGTATGCATGTATTAATTTATATTCTTGCCCCTCTTTAGGATGTATGCTCCTAGAGGGTAGGAACCATTTTTATTTTTGCCTGTCTTTTTATACCCTGTATCTAGCACAGTATCTGGCACATATTAAGTAAATGCTTAATTTATGCCAGTTAACTAACTCAAGAGCTTTCATGATTCAATGACACTTTTTTGCTAATTCCCAGCAAGGGAATTTTTTCTTCCTGTCAAAGGACTTCTTTGTCCTTTCTCTCCCCTGCTCCCCTTATGCCCAAAGGAACCCACCAAGTCAAACCTCAGGAAATCTTCTTTCTTTTCCTTAAAGTATCATCTGTTTGCTCTGAGGCTGGTGGTTCTTTCATGCCAAGGCAGCCTGCATTCTTCAGTGAATTCAGTTCAAGGTCTCTTAGGAAAGGCAATGTGTGGGCAAGGATCTCTTTGAAAGGGACTTTTCCAGCCTTTCTAACAATGGCCTGAGAAAGCCGTCTTTTTACATCTCTAGTCAGATTGCATTTTGGTCATTGTGTGTGGATTTCAGTTACAGTAAACAAGTCTGTCTGATCTATTGCCCCATCAGAGGAGGAAAATTCATGGGAACGAATTAGACATTTGATTAACCACTTCAAAAAGAATGATCGATTTCTACTGCTCTTCTACATTGCCTTTTTCATGCTAATCAATATCTTAGGCCATGTATAAGCAGCACTCTTGTGTAATAAATATAACACTAGTTAAATTTAGAAATGAGCATTTTATTGCTTTCAGCATCATAAAACATTGGGTTGTGCAGTAATTGAGATTAAGTTAGGGTCTCAAAGTGCTTTACTTTCTAATCTGGGAGTTGTTGGCCTCTAAGGATCTGAAGAAAGGGATGCCAGGAGGGTGGGGAGATGATTGGAGGAGGAAAAGAGCAAGGATGGAGACAAATGGGACCGGATGGAGGGGGAGGAGGTGTCTAGAAATTACGTTATGTTTGATAAATTAGAAAGTTTGATTTAGTAAGAAGGCAGTCTAAAGAGGTGGGTTGTTTTAGATCCCAGTAAGACAATTTCATGGAAATGGAAGGCAAGGGAAGCAGTACTAAACTGAAGCAGGCTGGGAAGGCCAGTGCCCTCAGGAGAGCTAACTGTATTAGACAATAAGATGGAAGATTTATCATGAAGAAACGACATTTGCTATTTTTCTTTCCCTGGCATTTCTAGAAGCCCTGTGCTTGACAGGAGGATGTGGGCTTCCGTTAGTTCTAGGCTCCTCAGTTATTGCCACTGGCTGCTTTGAGATTCAGTGTCAATTGGCTATGAGTCAATTAGCTTTTATTCCCCACCCCTCTCCTCATCTTGAAGGATGAGTAGCATTTTCCCCTCCCCTTAGATCATTCTGACATCATCCCTGAGAAAAGGAAGCCTTCCCAGGACAGGAGTAGAGGGAGCTATATTGCATTAGTCTTACTAATTGGAAAATATGCTCATAGGTTAATGTAGGTAGTTCTGTGCAGTGCTCTCCCAGGCAGGCCTTCTGGAAGACCTGCCTTCCCTTAGTTAAGGGATCTATGGCCACTGTAATTTGAATACAGTTTGTACAGTTCCAATAACTGTTTACTGTCATGCTTTCAAGATTATGGCTCAAAATAGAACTGGGATAGAAAGCAACAGAGTGGGAGAGGAAGAATCAGATTAAGCTCTATTGGAAAATCAACAGAGTAAAGCCCAGACCCATTTGAGCAAAACTGCTTAACTCCTTAGTTCTGGATAGATTCAGTGATAATATTTTTCTGAAGCAACCTGGAATAATCATCTCAAGACATGGCGATGTAGCATAAAACCTCTCTTAGACACTATCATTTCCTGAGGAATTCTGACCCATGGGCACCTGGGTCAGCAGTCTCAGATATCTCCAAACCAAATTGGGTGTAAATATTTTCTTCTCTTTCAAAGAGCTAACTAAGTATAGGGATTTGGAGGGAGGGGAGATGAGACAACAGAGAAAAACTTTAACCTGGATCCAATCTTTATTGGGATAGTCCAATGGATTTTAAATATATTTTGGCTCTAATGTAAAGAAGGTGAAGGCATAGCTAATCTCTTCCAATCAGTAAATTAACAAGATAGCATTACATATATTAAAAAGAAGAAAACAACCCTTAGGTATAAAGATATTATAGCAGCTTTTTGTGGTAGCAAAAAATTAGAAAGCAGTGCCAATGGGTATGCTGGTAAATGTTCTAACAACTAGCCCTCAGGGGGAAAAATGTACATAGGATACATTTAAAAATTTAATCCATATTATTAACAGTTATTCCATCACTTTCTTAAGTCTGGGTAATCAACAAAACATGAAATCAAACCAAGATTATAGTATTATTTGATTTTTGAGATGTAAATTCTCACACTAAAATTTTAACAATCTCTTTGGCGGTTTTTTATTTATTCTCTGTTGTGGACTTTTTTACTTTATATTTTTCCCTTCTCTTTCCTCTCCCCTCCACTCCCCACTCCTCTATATGTGGGTATCTTTAAACATACACATATGTATACACACACACACACACACACACACACATACACATGTCAGACCCTTACTATGCTTATTTCCACTTGTCTGTTTCTCTGAGGGTGGACAGCATCTTCCTTCTTAAGTCCAAGTCCTCCATTGCTGCCTTTTTAAAATCGATTTGCAATTGATTTAAATTCCATACTTTCCTGACCTTTCCTTTGAACCCTCTTTTGCAGTGAAGAAAACAGTTAAGCAAAAACAAATGTCTGTAAGTGTATATACCATTCCCATCCAGACATCCCCTACCTCTCTGTAGAGAAGAGAAAAATGTGTTTCATCATTCATCTGTTCTCCAGAACCAAGACCAATCGTTGTCATTAATATGAATCGGACTTTCTTTCAGGGTTATTTTCATTTACGTGATTATAGTCATTGGGTATGTCATTTTCCTGCTTCTACTTTTATTTCATATTGATTCTCACAAGTCTATTGGAATGCTTCATTCTTGTCATTTCTTGCAGTGCAATGGTCATAGGTCATAGCTCTAGAGCTTCAAGGAACTTCTGAGGCTATAAAATCCACCCCCTCTCCATTTTACAGATAAGAAAACTGAGACCCAGGGACTGACAGAACTAGGACTTCAAACAATCCATCAGTCAACGAACGTTTACGAAGCTTCCAGGCGCAGAGGAACTCTGATGAAACAAAAATAAAACTGAACTGTCCCTGCCCTCAAAGGGTTTCCCTTCTATTGGAGGACACAATGTGCCCTCATATAGATATGCCAAATCATTTGGCTCTGAGTCCCAGAAACTTTGTATTACACCAAATCCTAGTCTTCAAGAAAAAGGCACTTGCTTGAAAAACAACCCTCAGAGTTAGCTACTCCTCACTTTGCTTCATTCTTTTTGTAAACGCTCTCTATTTTAAGAACATATTTCTTGGCTCAACCCTTTTCTCAGTGATAAGGTGGGGGTGGAGAAAAATAGTCACACTTGAACAGAGCGCCTTATTTCCTAGAGGCAGCTGGCTGCCAATTAAGACAGGAATCCTGCAAAATAGCAGGTGGATATTTACCCACAAACAACAGGGTGCTAAGGAGACAGGGAAGAGCCCCCAAAGGGAAGTTATCACCACCAATAAAATAGGATAAGGAACAGTAGTCTTTTAAACTGAGTAACTTCCTTCACCTTGCCTATTTGCTGGAAGGGACATCAGAGACTACTTAGTATAATCTCCTCCTGTTACAGATGAGGAAACTGAGGCCCATGGTGGTGAAATAATAATAGTGTTGATAATGGTAGCAATAATTGGTAGTTGTGACTTTCAAAGTGCTTTCCATTTATCGCACTTGATCTTCGCAGTTCTGTGGGACTGAGGTTCTCTCTGTTCTCATTTCACCAACGAGAAATGTGAGGCTGAGGCTGTTTAAGGGACTTTCCCAGAATCACATAGAAAGTAAGGATCTGGGGCAGGATTTGAACTCAGGTCTTTCTGACTTGAAGTCCAGATCTGTGCCACCTAATGATTTGCCTAGGGTCACCCATATAATAGTAAGTGGTGGGATCAGAACCTAAACCCAGATCTTTGGACTCCAAATCCAGGGTTCTCTCCACAATAACAAAGCGGCTCCCCAAAGGAAAAGCAAACTAAAGAACAAAGTCTTGCCCTGTCTTATGTCCAGCTATTGTTAATACTGTGATGCGAGAAGTCTCTGTGGAGATCCAGAGGCCTGGTGAAATGCATGGGAGACACCTGTACCACGGGGCTGGCAGTATTCGGAAGCTGTGTGAGCCAGGCCATTAGAAGGGGTGTCTTTCAAGGTGTCTAGATTGGGATCCTTGTGGATAAGTGGAAAACTAGTCCCTAAGTCCTGGGGAGGGCAAGGATAACGTTGCAATTGTCTTTGGATCTTTTCTGAACTATGACTGGCCAGGCTGTATGTAGTTGGGGTGAGAGCTGGGAAAGAGTGGGAGGCATTTGTCTTCTTTTCTCCTACCCCCATCCCTTTTCAGTGGTAGGGCTGTCTCGTGGATGATTAAGTATTTTAGAACTAACCCAGCCTGAATTGTGGATACAGTGACTGTTAGGAATCTGGCAATATCTTCAATGATCCACTTACACTCAGTTCATTTAGCCATTTTTTTCAGTCATGTCTGATTCTCTGTGACCGCATTTGGGGTTTTCTTGGCAAAGATACTGGAATGGTTAGCCATCTCTTTTTCTAGCTCATTTTGTAGATGAGAAAAGTGAGGTAAGCAAGGTTAAGTGACTTCCCCAGGGTCACACAGCTAGTGTCAGACACTCAGTTATCTTCCATCTGTTTGGGAGTGAGGGCAGGGGACCAGAATAATCAGCTCTTTCCCCACTTGGTTGCAGCCAGAATAAGAGTCCAGGAAACTGGACCTTGATATTGTGTGAAAAGCCTGAGGCTGCTTGATTTGGAGACTTGGTGGTGGTGGGGCATCACATTCTTCTTTTGGTATTGGGTGGTCTGTTTTGGAAAGAGTGATTGATTATGTGGTCTCTTTTTCCCTAAGGGCAATGGGTATATGTTAGATAGAGGTAAATTTCAATCAACATTTATTAAACATTTATTTACTATGCACCAAATATGGTGCTACATGCTGGAAATTTAAGTTTTATGTAAATGAAAGTATGCCACCTTCAAACTCTGGGCTTACACAGACCATATTTATTCATTATGGCAGACCCTAAATTCATTTTTTTTTGGCTCATTTTATCCTTACTTAGAGTTTCCAATGGAGAATTTCAGAATCAAGTTCATATAGGCATAGGTGTGTCAGCACTCAAGGTTACAATGCATATAGACCCAACACAAAGGGCTGGTTGTGATCCACAATGGCTTAGTTGATGAATTTTACCCCAAGTGCCCAGGAGATATCCTTAATGAATTCCAGGTTATGCTTGGGAATGCATCTTACCCTCCATAAGTGAATGCAACCAAAGTGCCAAAGACTGACCTCCCCCAAATCTCATCAAGTTGATTAGGTGTGTTCATAAGGAAATGCTTTCAAATCATTGGAGTCATCCAAAAGTGGAATTGTGGTAGTGGTAGTAGAATCAGGTGGTAGTGAAGAATCCCATACCTCACCCACCCTCCTCCCACTAAAGGTCTTCAAGCAGAGACTGGATTGAACAGTCACTTGATCAGGTAAGAGAGGTCCCCACCAATTCTGAGATTTTGACCTCTTGGTTCTGTAACATAGAATCTTCTCACTTTCTAGGAGAGGTATGGCATGTAATGGTCAATGAGAATGTAAAAGTTTTCTGAAGTTGTTGGGCTAAAAATTATGAGCCTAATAATTTGACCCAAATATTTTAATATAAATATCAAAAAAGTAGATTGCAAGAGAAACTGTCAAATTCTCTTATGTAAAGTTTATTTTGAAAATATATATTATATTTAACAAAGTAGTAATTAAATTGCCCTACTTGTGTTCCCTCTGAAAATCTTATTTTCTTTGTGTTAAAAAATTTTAAAAAAAGTTTTATTGATCCTCTTTTTATTTTTTCTTTTGTAGTTCTATCAATACCTATTAATTCACACTTCCTCTCACACTGCACCTCCTTGGTAACAAATAAGTATATTCAAGTAACCAAATCAGCATTGACCATATTTGAAAGTCCCCGGCTTCTTTTGCACCTAGAGTTCATCCACCTCTGGACCAGAATCAGGGGGCATGCTCATCATCAATCTTTGCAGATGATGACTGGTTACTTCATCAATCAGAGCTAGGAAATCTTTCAAAGTCATCTTCTTTTCCATTATTGTAGCCATTGTGTAGCTTGTTCTCCAAATTCTGCTTTCTTTGCTTTGCCTCAGTTCATACAAATCTTCTAAAGGGGCTCTGAATTCCTGGGAATTGCTCATGATTGAGAAACCGCACCACCACACCCCCTTGGCTCATGGCTGGGTGGTCAGTAGAAAAGCACTGAACTTCTTGGATCTGGATTAGTTTCCAGGGCCCAAATCTGCTCAAGATTCTCCTTGAGAGACAGGACCATGGTGAGTTTTGTTTATCTCTGGCCATAAGTAATTGAATAGATGATTCAGGCTGTCAGAGTAAAATTGGAAAGTGAGTAAAATTAGTTTCCTAAGCGCCTTCCCTCTTTTATAGCCCCTTCTCAGACTTTACCCACGTTTCATTCTTTCCCTTTGTTGGAGATCAACAAATGATTATTTATATTAAATGATAATAGAAATTAGCATATAATGCAGAAGGTTTGCCTCCCCTGAGGAATATTTGTAGTTATGTAAGGAAGGTCTTCTTTTTAAAGCAAGGGCCCCATTCATGCAACCTTTCCCCTGCATGGCAGTCTCTTTTCTACTCAGATGCCAGGACTCTCAAACAGGGAGTGGGGAATGTTTCTTCTCTGCTGATGGACTTAGCCAGGCTGTCTTCTGGGAAGTTAATGCCCTTTACCTCCACGTTGATCACCATACGCCACAAGAGTGAGCGTACTGGGGCTTTGGAATCAGAATACTCCAGCTGAATTCCAGATTGGTTATTCTTTTGTGACACTGGACAAATCTCTTAGCCTTTCTGTGCCTCAGTTTGTTCAACTGAAAAAGGAGAAGGTTTGAATTTGATGATCTGTTGTACAAATAGCCTTGGAGATCAGAGCACCTCTGCTGTTTCTCCCTATGGAACCTTACCTTCCCTGTATCTCAGTTTCCTTGTCTGTATAAAAAGTGGGTGGAATTAGATTGTCTCTGAGGTACCTTCAGGTCTAAATCTATGAGTCTTCTAACACCAGATCATAGAGTCCAATTAAGAAAGCTCTGGTTTTCTAGGTGAGAGAGAATTTAAATCACTCCAGAAGGCTACAGGATTCCAAGGGGACCATGAAAGGCAGCTGATATAGTCAAGGCATCCCTGAAGTTGAATATTTTTTCTAAGTTACTTGAAAAGAGCAGCTGCCATGTCCATTTTGAGTTATAGTGAAATGAAAGAAAAATGAAGTGGAAGGAAAACATCCTTTGATTGTCTTTGAAAGGAGGTACAAGGAAGGTATGTGGGAGGGGGTTGAGAGTTATCTGTGGTTTTACTTTTTTATGGTATTTTGAGAGGGAGGGCAGTAGAGTTGGGGGAATCAGAAACGATTTTTGTTAGGAAATGATGCTTGATTTGCTTCTTGAAGAAGAGAAAGACTCAGTGAAGCAGAGGTCAGGAGACACATCACTCCAGGCATAGAGCATGGCCAATGCCAAGGGCCAGAGTGCTGAGTCAGCAATTCAAAGCAGCGGTATTGATTAGGGCAGGAATAGGAATAAGATATTGATTTTATTGGCATGGGGACCTCCACTTAGACTCTTAGAAAGTTCCTTGGGGGCATTATAGAAATTACATGACTTGCCCAGGATCACACAGGATCACACACATGTGTCAAAAGTAGGACTTGGAACAAATCAATCAATCCGTAAGCATTTATTATTCCAGGCACTGTGCTAAGCTCTGGGGATACAGATAGAGGCAAAAGACAGTCCCTGCCCTCAAGCAGCTTACAATATAATGGAGAAGACGACAAACAAATGTGTATGAAATGAGCTTTCTATGAGATAAATAGGAAATTAATTAATAATAATTAATTGGAATTAAGACAGGTTGGGAAGGCTTCCTGTAGGAGGTGAGACCAAAGGAAGCCAGGGAAGTCAGTAGTCAGAATGGAGGAGACATGAGGGAGAGGTAGAGAAAATACCCAGAACTGAGACACACAGTGTCTTGTTCATGGAACAGCCAGGAGGCCAGTGACTCTGGATTGAAAAGTATGTGTCAGGGGAGTGAGGCTCCTAGTTCAGCTCTCTACTTGTGGACTGATTGATTCACTAAATGATTAAGTAGAGTTGTAACTTGCCCAACTCAGTTGGAAGGAAAAATAAAATCGAAGGAACACAGAAGTATTGGACATAGTAAGAATTTGTAGAAATGCCTCTTCCACATTGACTCTAAAGGAAAAATCTTTTAAAAAATAAAGTTTTTTTCTGCAAAGATTTCTTGAGGCACATATTTAGCAGGCTAAATCATTGCCATCCTTTCCCTGGAATGTTAAATTGGCTGTTCCCTTGGTAGAGAAACATCTCTGCAAAGCACCGATGAGTGAAGGGTATAATATCTGTTAAGCTCAGAAGGCCATTTATTGGTGGATCATCAGTTTCCTGATTGTCTTCTGGGACTGCAAGACGCTCACCAGAGTCCTGGGGGAGAGAGAACTGTCTTTATTTTCTTCCTCACTTCTTCCTTCAGGTTGGACTGATTGTTCAGAGGAGGATTCTATAGCCTCTGGGGAATACACAGCTTTCTCAGGAACTTCAATCACCACTCAATGGACTATTAGAGCCGACTGCCTGGCTATGAATGAACTCATGTATTTAGGCCATTGCCTCTACATGTCTACCTACAGCCACAAAGCTGGTTCTCTGTAGAGTGCAAGTGAAGTCATTAAAAATGGCATAGTGGATGGACTGAAGACCTCCAGAGATGGATTCCCTGGAAGGTTTATGACAGCCCCACAGGATTAAAAAAACAAATACAGAAGTTTGTTTTCATAGGTCATAGTCAAATCTCTTAAGTCATAGAACTGAAGAGATGGAACGGACATGAAGCCAACTAATCCAACCTATATCTGAACTTGAAATACTTCTGTAATATATTTGAGGTCAACCAGCCTTGGTTTGAGGACCTACAGGAAGGGGAACCCATTACTCCTCAAGGCACACCAAGATGCTTTGGGACAGCTTTAATTGTGGGAAGTTTTTCCTTACATTCAGCCTAAATCTTTCTCTTTAGAGCTGTATCCATTGTTCCCTGTCCTGTCCACTGGGTCCAAGGAGAACAAGTCTAATCTGTTTTCTATTGGACAGTCTTTCAAATATTAAAGACAGTTACAACTTCTGGTAAATCTTTTGTTCTCTCATCAAAACATCTTTAATTACTTCAGCTTATCCTCGAGTCTCGATCTCTCATGTATTTACTATCCTGGCTTCCTTCTTCTGGACTAACTGTGCTTTGTCAATATCCTTCTGGAAAACGTATCAGTCAATTAGAATCCAGTATTTGACATGTAGTAACAGAGGGGCAGGGCAGAAAGCTACAGGATCGTCCTGTACCTTGTTCTGGACACTGCACCTCTGCTCATTTAGCCTATGACTGGATTGTGGGAAAAAGGAGGTTGTTGCTTCTGCATAAAAGCCAAGTTCCTAAGAAGATGCAAGTGCTGAAAATTTTAAAGAAAATAAGGGTCAGGGGGCAGGATAATGGGAGATGTAAAGAGGGTAAGAGGAGATGGGGGGATCATGGGGAGGATGGGAGGTGGTGGTGGTGGAGGAGAATCAGGTGGGGAGGTTAGGCATTCTGGATAGGCTGCAAGGCCTGCAATACCCAGTCAATGGGGAAACAGGAGAGGGAAATTCGTATCAGGAATGGGGAATGAAAAACTGTGTATTTGCCTCAACAGGTATGCCTGCTTGTTGGGTGCCCACTCTTGTAAGAATGTTAAATAAAAGTACTTCCTAACGGACCAGTGGCTTTGAGGAGTTCTTGGTAAGGCATTTGTGTCGTACAGAATGAACTTCTTTTATGTTTCAGGGGTTGATATTTAGCTTTTGAATGTTTAAAGATATTAAATTATATGTTGAGCCTCGTTCCTCCCTCCTTTCTAAGTGGGTTGAGACTTTAACAGGGAATTGAGGAACGGTGATGCCAGGAGAAATCAATTCCTATGTCTCGCTACAGAGACCCTGTGCATTTGGGACTAGGCATTTAATCCACAAAGACTTCTGGGAGCATGTGTGTGTGTGTGTGTGTGTGTGTGTGTGTGTGTGCGTGTGTGTGTGTGTGGTCACCAGTTGTCTCTTTTGGCAACTTATTAAATTACTGAAAAAGGGACAGTACAGCACCTCTTTATTAGATGCATTAGATATGGAAAGGAATTTAGAAATTATTTAGTCTCACTTTCCTTATTCTCCTTCCCCTTTTTCCCCCTTTACAGATGAAAAAACTGATGGCAATAGGGAGGAATTGACTTCTCTAAGATCATTAAGCTGGCAGAGCTGATACTCAAACTCAGGCCTCGTGATGCTCAGCTCAGGGGCCCTTCCACTTGTTTCACTAAGTGGGCACATATTTGCCTCTGATTCATACCTGATTGACATGACTCCTTCCTCCATAGAGGCTTGGTTCTGTTTGGAGTTAAGAACTGGGAATGGTAGGGAGATGAATGCCAAGCTGTCCAGAAGGCACAACATTAGTGAATGGTAGCACCCAGCATTTTCTCTTTGTGTTTGGTTTGGACCTTTGATTTCATTAGGGTGGGAGAATTTCCATGGTGGAAATTACCTCCAGTGAAGATCAACAATTGACGGGTACCTTATAGTCTTAGAGAGTGGCCTGAGGTCCTTAGAAGTCGAGTAACTTGCTCACAGTCACAGAGTTAATATGGGTACTATGTTCCCTGTAGGTGACCCTGTTTTCTGCCTCCAGTGTCTTTGCACAGGCTGTCCCCATGACTGGAGCACTCTCATTGGCTTCTTGGAACCTCTATCTCCCCTCAAAGCTCAGTCCAAGTGTTACTCCCCCCTTCCATGGAGACCAAATCCACCTGTTATTAGTGCCCCCCCCTGAAATTACTTAGCATGTATTCTATGTGTTTTTCATTTACTTATTTGTGTACATTGTCTCCCTCAACATTGAATGTAAGTTCCTTGAGGGTAGGGGCAGTTTTTAGTAATGTCTTTGTGTCCTCAGCACCTAGCATAGTGTCTAGTATACAGTAGGTGCTAAACACATGCTTATTAAATTGAATTGGGTTGGATGTATCAGAGATAGGGGAGTCTTCCTGATCTGAGGCTGGCCCCTTTCCACTCTGCTACAGCTGCCTCTCTTCTCTTAGACTAGGCTTGAAAATCAAAATCACAGTCAAAACCAGAATGGCATTTTCTCAAACTTGTGCCCTCTATTGCTGGAGTAAATCACCTTTAGTAAGAGCATTGTGGGGCTGGGAAATTAGCCCATCCTGAGACATGTCCCTCATCTCCTTCTTCTCCCATTAACACCAGAACCTAATTTTCTCACATGGTCTGTTTATAATATTTATTCATGACAATAGAATATTAAAACCACATTCTAAAGCCATAAATATTGTGCACCATGTTTTCTCTTGGCATTTCTTAGCTGCTGTCCTTTGTTACAACTGGGCACAGAATTACAAGTAACGTGCATGAAATTTCATATGCCCTTTAATTTTTTTTATCTCTTCATTTGCATGCATATATTTTATAATCATTCATTCTGGTAATAAAACCCACAGGATTTTAAATTGAACTGAAGTCCCAGATGCTTTAAAAGAATTTATGTTGCATAATTGTGCTGGCTTGCCTGAAAACAAACAGTGATATATGGCTGAAATATTATCCCTGGGAGATGAGTCAGATCCCTCCTCATGGCTGAAAATTTGCCCAGTTCTTGAGGACCAACTTACAACATCTCATCTATTGAGAGGGCAAGATGCAATTCCAATCAAAAGGTGATAGGGCAAATGATAGATCCAAGGAAGGGAATTTTTTTTTCTTTTCTCATGGGAAGCCAATTCCCTCATTCTCTTCCTATCTATTCTTGAGAAAGACCATGGTCTTGACAAGCATTTTCTTTTCAGAAAATTCAGAATTTCAACCACTTCTCTATGTAACTTCAATGAGGTAACTGGTGTCATGGCCCCATCTGTGTTGATTGCTTTGACTGGCTGAAAGTGAGTGACTAGACATGATGTTGAGGGTTCAAGTCAAAATCTAATCAGGCAGTCTGCCCATAAATGATGATGAAAGCTCCCTGGTGACACATAGCACCTCTGACCTGTGGCATTTTGCTGGGAGTCTGACTGTAATTCAGGAGGATGGGGAACATGGTACAAAATTTCCAGAAGGGGTAACAACAGGAGCATGTATCAATTGGTTGAGCTCTGAGAATCACAGAAATTCAGGGGGTGTGGGATAGATTCCATGGAGTTTGTACGCTGCAAAGTTTCTGTCTGCTTTTTAAGCCTCTGTCATTCATGGAGAGCTGATGAGCCATAGCCAGTGCTAACAAAACTGTTTATTTGTTTTATTTTTGGTGGGAGTGGAGGAAGCACTGGGCAGATGCTTTCTTTGGTAGAGGGAACACCCTGTGTGGAGACTTCCTTTACCAAAGCAAATCAGACCTTGCTCTGCAACTTAGCGTGTTAGAAAGTCCAGTAATGAATGAACCGTCATGCTGGTTCTGAAAGTACCTTCTCACAGGTTCATGGGCAGGTGATGCTGCACTCAGTTCTGGTAAGAGGAACCAATTAATGGGACATCCTGATTGCATAACACTGAGCACTATAACATTGAGTTGATGCTTCATGGTTAGTTTGTGTCTCTGTAAGAGCTGAAAGGAGTCTATATGGACAGAAAATGGAAGATCTAGGATTTGAAATGGTGTCCTCTGACTTCTACCCTGCACTACTTCTGCTATGTTCCCTCATGCTCCTTCATGGAGCTGGACACACACACACACACACACACACACACACACACACACACCTTGCAGTGTCTAGGAAGAGGAATCCTTTTAGTTTTATTAAATCAAGTTATAAAAATTGTGAATATAGTTTGCCTCAGTTGGGTAATGGGGGGCTGAGCAAAATGGACTTAAGCAGGCAGATTGTTGCCTGTAGGAAGAATGATGGATTTGGAGTCAGAGGCCCAAGATTCAAACCCTGGCCCTGCTACATGCTTTTACTTTGAACTTCTCCTCTGTGCTTTATTTTCAAATGCTTCATTGATGTTTTTGTTTCTTTCCTTATTTTTTTTGCCTCATAATCACTATTTCCTCCCCATTTCTTCCCCCATCCTCCAAATAAATAATCCCTCCCATGTAACAAATAATAATAGTCAAATAAAACAAGTACATGTCAAAAAGTGCACATCTCATTCTATATCATGAGTTTATCATGTCTTTGTCAGAAGGTGGATAACATACTTCATCACCTGCCTTATGAAATCATGGTTGGCCATGGCATTGATCAGAATTCTTGAGTCTTTCAAAATCACTTTCCTTAACAGTGAAGTGGTAGTTATATGAATTATCACCCTGGTTCTGCGCACTTTGCTCTGTATCAATTCATAAAGTCTGCCCAGGATTCTCTATGACCAGTTAGGGAATTTTAGCACTGAAAGTAACTTTAGATTCTAATTCCCTTATCTGCCAGATGTGGAAACTAAGGTTTATATGGAGACAAGACAAATGTTTGGCCCATGATCATTCAGACAGTTATTTAGCAACTGGATGAAGTCTAGGACTCAGACATCTTTGCCCCTGTCTAGTGCCCTTTATGTTTCACACACTGCCTCTTGAAACAGACTGATTATGGAAGAATAATCCCATTTACAAACATGCTACAGCCAGCCTTTGAGGTTTTCAAAGGAGACATTGCAAAATTAAACCTCCAGAAAAAAAATACTCAATTATCTGATGCCATTTAAACTTCAAGGAACCTTTTTTTTCTTTTAGGTGCACTAAAAACTCAGATGTTCAAACTCTATTTTGATTGAATTAGGGCTTTAATTTAAAATTTCTTTTGAAATTTCCTCTCTTTTTAGGTTGACATCACTTATTTAAAAGCATATCTGTGCAAACTCTTTTCATTTCAGAGAGGATCATTTGTTTCACTCCGTATTTGTTCAGCATAATTTTTCTCCCTGAATCTTCAAAGCCCTGTAATGTTGTCTAATTCTTCATCTTTCTGATCAGGGGTTACTTGGTGTTCATGTCGCTCCTGTCTTCCAATACAATTTCCTTTAGTTTCCATTATTTTGAAGAGAAATCTTTGTCCATAGATAAGATATATCCTGATGAATTAGATGCCTTTGCCAATATTAGGCAGAATGATAGTTACCACTTGTTTCTATTTTTTTATTTTTAAATTTTTATTTTTCCTATGTCACTCTATTATATACCATCAGGAAGATTGTGATTTTCTGGGAACTCTAGAGGTACTACTTCTCTTTTAATGCATCAAGGGTCTGGGATTTCATCAATGAAAGCTGTTGTGTTCAAGTATTTGAAGGGCTGTCATAGGGAGGAGAGATTAGACTTGATCTGTCTAATCTGCCCCAGAAGACAGACCTAATGAATGGAAGTAGTAAAGAAGTAAATTAAGATTCCTTCATAACAATAAGAACTCTGAAAAGTGGAATGAGCTGTTTGGAGATGTAGTAGGCTCTCCTTTCTTGAACATTTTCAAGTAGAGATCAGAAACCAGTTGTTGGGGATGTTATAGTAGGAACTCCTGTGGGATATGAATTTGATCAAATGGCCACTGAGGTCCTCTGCAATTGTCAAGTTCTATGATCCTTTCCATTGCTGCAAGGAAACTCTTCCATGCTTTAATAGAGAGTGTTCTGGAACTACTATGGTCAAAACCAAATTCATCACTTTCTGGTCAGCCTTCTGGTAATGAGTTCCTCCAAACTTGGCTAGACTAGTTCAAGCATGACAAACACCAAGTGCATCTTCTTTAAGTTCTTCTAGATTGGCAGGACCTGCTGGACCTTGTGCAACAAGGTCATGGTCTTTGAAAACTTAGTGTCTTCTTCATTGACACGATTAGGCATTAGATTTGAATGAAGCAAAAAGCTTTACCCTTAAGGGAGGTGAAGGGCCCTCATGCTTATGAATTTCATCGCACTCCCATCATTTGCTTAAGATTTATGTCTGTCTGTTGTCTCTCACTTTCTCTATCCTTCTGCCTCTGTCTTCATCTATACCCCTTTATGGATGTCCACAGAAGTGTTTTCAGTGAAACAGTATTTTCTGACTTAAATCATTCTTGTGTGTGTACGTGTGTGTGTGTGTGCATGTGTGTATGTGTGGAGTACAATAGAAATGATTAAACAAAAACAGATATTGTAGAAGGAAAAAGTCTGTGTATGTACTTGCCTCTGCTTTCTGATTTCTAAAGCCAAACTCAATAAATGCTCCAAATCTTCCTCCTTGTTTCTCTTTTCTTGGCCCCCATGTAGCTCTACCCTTCCTTATTATCTTCAAATGTGTTGATCAATCAAACAACACATGCTTAGCATGATACAAGTATTTCAGATGTGCTGTGCTTAGCAGCAAGGAGGTATATAAGATAGAAAATCACTTAACCTCATCAGTCTTGGTTTTCTCATCTGTAAAATGGGGATGGTAATAGAACCTCCCTTGCAGTGGTCAAATGAAATAACAAATGGAGGACTCTTCAATTCAGAGATGCTGACCCCTCCATCCTGGCTTCTCTGGCTTCCTTCAAGTTCCAGATAAAATCCCACCTTTCTGAGGAAGCCTTTTCCAGTCTCTTAATTCTGGTGCCTTCCCTCTGCTGAACATCTCCAGCTTCTCCTCTATATAGCTTATTTGCCCAGATTTGTTTGGTTGTCATCTGCTCCATTAGACGATGGGCTTCCTGAGGTCAGGGACACTTGTCCTTCTTTGTGGGTGAAAGGTGCTTAGCGCAGTGCCTGGAACACAGTAGGCACTTAATCAATACTTATTGATGAGTGTGGAATCTTTTTCAAGTTCCAGTTGGGTTAGATGGTTCTTGAGCCACTTTCCTTCCCACCCTAAACTTCTGTAATTCTGGTCCCTACCCTAAGGAAGACTATTGTCTAATAGTGGACTTAAGATAGTAACTTGTAAATGGTTAATGAAACAATACTAAGCAACATATGCTAAGCACCAAAGAGACATGCAGACAACATCTGCTTAGGAAGCAAAATGGTGGAGGGGTAAGTATTGGCCCTGGAGTCACAAGAGACCTGAATTTTAAAATCATTAGCCATGTGACCATGGGAAAGTCAGGGACCTTTCTGAGTCTCAGTTTCCTCATTCATAAAATGTGGATAACAACAATATTCATGGTATTTATAGCACAGGTTTATTATGAGGATCAACCTTCAATCAATTGACATTTATTAAGTTCCTACTGTCCTGTGCTAAATTCGAGGGATACAAAAAGAGGCAAAAAACAGTCCCTGCTCTCAAGATACTTACAATCTAATGGAGAAGACAACATCAAAATGAACATATAAAAAATAAGCTATATACAAGATTAATAGGAAATAATTGACATAGAAGGCATTAGAATTAAGAGACATTGGGGAAAGCTTCAGGTACCTCTAGATGAGGCATCTAGATGACACAGTGGATAGAACTCTGGACCTAGTGTCAGGAAGACTAGAATGCAAATCCAGTCTCATATATTTATTAGATGTGTGACCCAGGACAAGTTATTTCACTACTGCCTGCCTCAATTTCTCCATCTGTAAAATAAGAACAATTGTACCTACAACCCAGAGTTAATGTGAGGAGAAAAAGAATTATTTTGTAGTATTTTGCAAAACTTAAAGCACAATGCTATTGTTATTATAAGCTGTAAGTCAGCCAGTGCTTATTACACACTTACTATATACCAGATACTAAGCTAAGTGCTGAGATCAAAAGAGCTGTTCATGCCTTGTCAAGTTTTTCCTAAATATTTTAATTTATATCTTTTCCTTTCTATTGCCTATTTCTCACTTTGCATCTGTCCCCTTCCTCTCTCCTAGGGAACCATTTTATATAACAACAGCAACAAAAATTTAAAGAAGAAAAGAAAAAGAAGAGAGAGAAAAAGACTTAGTAGAACCTATCAATATACTTGGAAAAAGCTGAAAATATATGGAATATAACACACCCGTGAGTCTTCTACCTCTGCAATGGAGCCAGATACCTTGTAAATGCTAAAACGATATGTAAATAGCCACTTTTATTAGGTATATTAGTAAATATTAATAGTTAGCTTCCAGGGAAAAAAAGCCTATTTATTTTGACATCAATGAATTTGACCTCACTAATGGGAGGACTCCCTCTATAATACCAATCAACTGATCTCTGTTTTTCTGTCCCAATGCAGCTCTAACCCGTGATGCCCCCAGGAATTGCTCCTTGGGGAGCACACCTGATGGTACTGAGTCTCTTCCTCTGGGTTTCTTGATGTTGCAATAGCACGGAGGCTATTTTATCCCCAGGAGCAATGGATAGACTTCAAATTCGATTCCTATTTTCTTCTGATGCTGATGGTTGATTTTATTTATGCTAAAACTTTTGCATTTTAGACAACAGAAGCTGTTTTGTATTTTGTGATCTCTTTGGACAGACAGTGAATAGAGAGTTAGCCTGGAGGCAATGCCAGACCTAGGTTTAGGACCTATCTCTGACACATCCTCGTTGTATGACTCTGGGTCAGTCATTTAACCTTTCCATTCTCTAGGCATATCTCCTTGATTCTAAGTTACAGAGAAGGTTCTGACCTGTGTGGCTAAAGCAAGTCTCCTCACCTAAGAGTATCCTATATGAATAAAAGCATAGATTCAGTCTCTGTCCCTATGATTCACATCCATGTGGCACTAATGAAAGAATACTGGTTTTTAAAAAGATGAGCCTTTGTTTCTAGAAGAAGCTTGGAGTCATTAAATTAAAGGACTATGCAATTTACCAAATGCAATCCAGCCTGTTCTCATGCTGTTCAGCTCTGGGCCCCATTCACTGCCCAGTGGCTAGATCTGCAAATACATATGGGTGTTACAGTGACAAGAATGTATGTTTGTAGATGGGGATTTGGGTATAAATCCTGCTTCTCTTTATTACTTGTGTGACTTTGGGCAAGTCATTCAATTTCCCTGGACCTCAGTTTCTTTATCTGTAAAGTGTGTGTGTGTGTGTGTGTGTGTGTGTGTGTGTGTGTGTGTGTGAGTTGGATTAGATGACCTTTGAGTCCTTTCCAGATTGATATCACAGGAAATATGGACTAGTGTCTCTAGCAGGTAGACCAGCTAGCCCAGAATCCAGGGACCCTTTAACCTTCATAACTATAATTTCTCTTTCACAGAGAAGTATGTAAAGGTCATTTTCTAGTTGGACTGGGAGAGGGGGCAGAAAAAAATATGACAATGCTAATGCATGGGGTGGGCCCAGAATAGAGAGAAGGAACAGACTTTATGTACCCTTTTCATCTGGTCAACATCTGGACATTGGGAAATCTTCCTTTAATCCCCAGTCTCCTAGTCAGCAACCAAGGACAACAACTTCCACACACTGCAGGTGGTCATTAAAGGGCATTCAGGTCCTGTCATGGGCAGAAGCAGATTTCATCGTGTCTTCTCACCTTCTGCTCAGCTTGGCTAGAATTCAAATGATCACTGAGAGTGGGCAACATTGATCAGCATCCATAGTTGCAAAATCAATATACAATGGAAACTGGGCTGTATTTGGAGATGGAGGACCCAGATGCTACTCCCATGTTTACTATTTTCCACCTTGTTGACCTTGGACAAAGGATTTCACCTCTGGCTTTCAGTTTCTTCATTTATGAAACAAAGGGATGGGATTAGCTGGTCACTGAGTTTCCTTTCAGCTCTACTTCATAGATTCTATGAGACAACATTTGTATCCTGGAGCCTCAAATATAACATGCACATGTTCCCTATCTATCTATCTATCTATCTATCTATCTATCTATCTGTCTATCTGTCTGTCTGTCTGTCTATCTAAATACCAGCAAGAAAAAGGGGCAGCTAGGTGAAGCAATGAATAGTCTGAGTCAGATAGGGTCTGAGTTCAAGTGTTACCTCAGACACTTATGAGCTGTGTAACCGTGGGCATGCCACTTAACCCAGTTTTCCTCAGTTCCCTCATTCATAAAATAAGCTTGATAAAGAAATGGCAAACCACCACAGTTATCATTACCAAGAAAACCTCCAATGAGGTCACAAAGAGTCAGACGCAACTGAAACAACTGAACAACAAGAAAAGTCATACAAGCCAAGATACACAACAATTCCTTGGAATGATAGCATTGGGTCCTCTACGATGTAGTCTTCACTTCAAATATTCTGCAAAAATTCATTTCAGTGTTAAACTTCCTCCGCATTAAGGATATAAATAAAACATGTTAGCTCCTATTGTGGATTTAAATATTTCATGTGTTTTATATGTGTCATCAGGGTTCCAGGATAGAGAGAAAGAGGAAAAGAAGAGAAGCAAAGGAAGAGAGAAGGGAAAAGTCAGAAATAGAGGAAAGGAGAGAAAACAGGAGAGATGGAAAAGAGAGGAGTGGCAAAGAAGGCTAATGAGGAGAGAGCGGAATGAATGTGAGAGGAGATAGAGAAGAGACATGGAGACCAGTGAGCTGAGGTCAGAGGGGAGGAGCAGGCTAAAAGAGAAAGAAGAGGATGAGCAGGAGGAGGAGAGAGAGAGTAGAGAGGAAAAGGGAGAAATTTCATGGACTGGGACCAAATTAAGATTCCACGTCGTGCAGTTCCTTTGTGTTTGTTGTGTTTTGTCGAAGATGTGAGTCTGGGATCTATGGCTTTTATTATTTCCAACCACCCTAATTACTTCTCGTTTGATGCTAATTCAGCTTTCAAAGCGAGCCTGCTTGCCAGGTGGTTTTTATTTTTTTTCTAAACTCTTTCAGCTCTAATTAAAAAAGATGTCCAAAGCAGGTCATTATTTCAGCATCACCTTACAGCATATTTATGACCCTCCTGGAGAGGGGAGTAACATTTTCCTAAAGCAGATTCTTCTCATTGGCACTGTTGCCTATACCCCAAGGAGAGAAGAAATAAACAAGGCCAGTCTTTCCTGACTGTTTAGCTCGTCTTCAAGGAAAGACAGAATTATGGAATGCTCTTAACTTTAAATAAGATGCAGTGCCCAAACTGATGTTTGAATGTAGAGGAGATTGGGACATTGAGAGAAGACAGGCTTTTGAAACAGGGAATTTTAACTCATTTGCCCTGCATAAGGCAATGTTTTGTTTTCACGAGTTGGGCCTTATTCCTTTTATGTTCCAATAACTGCAATATATTCCATCTAGTGGAAAGAAGATAAATGATTGTATCTGGAGACAAAGGGGAAGAATGATGCCAGCTATAGCTACACTGTGTGTGGCAGGCCAGTTTTCAATTTATTTATTTTTAATTTAACCTCTGGGGATTGGGGCAAATTAATGGCTAATAACTCTGTATTGAATAACGTCCAGTTAAAATTCAGCTCTGAAGACTTTCGGAGACACAAAGGACTGTCATTACAAGCTACTAGCTTATTGTCCTTTGGCAAAGAGACTTAGAGTCATTGACTAATGGAAGATTCATGAGAAGAACCAGAGAGAACATCTAAGTCCATTCTATTCATTTGATGAGTGAGGAAACGGAGGCCAATACTCTTATCCAAACTTGTCTGATAGACCAGGGCCAGCTCAAGGCCAAAAGAAGCTATAGGTCATTTTGGCTATGGTTCTGTGTTTCCCAGTTTGGGTCTGACTTCTACCAGTGCTAGTTAAATGCATTCCATTGCTGAGATGATCATTAAATTCAAATATGCATGTTGCCCAAATAAGAGATTCTACCCTGATATTTACCACTCTTCAACCCTTCCTGATTGACTGACTACTTCTGAGTGCTTGGACATCTAAACTGCCTGGAATTGTTATGATGAAAATATTCTACAAGGCCAGGGTGAGCTTTGCGAAAAAAAAATGGTAAACCACAATGTTTGAAAGGACTGGTTGAGTGATGCCAATAAACTCCAAAGGATCTATAAAAACTTAGCTTATGGCAGCTTGATGAAGGCATTCTGAACACTGGTCTTGGTCGTGTTTGTCTTTTAATTCTGGCCAATACAAATCTGACTGCTTCTGGAGAGACAGGTGAGTTGGAGTCCAGGGTAGCCATGTGGGAAGTTATCACTAAGGATCACGTAAGACAGAGATACCAGCAACTTAGGTACAAAAACACCCATTTCACAATTCTACATGGGCAGCATCTTTTCAGCATCCCATAGGATGCATATTTGTTTTCTCATGTCCTTCTTTATGAGTGCTTCTATTTTCTTGTTACACTATGGATGATGTGCTTGTCACTGTACTTTCTCTATATTTAAAAACACCAGCTGCAACCTAGATCTTGGGAGAATGGGCATTTTGTTTTCTTCCTCTCTACTGAGGGACTCCTCTGCTCTGGACTCGGGTAAGCAGAGACCAGGTTCAGTCTGAGATGATTCTGGGCTTGGATGTGAAGGATTAGGGTCCTTCTCTCACATTCTTTGGTTCCATATTTTGAGAGCTCCAGGGAAAAGTTATTTAAAGTTTAGGTTTTTGATCATGTCTAGGGTCTTTCCATTGGAGGATAAAACAGTTATTTAGTGCACACTCTAGATTAACAATGGGACAGTTCTTTGTTTTTGGCATACAAAAGAAATCCTAAGCAAAAAACAGTGAAAGCATATCTTGAGAGAGACTTCAAACAGGTTATAGCAACTTATAACTACTGTTTTTTGAATTAAGAAAATCAGTGCCACCTCCCCCCAATTCATGTCTTAAAGCCTGTTGGTATGGGACTCTCTCCCTGTTTGTAGAGACAAAGGCTCTGTCCCACAGGAGGGTCAGAGGTAAGAATTTCAGATTTCCCATTTTTCAGGGGCCATTCCCGCTTTGGACATTCATCAAGCTTTGAGAATTGTTCAAGCATTGAGGCTCTCTGACTTTCAGATCCTGAGAGAAGATGGAAGAGGTCTACTCTACTTCTAGTTGCTGAAGGAAAGGACTTTGGGAAGACATGAGAGAAGCTGGCGATCTTTATCATGTCCCTATTTCCTGCTTGCCATTCTAGAGACTGAAGAGTTTCTCTTAGGACCATTTCTCTTGGTTGAACTGTTAGCTCACTCCCGGTGAGAAAGCTCCTTCACTTTGTATTGTCTAGTGTATATTCTCCTATGTATACTTTCTCTGATTTCTGTTTTGTTGTGAATTAGATAAATGGAATTCTTTGCTATTTATTTTGGGTGCTCATTGTGGAACTAGTATCTGGGGGGAAAGGGGACAAGCCTTGGCTATGGAACTTGGGATCCCCAGAAATGACAAAGAATAAAAAGTTATGGAACCTGATCCTATCCCCTACAAGAACAACATTCAAGGGAGTAGAGAGATATTCTTCTAACCTGGTTCCCTGTCTCTCTGAGGAAAGCCGTGTGGTGGCCTCTGGCCCTGATCCCTCGCTTCCTCTCTTGGCAAGAATGAAAGCCTCCTTTGGAAAAGAGTCCAGGGAGAAGAGGCTGAGACCCTTAGTCTTCTGCCCTGTGAGCTACACAGTGATAGCCTTCACATAAGACCTCACTGCATATGTGGGGCTTACTCTCCCATTAAAAGAATTAGAAAAATACAACCTTTGTAACAAATAGAAAACTTTCAGTTTTGTATACTCTATCAGGAAGCTGAGATTTAAAATTCAATAAACATTGTTAATTTCATCTTCACATTTCATTGTCTAAGTGATAACTTCTGGGTCCATATCTTCTGACAAGCTCTGCCAGGGCCTAAGTTTCTTCTTTTTGTCCAAGGTCATATTGTCCTCTAAGAAACACTGTAGTAATGTTTAGAGAGGACCCTGGGGGCTCTGACCCTGGGCCCAGGAGCTTTGGACTACTTGAACTCCAAAGGTGGCCTCCAATATGGAACACACTGATTTTGAGATTGCTGTTCAGTCCCTGAAAATCCAGCAAAGAAGCACATGAAGCAAGAGGGGCATCTAGGACTCTGAGATACAGTCTCAGGCTCTGTTAGGAGCCTGCCAAAACAGACGGAAGGGCATGAATCCTTTCTTCAAGGGGAAGCTTGAACAATCTTGGCACAACACCCAGATGAAAAGGGGGGAAAATTCAGAGCATGGGTCACTTCCTTTTAATGATCCTCTGAGTCACTTGCTCATCTGGATTAGTGGCCAGTAAAGAGAGAGCTTTGCCATCTTAAAGTGTAGAACTATTCAATCACCAAAGTGATTTTCTTCTTCTTTTTTTTGTATTGAAATATAGTTTTCTTTTTTTTATTACTTTGTTTTCAGTTTTCTACAATCACTACTAAAAGTCTTATGTTTTGAAATATAATTTTCAAAATATTAAAAAACAAGTTAGTGGACCCCCAAATTAAGAATTTGATAAATTCCAATTTTAGTAGATGAGTTTATTGTTACTATTCCCCCACTCTGTTTTCTTTTTCTTTTGTTTTTTTTGTGTTGCATGAAATCTTTTCATTTTTATGTAATCAACCTGTCTTTTTAAGCCTTAATAATTCTATCTTTTAAAAAAAATATTAATTTTAAGTTTTCAACATTCATTTCCACAAAATTTTGAGTTCCAAATTTTCTCCCCATCTCTCCCCTCCCCCCTTCCCCAAACACCAAGCATTCTGATTACCCCTTCCTCCAATTTGCCCTCCCTTCTAAGATCCCTCCCTTCCCTTATCTCCATCTTCTCTTTTGTCCTGTAGGGCAAGATAAATTTCTATAACCCAATTACCTATATTTCTTATTTCTCAGTTGTATGCAAGAACAATACTCAACATTTATTCCTCAAACTTTGAGCTCCAACTTCTCTTCCTTCCTCCCTCCCCACCCATCCCCAATGAGAAGGCAAGCAATTCAATATAGGCTATATTTGTGTAGTTTTGTACATGACTTCCATAATAGTCATGTTGTGTAACACTAACTATATTTCCCTCCCTCCTATCCTGGCCCCCACTTCTTCTATTCTCTCTTTTAATCTTGTCCCTCCCCAAGAGTGTTTACTTCTAATTGCTCCCTCCTCCCATTTGCCCTCCCTTCCACCATCCCCCACCCCGCACCTTGTTTATCCCTTTCTCCACTGCTTTCCTGTATTGTAAGATAGGTTTTCATACCAAATTGAGTGTGCATGTTATTCCCTCCTTGAGCCAAATGTGATGAGAGTAAGCTTCACTTTTTCCCTTTCACCTTCCCTCTTTTCCCCTCCATTGAAAAGGCTTTTTCTTGCCTCTTTTATGAGAGATAATTTGCCCCATTCTATTTCTCCCTTTCTCCTCCCAATATATTCCTCTCTCATCCCTTAATTTTATTTTTTAGATAAGATTCCCTTCCTATTCAACTCACCCCATGCTCTCTCTCTCTCTCTCTACGTGTGTGTGTGTTTGTGTGTGTATGTATAATCCCACAAACTACCCAGATACTGAGAAAAGTTTCAAGAGTTACAAATATTATCTTTCCATGTAGGAATGTAAACAGTTCAACTTTAGTAAGTCCCTTATGATTTCTCTTTCCTGTTTACCTTTTCATACTTCTCTTCATTCTTGCATTTGAAAGTCAAATTTTCTTTTCAGCTCTGGTCTTTTCATCAAGAATGCTCGAAAGTCCTTTATTTCATTAAAAGACCATTTTTCCCCCCTGAAGTATTATACTCAGTTTTGCTGGGTAGGAGATTTTTGGTTTTAATCCTAGTTCCTTTGACTTTTGGAATATCATATTCCATGTCCTTCCATCCTTTAATGTAGAAGGTGCCAGATCCTGTGTTATCCTGATTGTATTTCCTCAATACTGGAATTGTTTCTTTCTAGCTGCTTGCAATATTTTCTCCTTGACCTAGTAACTCTGGAATTTGGCTACAATATTCCTTGGAGTTTCTCTTTTTGGATCTCTTTCAGGAGGTGAACTGTGGATTCTTTCAGTATTTATTTTGCCCTCTGATCCTAGAGTGTCAGGTCAGTTTTCCTTGATAATTTCATGAAAGATGATGTCTAGGCTCTTTTTTTTGATCATGACTTTCAGGTAGTCCCATAATATTTAAATTGTCTCTCCTGGATCTATTTTCCAGGTCAGTTGTTTTTCCAATGAGATATTCCACATTATCTTCCATTTTGTCATTCTTTTGGTTTTGTTTTGTGATTTCTTGGTTTCTCATAAAGTCATTAGCCTCCATCTGTTCCATTCTAATACTTAAAGAACTATTTTCTTCAGTGAGCTTTTGGGCCTCCTTTTCCATTTGGCTAATTCTGCTTTTTGAAGTATTCTCCTCATTGGCTTTTTGAACCTCTTTTGCCAATTCAGTTAGCCTATTTTTAAAGGTATTAATTTCTTCAGTATTTTTTTGGATCTCCTTTAGCAAGTTGTTGACCCACTTTTCATGCTTTTCTTGCATCTCTCTCATTTCTCTTCCCAATTTTTCTTCCACCTCTCTTACTTGATTTTCAAAATCCTTTTTGAGTTCTTCCATGACCTGAGACCATTGCACATTTATTTTGGAGGTTTGGGATACAGAAGCCTTGACTTTTATGTCTTTCCCTGATGGTAAGCATTGTTCTTCCTCATTTGAAAGGATGGGAGAAGATGCCTGTTCACTAAGAAAGAAACCTTCTGTAGTCTTATTTTTTCCCCCTTTTTTGGGCTTTTTCCCAACCAGTTACTTGACTTTTGGGTTCTTTGTCAAGAGTATGGTATACTCTGGGGATTTGTAAGATCTCAGTTCCTCCAAGGTGGCACAATCAAGCCCACACACTGATCTAGAAGCAACCAGAAACTTTTATGCCCAGTAGAATTTTCTCTCCACAACCTCACCTCCAGTTTCACCATGCTGCAATCAGGGCTGAGGGTCAGATCAGCTGCTCAATTCCCCTAGGTGCTTTATGATGAGGCCTTCAAAAACAGATGTTGAGTGTTGCCTGTTGCAGTCTCGGGCCAGAGCTATGGGGGCACTCTGCTCCCTTCTCAGCCAACTGAAAAAACCCTCTCACTGACTTTTGGTACCTATGGGTTGAGGGATCTGCAAACAGCCACTGCTACAGCTAGGGATGGCCTGCTCCAGTCCTCCTCCCAGAGCTTCCTGGTGAAGGCTGGGCTGTGCTCTGCTCCACTGCTGACAGGTCTTTCCCATTGGCCTTCCAGGTCACCCTGGGCTGGAAATCTCCTCCACTGTTATTCTGTGGCTTCTGCTGCTCTAGAATTTGTTGAGAGTCATTCTTTACAGGTATTTTCTGGGCTGTGGGGGAAGAACTAGAGTATATGCGTCTTTCTACTCCACCATTGTGGCTCTGCCCCCAAAGTGATTTTCTTAAAGAACAGGTCTGTCCATGCCTCTCCACTACTCAGCAAACTCCTTGGCTCCCTGTTGCCTTGAGGATCCAATACAAAACGCTCTGGCTGGTGTTCAAAGTTTTCATAACTTGACCCCCCTCCTATCTTTCCAGTCTTCCAACACCTTACTCCTTGTCACATACATACTCTTCAACCTAGTCACCCCAGCCTGCTGGCTGTTCCATGAACTAGACACCCCGTTTCTTTCTCTGAGCATTTTCTCTGGCTGTGCTTCATATTTAGAACATTCTCCCTCTTTCACTCTGCCAAATGGCCTCCCTAGCTTCCTTCAAGTCCCAACTAAAATCCCACCATTTTGTAGGAAGGCTTTTCCAACCCTTCTGTTAATGATTTCTTATTTATCTTGCTTGCATGGTTTATATTTATTTTCTTGTCTCCCCAATTAGATTGTAAGATCCTTGAGGGCAGGGACTATCTTTTACCCCTTTTTGTATCCCTGGCATTTAGCACAGTGCTTGGCATATGGTAGGTGTTTAAAAAATTTCGATTGACTAAGAGTTCTCCAGTATTGAATCATATGTGTCTCTGGAGTTCCTAGAAATTTCCTCTTCAATGCATGACCCTTGAGATAGTCCCTATAGTATCATTCCTACCCATACTATCATACACACACACACACACACACACACACACACACACGCACACACACATATATCAGAATTATATCCTCAGAATTAGACTAGATGTCCTCTTTCATGTTGCAGTCCTTGAGATACTTGAAAACAGCTGACTTGCTCAGAGTTACAGTGACTGAGGCTGGATTTGAACTCAGAAAAATGAGTCTTCCTAGCTCCAGCCCAATGTTGGATGTCTTCCCCAAAATGTGGTGCCTGGAACTGAAAGCTGCAGCCCTGAAGATGAGCCTCAGTGAGGGCAGGGTATGGAGGGAGGGCCACCTCCCTATTCCTGGAAGCTGGGCCTCTCCAATTGCAGCTTTTCTGGCCTCCCTTCCACTGCTGACTCATACTGAGCTTGCAGCCCAACAAAACCACAGACAACCAAAGGCAGTGAAGATGGGTAGCTTGATTTAGCTTGTAAAATTAGATCCCTTTCTCTTAATTTTTTGTTCCATTGTATTTTTAATCTTCTTAGAGATAATACCTCTTGTCTTATCATTCTCCTCTCTTTCCCCTCCCATTCTGGGCATTTGATGATGCATTTCATGAGAGTGGCTCCATAACCTATATCCTAGTACAGCAATATTAACTAATTAATCCTCATGGCACTTGGTAAAGGCACCAGATACTCTTTCCCCATTTTAATTATTGAGACAATAAGATTTAGGACTTATATTAGATAGGAAAACTGGTCACTGGAACTCGTTGAACCAGATTTCATTTTCTCTCCCCCTCGCCTCTCACATTTCCCCTCTAGTTCCTCTTTCCTCATCATTGGCTATTCTCTTGGTACCCCAAATTCTAAGGCTCAAGTGGTGCTGGAGGGGGTGACACATTTTCAGCTCCTGTTTCTTTTTTGGCCCCTTTGCATACCTGATGGGTAGTGGAAAGATCACTAGATTTGAAGTCAGAGGGCCTGGGTTCCATTCCTGATGTGAGTACTTAATGTCTCTGTAGCAATCAATCAATTGATAAACAGTCACTAAGTACCTCTTATGCACTAGGCAATGAACTTGTCCTCTCTGGGCCTCATTTATAAAAGAATTGGACCAGAAGGTACCAAAAGCTCCTTTCAGCTCCAAATTGGTGATTCTCTTTAGCCCAGTTGTTTTGTTCCTGTCCCTTTCCATTGTATGACCATTGCCAAACTTCATTACATCATTCCTGGACTTCTACAAATGCTAACTGGTCTCCCTTCCTCCAACTTCATTTTATTCCATATTTATCTGACATATGGTTGCTCAAACAATTGGACTCCTTTTCTCTTTCCCCCATATTTTCTGAGGGATATTGATGTAGTTGACAGAACGTCGGAGCTGGAGTGAGAAGATCTATGTTCAAAGCCACATCAGGTACTTAGTGACTTTGTATAACCTGCTCCAACCCTAGAGTCTCAGTTTCCTTATTTGTAGTATGGGGATAGTTATACTTGCACCAATGACTTCACACGTCTGTTGCCAGGAAAATGGTTTATACACATAGGTGCTATTTTCTCAACTACACATTTTAACTAAAAAAAAACAACACACTTTTCATTTCTCTTCCAGCCTCTTTGGAAATATAGACTACTCTGAAATTCAATCCACCTTCCCCCTCAATTCCCTTATCTTTCTCTTTTTGCTACCCCCATCCCACCCCCTCAGGTTTCCTTGTTTTTCTTTCTTTCATTTTATGAGAACAAAGTCTACTCTACTAAACTTGCTTTTCCTCTTTTAGGGCTTGATTCAAATGTTCAATTTCATTCTTCTGCCTGCAGAGCTCATGAACCTAATAGATCATCTGTATTCTCCCCTTCTTTGCCCCTTTTGGCAGTCATAACTCCAAAGAGGCTTGGCCAAGTGAGTCTGGTAATCTGGAAGTGGTAACTGAGATGTGACTCTATGTGTGTGTGTGTGTGTGTGTGTAGGCGCTGGAGCTACTGATTATATCTCCTTGACTGGTGCAGTTATCCCTACTGACTGAGTTCTGGCATTCAGTAATGATCATATTGGGTCAGGCTATGTTGTACCTGAGATGCACAAACCTCTGAAAGGAATCAGACAAAACAGATTGACTTGCCATGTTTATCTGGGATATGCAGAGATCTGAGGACAAATCAGAGATCAGAGACCTGTAATAAGACTTGGTTTTCTCCTCTGTCTCTCTCTGCCTCTCTCTGTCTCTCCTGCCACCCTCTCTCTGTCTCTGTTCCTCGCTTTCTGTATGTGTAAAGTTTGTCCTTCCAGATAATCCCCACTTCTGATATTCTTTGTCCAGAGATGTTGACTGATCTTCTCAGCCTGGGAGGGGCCAACCACCTGACTAGTGGTGGGAGCTCAATCCTTCTTGATACTTTTGGGCAATATCAATAGCCCTTGAACACATAGACCTAGAGATGGAAGGCCATCAAGAGACTGCATTCTAATGGGGACAAAAACACCCTGGCCTTCATCCTCTGCTCCTGCTAAAAGCTATTTGGAAAGTGCAAGTCCTGTGGAAAAGGGTTTGCTCTCCAGTGACCCAAAATTTATTTCTATTCTAAGTGGGTGTCCAATTTAAGGCAGTGCTAGAAGTCAGAGGCCTCTTTTAGGTAGGAAGCACTCCCTAGAACGTGAAATGGTAGCTCCCCAGCCATCTCAGGTTCATTTCTCTTCTAGAAGAGTGTCCAAACCTGTACTAAAAGATTAGATACTAAAACCGGTTCCTGGGATAGGAATTAAGACATAAAAGAATATTGCCGCTCTAGCAACCTTAAAGTTATTTCCCTTCTGAGGGGCTTCCAAACTATTAGGGTTGGGCTCTAAGTCTAGTGGCCTGTGTAATTCATTTTGGTGTAAAAAAGGGATTCACCTGAGGGAAGGACAGAGTTCTGTTAAAAGTTCCCCCTTTTTCTGCATTTTTTATAGCTTTCTGTGAATCTTTTGTGTTTTCTGCATTCTTTCTGTATAGATAAAATAAAAGCTTTTCTTTATCTCTTGTGTCTTATAAACTTAAGTTCTTACTTAAGAACAGGGACTCTCTTATCATCATCCTTTTTAGAGCTAGATTTGAGGTTCTGAGGGGAATCTGGGTGGAGGTTAAATGGCTGAGAGTGATTTTTTAAAAGTCCCCCCGCCATTCTACCCCATCTATTGAAGCCCAGAGCTTAGGGTGCTAGACTGTGGGCCACAGTAGATATCAGAGCACAATAGGACCATGGCTGCCATTTATTCATTTATTTTCCTTTTTTTTAAAATTTTAATTTATTTATTTAACTTGTAATATTCATTTTCACAAAATTTTGGGTTCCAAATTTTCTCCCCATTTCTCCCCTCTCCACACCCCAAAACGCCAAGCATTCTAATTGCCCCATCACCGATCTGCCCTCTCTTCTATCATCCCTCCCTTTTCTTGTCCCCATCTTCTCTTTTGTCCTGTAGGGCCAGATAACTTTCTATTCCCCATTACCTGTATTTCTTATTTCCTAGTTGTAAGAACAATACTCGACAGTTGTTCCTACAACTTTGACTTCCATGGACGTCATTTAAAACATTCCTCTCATTTTACCTATCCTAAAATCAATGCCCATTCTCTTAGTAAACTCTCTTCTTTATTCTTTATTGACTATATTTGAGAGAGAAGAAATTGATGCAGGCAGTTAGTTATCCTCTGTTTCTCTCTCTTCCTCCCTCCCATCTCCTCCCATTAATGCTTTCTGGGTGAATTGATCACAGAAGCCAGACAAATTTCAGTCATGTAATTTCCAAATCAAATAATGCAATGAGCTGATTGATTGCTCCACAACGATGACTTAGAATGGTTCTGAGCCCCTGGATTGACCACATTTTGTTGCATTAGGTTTCATGGATTTGGCGCGAGGCACAGGAGAGCCTTTTCTTGGGCAGTCTGTTAAAATTACTCTCCTAGTCTGATGAACTAGTGAATGCAGTTTTAATGGCTTTTAAGTATAAGACTAATACTCTAAGATTTAGCCTCTTTCTCAGTTCTTAGAAAGACCCATTCCTAAGTGGGGTGGGTGGGCAGGAAAAATTGATTGCAGCATTGAGGACTTCAGAGAATTCTGGATCTTGTGGAAGTGACACATTTCTACCGCCCTGAGGCCTTAACCATTGGCACCCAATGCCTGATAATTGCTAATAAAGCTCTAAACTATTAGAAATAGGCCTGCTACAGTGTTAAGAAACATACACATGCAGAAATACACATAAAAGGAGAAAATAAAAGGCAACTTATAAATAACTAACAAACACTATTATTTGATATCAGTAGTTCAATGTTTTTTCTCTCCAGTAGGGTTCCTAAAGTCAAGAGGAAATATTGGAGTAAGGTAACTGTCCTACAGGAGCCCATACGCTCTAGCCGGTAGATCCCTCCATAGTCTTATGTTCTGGAATATCTTTTAAGCAAAGTATCCTTACAGAGCGTCTTTGTCTAGTGTGGACATCTAGAGGCATCTAGCCTGTGATTATCACTTGGCAAATTTGCTGCTAAATCCTTCCAGAATTTGTTGGCAATGATGTTCCTGTGAGGTCTGCTCTTTGCTTCCTGTTGCCTATAGTACACTGTTTGCTGATGACCAGCACAGAGGTCTGTCTCCTGACAGGGCACTCACCTATCTGCTAGCACCAAGCTTTCCCCAGAACCCTGCAAATGTCCATAGACAGGAACAGAAGACCACTCCTCTTTTATCCGAGCCATAAAGTCTTTGCTCATTCAATGAATGGGCATTACCTCACTCTAAGTGAGTACTTGAGTAGACCTTGGCCTAAAGGAGCCAAGGTCTCCCAGGGCATCCTGGGTCATCTCCAGTCATCCTGATGAATATCAGGTCTCTGGATTCAGATGGCTCTGGAGGAGAAGTGAGGCTGGTGGCCTGCACAGCCTTCCCTCACTCAAAACGAAGTCAAGTGCAAGTCATGTCATCATTTCTCTGATGGTGTAGCCTTCTTTGGCAATGAAAGATGAACACAACGATGACAACAAAGTCTTTGCTTATACAAGAAGTTAGGACAGGGGTCCCCCTCATTGATGGCCTCACCAGGTTATACATCTAAGACCTTTGGAGATAGTAGCTACAGCATTCACCACCTGGGACTTTTGTATTCTCTCACATGAAAAGAAAATCATTTTCCTCTGATAGTCTCTTCAGCATCCTGAATTGCAAGAAAACCTCTGACACAAATTCTATAGTCAGAATGAGGTATGCTTCACTCCAATATCCTTCCATCTTCTCTTAGATGTAGGTTGGGCACATTTTCCCCTAGGGAATCATGGTGAAGCTATACAAAGATGTAGTATAGGAAAGTACAGGGTAGAGAAAGATAGATGATGGATGCAGAAGACCTGCCTCCAAATTTCATCTTTGACACTTACAAGTTGTATGACCTTGGGCAAAACACTTCGTCTCTCTAGGTCTCAATTTCATCATCTGTAAAATGGGGAGGCTGTACTAGATGACCTCTGAGGTCTGTTCCAGCTCTACAACTATGACTCAATAATTTTATCAGTTTACTCCAAGGGTTCTTAACCTTTTTTTTTTTTTTTGGTCTCATGAACCCCCTTGGAAGTCTTGTGAATCTCATGAACTTCTCAGATTAATTAAGAAAGTGCATAACACAAAATATATATTATTACAAAGGATACCAATTATATTGAAATACAGATTGCAATATGAAAAAGTAAAGAAAACAGCAACAATTGAGTCCAGGGATTCCAGATTAAGAGCTCTTTCTTCTACCCCAGGAGACGATGGAGGAACATTATAAAAGTTCGCTATCAAAACCAACTGCCACCATAGACTGCCACTGGGTCAGCTGTCGAAGCACCACAAAGGGCCAGTGAAAGGCCCTAGGTACACGGCCCGAGATCCTTGATATGCTTTACCTTTTGCAAGAACATCACAGATGGAAAGGCAGCAGCGAGTAATAAAAAGATTATGGGGTTAAGTCAGAAAGTTTGGGTTTAATCCCCACTTTGCTGCTAACTATCTTGATGACCTTAGGCAGGTCACTTTTCCTCCACAGGTCTTGGTTTCCTCACCTGTAAAATGAGCTGTGTTGACCTAGGTGAGTCCTAGGTTCTTTTTCAGTTCTTAATTCTATGTAAGTAGTGTAGAAAAACACCATCACTACCACCTAGCATTTATAAACACTTTAAAGTTTGAAAAGTCTAAGGCATTCTCATTTAATCCTCATAATAACCATGTAAAATAGATGCTATTTATTCATACCCCTATTTTGTGATGTCTTGCCCAGGGTCACATACCTAGTAAAAGAGACGAGATTCCAGATCAGGGCTTCCTGAGTCCATCCCCAGTGCTCTCTCTGCCACACCTCCAGCTGGAAGAGTATGAGAATTGGAGACAAGGCTTTTCCCTCACTCCTTGCATGACCTTGGACAAATTGCTCCAACCATCTGGTCTTCATTATTTTGATCTGTCAAATGGAGGGTGGGAGGGGATGCCACACTAGATGATCTATGATCCCAGAAAAATCTCTAAAGTCCCTTCTAAACATCTGATCTTTTTCTCACTATTATTCTTTACCTTCTGATCAAAAGGCCCAAGATGTTAAGCATCTTCCAGTAAGTATGGAAAATGCTTTTTTTTGGGGTGTTTGTAGGAGACTTACATGGCAAAAACTTCTGTCCTAGTAGAAATGTGGGCTTTCTCCCCCCATGAAAAATGACTAACAATGTCTGTAAAGGCCCTTGATATGCTTTGCCAATAGCATGGTTGTGTTTTTAAAGCTGATGTAGAAATCTGGCCCTCCATCCATACAACTGTAACAAAATGGAAGGAGGAAACTTGAGTCTGATGGGCTCTACCTCATGCCAAAGGGCAGAACTCCAACCCTTTTGTAATCCCATTGATATAGGCAATATGTATTGCATAGCAGTGTTCCATCGATAGACTGAGGTATGGGATCACTTTTCAATGGAATAATTGGTTTACATGAATAGAATATTGGCGAGGAAGAGAAGCAAAAAGGCATATCCCCTCTAGCTCCTGCCCCTGGCGATGAGCAGGACACAGAAAATGTGCAGCAAAAGGAGGAAAAAGGGAGCTGTGGTTAGACCCTTTGGGTCCTGAGTTAAGACAAACAAGTTAGATGGGGACCTGGTTCCCTTTGTTATACTTATTTCTTTTTTCTTTTGCTCATTAAAGGGGTTATTCCCTGATTATTTCTTACAGATGCTTATTCACTGAATGGTCTTACCTTACTCTAAGTGAGTACCTGAATAGACCAAGATCTCCCATTGCATCCTGGGCCTTCTCCAGTTATTCTGATGAATATCTGGCCACTGGATCCAGATGGCTCAGCAGGGAAAACAGACTGGTGACCTTAAACAGCCCTCCCTCACTCAAAACAAACTCAAGTGCAAGTCATGTCATCATTTCTCTGATGTCATGGTTTTTGAAAATAAAGGACAAACTTAGACAGAACACAGTGAAATAATGAACCTTAGCATTAAATTCTTGTTGACTGACTGAACCAGTGGGTTACTACTGAAAATTTGTCCAGCAGGTCTATGGCATTTAAGCACAATATTTGTTCCCAACCCTCCCCTTCAACTCCCCACCCATGTTGTCCACTCAATTACCAAAAACAAAACAAACTCAAAACTCTGAGATGGTCTTTATTAAAATGATAGAACCTTGGATTAGATCTGGAGATTTCTACCTTCTGTGCTGGTGTCTTGGACTGCTTGAACAGTAAGTCTACCTATTAACTATCTATATAGTCTTATACGTGGGAAATCCTTTGTAAATGTTGAATTGAATTAAATTGATTTTTTCTGGAATCTTAGATATAGTCTAAAATTACAACATAAACTTTGGTGGGTTTTTTTTTGCAAACTTTTGTTGTCACTGGATGGGGCAATGTGGTATGAGGTAGCCAGAGATCTGCCCCCTTCTTCCTAATTAGCTGTGTGATTTTTGACAAAGCTCCTTAATCTATGTTGGGCTTCAGGTTATCCATCTATAAATGAGGAATTGGATTCAACTTGAGGTCTAAGTTTATGAGCCTATGACCTTAACTGTCAAAAGTGGGTTTGAAACCAAACTTTGTCCCTCCAAATCCAGCCCTCTTAAATTGAGGGTAAAAATTTGTGAAGTATGAGAGTGGCCCCTTTCTCCTTGACATATCATCATCATTCAAAGGCAGCTTGAATGAAAAAGGAACAAGCATTTTCAATGTGAAAAACACTGTTTGTGAACACTTCAGGCTATGTCTTTCAAGGATAAAAACCATATGGACAGAAAAGTTTCAGCCAAGCCCACTTGATGTGGACTTGTCTTTGTCTCATATACACACAAAGGATTATTTTAAAGATTCCCTGATTGACTTACTCAGTCTGTAGTCATCATTATCTCAAGGAAAATTTTCATGGGAAAAACAAATGACTGAATGCATATTAGCTTTCAGGTTTTTTGTTTTGGTTTTTTTAGTTTGTTTCCATTCAATAAACATGAAGATCTACCTATGAGACAGACTGGTTGTGTGACTCTGAGCAAGTCACTTACCTTTCTAAGTTGTTGAGAAGGTGCTGGGCTAAATCTGGAGTTTTCTCACCTGGGGTTCTTCTACACTGCTAATACCCTAGGTCCAGTTCCTCCCCATGATGTGCTTGGAACAGTTTGAGTTGGATCTACCTAGAGGGCTTGCTTGGATTTATCCATCAGCACTAGAAATGAGTCTACATTGACTCAAATTTTCTCTAATAAAAACACATTTTTTTTTGAAGAACTAAAGTGTGCATTCCATTAAATCAGCAATAAAGAGGAAGAGTTATCCCTGATCACCTTTCATGTGAGCTGGAGGACAGGTCCACCTGCCTGCCAGCTCCAGCACTTGGTGTGGAGTAATTTACTGTTAGGCTGATCATAAAATAAGCTGCTGATATTTTCCACAAATTCTTTATTTTTTATTACAAAATTAAAGTCCTCTCCCTTCCAAGCATGGTGTTTATGGTTTAAATAATTGGGTCCCCAGCCCTGTGTGGGGGGGGTGAGGTAGTTGTCTTTTGCCTTGGTTCAGAAATGTGCATGATAAATATTAAATAGGATGATATTTAATACTAAAGAACATCTTGAGGGTGAAGTGAGGAGCCAGTAATGGGAAATTGCCTTAGTCATGCAAATTGTTAAAGAGGGACCCATCCCTCTAAAGCAGCATCACCTAGCATGTACTGAATTTAGGGTCTTTAAAAATGTTTGGGAGAGGTGGAGAGATGGTGGAGTGAAAGGAGGGACTTGCTTGAGCTCTCCCCCAAACCCCTCCAAGTAGCTGTAAAAATGACTCTAAACAAATTCTAGAGCAGCAGAACCCACAAAATGACAGTGAAACAAATTTCCAGTACAGGGCAACCTGGAAAGTCTACAGGAAAGGTCTATTGCACTCAGCTGGGAAAGGAGCGCAGTCTGGCATGGGCTGCACTGGCACAGACTGGCCTGAACAGGCATGAGGGTACTGAATCTAGACTTCTCAACCTACAAAAGCCTAAGAAAATTTAGAAGGTCAGTGGGAAATGTCTGTTGAACCTGATTGAGAGAGGAACGCCATCTGGCCCCACCCCTTTACCTCTTGATGGTAAAGGCAGCAGAGCTTGCTTCTGGAGCTCTTGGCCCACAGCTGGTAGGGAGATTGAGAAGCTGATCAGAGGGGGATTGCAAGGATCTCTTTGCTGGGGCTGGGATAAAATTCTCTTGCTTTGCCCATGCTTGGATCTGGGTGTAAGAAGGAACGCTAGCACAATGGAGTTTATGGTGGCAATGGAGAGGAAATCTTCCTCACGGTTCCAAAGCAGAAAAGAGTGCTTGTGGTCACTTACAGACGAAAGCACAGGCCAGGAGAGGGGCAAACATCTCTTCTTTGGTCATACCATCTTGGAAGTACTGAAAATTTATAGGTCTCTAGAAGTACCTCTGAAAACAGCTGTACAACACCCCTGAAGCTTGGGACACTGCACCCTCCATACTGGAAGCAGAGCCCTGCCTTAACAAAGAGTTAAAAAGTCAAGTAGTTAACTGGGAAAATGAGCAAGCAGTGGAAAAAAACCTCAGACTATGAAATCCATCTTTGGTGAAAAAGAAGATCAAAACATACAACTAGAAGAAAACAACAAAGTCAAAGCTCCTAAACCCAAAGCCTCCAAGAAAAATGAATTGGTCTCAGGTCATGGAAGAACTTAAAAAAGGATTTTGAAAATCAAATAAGAGAAGTAGAGGAAAAATTGGGAAAAGAAATGAGAATGATGCAGGAAAATAATGAAAGAATCCACTAATCACCTCCTAAAAGAGATCCCAAAATAAAAACTCCTAGGAATATTGTTTCCCCAGTTTCCAGGTCAATGTTCTGCAAGCAGCAAGAAAGAAACAATGCAAATATTGTGGAAACACAATCAGGATAGCACAAGATGTAACAACTTCTACATTAAGGGATCAGAGGCCTTGGAATATGATATTCTGGAGGTCAAAGGAACTAGGATTAAAATTAAGAATCAACTATACAACAAAACTGAGTATAATACTTCAGAGGAAAAAAATGGATATTCAATGAAATAGAGGACTTTCAAGCATTTTTGATGAAAAGGACAGAGCTGAATAGAAAATCTGACTTTCAGATACAAGACTCAAGAGAAGCATGAAAAGGTAAATAAGAAAGGAAAATCATAAGAGACTTATTAAAGTTGAACTGTTTATATTCCTACACAGAAAAATAGTATTTGTAATTCATGAGATCTTTATCAGTGTTAGGGTAGTTGGAGGGAATATATATTTAGACAGAGGGCACAGGGTGAGTTGAATGTGAAAGGATGATATCTAAACAATAAAATTAAGAAGTGAGAGATGAATGTACTGGAAGGAGAAAGGAAGACATAGAATGGGATGTATTATCTCACATAAAAGAAGCAAGAAAAAGTTTATACAATAGAGGGGAAAAAGGAGGAGGTGAGAAGGAATGAGAAAGCCTTACTCTCATCAGATTTGACTTAAGGAAGGAATAACATACACATTCACTTGGGTATGGAAATCTATCTTACCCTACAAGAAAGTGAAAGGGGAAGGATGAGAGATGGGGGAATGATAGAAGGGACCCAGATTTGGGGAGGAGGTAATCAGAAGGAAATATTTTTGAGGAGGGACAAGGTCAAAGGGGAGAATAAAATATGTGGGGTGTGGGATAGAATGGAGGGAAATATAGTCTTTTACAACATGGCTATTATGGAAGTGCTTTACATTACTACACATGTGTAACCTATATAGAATTTCTTGCCCTCTCAAGGAAGGTGAGTGAAGAAGGAGAAAGGGAGAGAATGTGGAACTCAAAGTTTTAAAAACAAATATTAAAAATTGTTTTGACTTGTGACTGGGAAATAAGATGTACAGGCAATGGGATATAGAAATCCATCTTGACTTACAGGAAGAAAGGAAGGAAGAGGATAAGAAGAGGAGGTGAAAGAAGGGAAGGCAGATTGAGGGGAGGGATAATCAGAATGCATGCCATCTCGGGGTGGGGGGAGGGGAAAGATAGGGAGAAAATTTGGAACTCAAAATCTAGTGAAAGTGAATGGTTAAAACTAAAAATAAACTAATTGATAAAAAATATTTGGGGGTCACAAATTTAGAGCTGACAGGAATGTCAGAAGTCATCAAGTCCAATCTCCTATTTTTTCAGATGATGAAACTGAGGCCCAGAAAGATTAAACAAGTTACCCAAATGCACAAGGAGTAAATTACAGAATTGGTATTTGAACTTGGTCATCTAATTCCCAATTCTACCTACTTTCCATCATATTATGGAGATTCTAGGTCAAAATCTTCCTTCCTTCCTTCTCCTTTCCAATTTCCTTCTTCCCCTTCCCTCCCTTCTTTCTTTCTTTCTTTCCTGCTTGACTTTCTGCCTTTCTTTCTTTTCTCTCTCCTTCTTCTTATCTGTCTTCCTCTGTCTCCCAACCTCCCTCCTGTCTTTCACTTATTTCCTTCCTTCTTTCTGCACTTTGTAGGATGTGTGTGTGTTTGTGTGTGTTTGTGTAGTTTTAAATGTGTCAGGGCTTAAGTGAAAGGGTCTGTTGGAGTTCTCCTAACATAGACTTGGTTGACTCACATTAAGAGTCACATCTCAAAGTCTGGTCTGGTCCTGAAGCATGTTGGGATAAATTTAAAGCAATGGGTCCCAGAATTCCTCTGAACTCCAGGGTTTCCTTCAGAACTTCTCAGGGAGACTTCAGTCCAGATGCTTGAACTCTTAGAGATGCCTTACACCTAAAGTCCTCTTGAGGAATGCAGATGACTGTCATTGACAGTATAGAAATGAAGGAGTATCGGATCGATTCTTTTGTGGCCCCCAAAACCAAGGTTAACTAGCTCAGTACTCAACTTACAATCTTGATCAAGTAGCAATCTCTGTAGAGTGGAAGCTCCTAGAGGAGAGGGATGATTTTAATTTTTATCTGGTTATCATCAGCACCCAAGAGTGCCTGACACACAGTAAATATTTAACAAATGTTGATTAAATTGAAGTGAACAAGAAAGGAGACAAAAACAATCCATAGTTCTGCTTAAGACCTGGAAACAGGGATGTGCTAGTTAATGTTTAACAACCAGCTCTCTAAAAAAAAAGTACAAATGAGACACTTCTTTTAATCTACATGATTAACATTTACTTCATCAATTTCTTAGGTCTAGACAATCAACAAAACAATAAATTAAGATCTGATTTGTAGCTTTTGTTGACTTACAAAGTATAAATGCTCACAATTAAAATTTAACAATCAGCTCTAACAGAACTGATTTGAGTTGGTTCAGTACACCCTCCCTTGCACAGAGACTCTTCACAACTCTCTCTGTGGTCTGCCTTTGATTTAAAAAAAATGTTCTATTTGCAACATGGTTCACGACCACAATTTCAAGTTACAAATATAGTACTAAAAATGAAACAATTTATAATAGTAACATTAATGAGTATGAAAAAATGGTAGTCTTGAAGGAATCAGGAAAGGCCTTGTGCAGAACATCCAGAGAAAGAATGAATAAATAGAGATATTTATAGAATAATTTTACATAGAGATGAATAGGCATACGTATCTATCTATCTATCCTTCTATCCATTGATGTCTAATGGGAGCCATCTTTAGGGTGGGGGGGGAAGAAAAAGGGAAATTTACACGATAACTTTGTTGTATATTTGGAAGGAACAGCAAGTTGTATGTGGTAGATTTGCAGTTTCAAGTGCAATCATCTTTTTTATTGTACTCTGCCAGGGAAATGTTTTTTTTATTCCATGAACTGAAAAAAGATGGTGTTTTGAAGAATCAGAGATATTCTATAAGGCAGAGGTAGAGAGAAGGTGTATTTTCTATAATCAGGACCCTCTGTGTAAATGGGGTAGAAAATGGATTGGAATGTTGTGTATAGGAAATAATAGTTAGCCACCTCTTTTGACTAGAATGGAGAGTATGTGTGAGAGAGTCATACAAACAGTGGAGAGATATTAAAGACTTTCTTTTGATTAAGTAAATGAAAGTATTACCCCCATCATTATTTTATTTTTTTTTGAGGCAATTAAAGGTAAGTGATTTGCCTAAGGTCACACAGCTACTAAGTATCTGAGACAGAATTTGAATTCAGCTCTTTCTGCCTGCAGGGCCAGTACTCTATCTATCCACTGTATCACCTTGCTGCCCCTCATTATGTTTCAACTCTGAAATGAAAGACTTGGGAAATTCAAAAGTAAATTCATAAAGTAGTCTTTTTAACTCGGTATCTCATATGGTTACAGGGTTCTAGTTACTTTTTGTAAGTAATGTAGACAGAAGCACAATCCATTAATTGGCTAAGTATTCCTCGAAGCACTGGGTTGACTTTAACCCTTTTAATTTATGTTGGTGTTGAATGTTTTTGTTTGTTTCAGCTTGTGATTTTATTGGCTTGGGTGCTCCCATCACACACTGGTAACTCTCAGGTTAAAGAATTGGTTAGGGCATGGAGGCCCATTGCTCAGGTCATGGAAATTGGGTCTGTCGGAGACAGCACTTGAGGCCAGGCGTTTCTGACTTCAAAGACAGAACTTCTATTGACCATCATGCTATCTCTTGTTCCATATATGCATTACATAATACAAACCGGGGTGTATTTCCGTAACAGTAAGCACCCCAACATACACAGGGAGGCTTGCTATCACAGGTTCTTTGATCTGCTTCTCAGAGAGGGAAGCATCACCATCTGGGTTTTCCAAGTTAGGGGGCTGCTTAGCGACTTCCTAGAGTCTCATCTGGCACACAAATCTCCCCCAAAATTAAGTTCCAAAGCAAAACCTCACCTTCAGAGTATTTATACCCTTTTCAGAGCCAGAGGGCATGACTCTCTGACCCAGTGACTCAATAGAAGAAACAAATCAAACTAATCAAGCTTCCCTCAATGGGCAAGCCCATCAATAGGTGGGAAAGATCCTCATAATCACTTTATTAGGAGGCATTATACTTCTTAGTATAAACAGAAACAGCAAAAAGATCCTAATTTGATTGCTGCCACAATTTCCCAGTCCCTCTTATTTCTGGTTCCTTCTCTCTGTTAATTTTTTCCTGTTTATCCCATCTGTAGCTTGATTGCCCATATTTGTTTCCATTTTACCTGACCTCCCCCCTGTCCCCACTCCAGGCTGTAAGCTCCTTGAAGGCAGGAATCATCTTGCCTCTTTTCATATCTTCAGTGATATCTTGGGGGCAGCTAAGTGGTGCCGTAGATAGAGCACCAGTGCAGGAGCCAAGAGGACCTGAGTTCAAATCTCACCTCAGACACTTGACACTCACTGTGTGACCTTGGGCAAGTCACTTAACCCCAATTGCCTCATCCTGGGTCATCTCTAGTCATTCTGATGAATATTTGGTCACTGGAACCAGAAGGTTCAGGAGGAGAAAGTGAGGCTGGTGATCTTGCGCAGCCTTCCCTCACTCAAATCAAAGTCAAATGCAAGTGATGTCATTATTTCTCTGATGGCATGGTCTTCTTTGGCAGTGAAGGATGAATACACACATCTTCAGTGACTAGTGCAGAGTCTGGTACTTAGAAGGTGCTTAATAAATCCTTATTGACTGATTAAAGAAAGCAAACCCATTATACCTTCCCAGTAGAATTACAAAGAATCTATAAAGGGAAGGAGGGAGCCTCCATGATCTCTCAGAATGCCTTCTCTCTCTAAGTCTGATGATCCAATGAACCATTTCTTTTGGAAATATTTGACATATTTTGCATCTCCTGTGAACATAGCATAAAATGTGATTTATTTAGTGTTGAGGTTGCTTACTTTAGGCAACACATCCCTAGGATGGTAGTTCATCCTAGGACTGATGGGAAAAGCCTCACTAAGCTCCAGACAGCTCTAGGGTGAACCATTAAGGGCCCCAATTTTTTAGAACCTTATACACCTATGCCTGCAGCAAGCAAGTTTGTGCTCCAGGTTGATGAGTTTTCATGAGTAAACAGTGTCCAGCCGTAATTCCAAGCAGAGGTTTCCAGATTCATGATCCACTTATCCTTCAACTAGAAGAGTAGACAGTAAGCCTGTGGGGGAGAGCACTTAAAACATTGAAAGGCAGAATGCCACAAGCAGGAAGCTCTCCCCCTCAGCATGCCATTAACAGATTTGTGTGCAGTAACAGACTTCGTCTGTGCTTGGTGTGAGATGAGTCACAGAGCAGGGAACTTCTGCCACCCAAGGAAATCAGATATTAACCCAATGCCATAGCATTTCCCAAAAGCCAAACAAAGAAGTCAATCCCTGATCCAATAATAGTTACAAAGGGTTTTCAATGTATGTTGCACAGGACTAGAAGCTTTCTGTGCATGCAGTGCTAGATGGCAGGGTTACAAAAATAAAGGAGAAACTGTCTCTGTTGTCAAGGATTATACATTCTGTTGGAGAAATATAGCATCCAAACAGAAGGGTATGGCAAAAGTGACCTAGAATTTGGACATGGAGACTTGTGTTTGAAACCTAACTCTTCCACTTATTGCATGGTTGACCTTGGGCAAGTCACTCTTCAAAACCCAGTTTCCTCATCAGAAAAACAAGGATCTGTAAGGTTTTTTTCTGACTCTCGGGCTATCACTTTATGATCCTAAATGAGTCATCATACGTAATAATTCAAGGAGGAAGAAACCATTAATTAACAACTGAGGAGGAGAGAAATCAGGAGAAAACTTTGTGTAAGGGGTAGCAAAGGAGGTGAACCTTGAACGAATTCTAAGGCGTGGAGCTGAAGAGGAAGCCGAGGCATGTAGTTGTTGCTGTGTTCGTCTTTTGTTTTTGAAGAGGACCATGACGTCAGAGAAATGACGATGTGACCTGCACTGGACTTTTTTTTGAGTGATTTCATGTGGCAGAAATCTGAATGCTGCCTTTGGAGGATGGACAGTCTGGTGGGAGCAGAGAGTATGGGAAGGAGAGCAATGTTCAGGAAGTCTGGAAAGGTAGATTGGAGTCAGACTGTGAAAGGCCTTTGATGCCAAGTTGAAGCGTTTGTAATTTAACCCAGGAGCAATAGGGAACCACTGCCAATTCTTGAGCAGGGGAGCAACATGGTCAATACTTAATCATTTCACAGTTTAAAAACTTAGAACATAAGAAATTCCACTGAATCGTAGCCAGACTCTGGACCTTGTAAATTTAATATTAATTATAGATTTCCTAGTGAGTCCTTAAAAAAAAGATAATCAGGTTGTAACCTTCATTTAGCCATTTGGAAAAATGTGCTGTTATTTTACTATAACATTTTTACGTACCTTTTAATAACAGAAATATGGTTAATTATTTGGTTGCTCTCTGCCTTCTGTATGACATAAAGGGTCTTCAGCTGCTAGATGCTCAGTATTGCTGGTTTATAAGATTATAGCTTAATTAATTTGCACACTGCACACAGGATTCTGAGAAAAAAATTCTTAAAAGTTAATGAGCTAGTTTTATATTTAGTCAATATATCTTGGGGAGTACACTGTGTAACAATGTCCTGTGTTATGGCTTACAGAAAAGATAATGTGAAAGATGGGCTGCCAGTGACTGGAGCCAAGTTTACAAATCAGACTTGAAGGTTCACCAACTTTCTGCTTCCTTTTCAGTGAGTCTGATGGATTTTGCTGGGACTGGGGGTTAGGGCTAGGCCAACATTAACCACATCCCCCAGGATATTTTTATCTCTGCCATTGTTATGACTTTCACCCTTATCATGGAGACATGAAATTGTCATGGACTCCTCTGTTGGACCATGAGCTGCTTGAGGACAGAAATTGATCCCCCTAGCATTTAGCACAGTGCCTGGTACATAGAAGGTACTTAGTTAATGCTAGTTGATTGACTGACTGACTTCCTCTACCTCTGAAGACTGTAGTCCGTTTGCACTTTTTCATCCAATGATGAAATAGCAGTTATTGGTTTTCATTATTTCTTCTACTTTGGATTCTGTCGGACCCACTCAAGGCTTGTTTTAGGCTTGGATGGTGTGGTTGAGCAGGAGCCAAAATGCTTGCTGATCTACGTGGAAGAGGCTATGATAACATATAATGGAAATACCTTGGAGAGATTTGGGACATGTGGAGACATTCGGACACTCCTACTCATGTGGTGAAAAGAAACTCTTTAACTGGCTGTGGAACTGGACCAGCAACACATTAGAAGACAATGTTGACTAGTGTCAACCAGATCTGACTCTTGGGAGTGGGAGGGGGGTGGTCATCCAGGGGAGGGCTCTTCCTGGGCTGTTCTTGCTGGCACTGGAGAAAGGAGCTGCTGAAGGTGGCTGGGTGGGAGAAGGCTCTTGGGCCCCCTGAACAGACATGAAGCTTGCGCTTGCTTTGCCTCTGTCTCTGTTGTGTTCTTGTGAGCTTCTACAGGGCTATAGAGCATACTCTTAGGAGGACTTGAGTCCATGATGGGCATAGTAGCTAGATGGTCCAGCTTCAACACTCTTTGGTACCCAACCAGGAATAACTGAGACTTGGACTCATTCAGAGGCTATGTTACGTTTAATAGTGCCCTTGATGGAGTGAATATTATGTAGGAACTGAGTTAAGTCTGAGTCCACTCTCCCAAAGCATAGTCCTGGTATTGGGGCACTCAGATCACTTAGATCTGCGACTTCCTTCCTGATGTTTTGGTTTTGTAGTCAGATCCTTGGAAGAACCATCTGATGTAGTAAAGGCAACTAAGAGGGACAGTAGGTAAAGGTCTGGATTTTCAGTCAGAAAACTCCAAATTCAAATCCTGCCTTAGACCCTTACTACTATGTGATCCTGGACAAGCCATTTAGCTGCTGTCTGCCTCAGTTTCCCCATCTGTTAAATGAAGATAATAGCTCCTACCTCTCTTGTTATGAGGATTAAATGAAATATTATTTATAAAGCACTTTGCAAGTCTTAAAGTGTTATTTAAATGAGCTTATTATGATGACGTAGATTTATTGGATCATCAGATTTTTGCCTGGAAGGGACCTTAGAGGTTGTCTTTGTTACAAAGGTTCAGAACTGAAAGTGACCTTAGGAGTCCACTGAGGTTGACCGCCCTCTGCCCAGAGGCCCTCATCAGTTCCTCCTGACCCAGAAAAGTTATTGATTTGCTAAAGGCCACACAGCTATAGATGAAGAATCTTAGAGCTACTGAGATCATTGGCCACTGTGCCTAAATCCCATGCTATTTCAAATCTATGCTGGACAACTTCATTTGGGTCTTTTCAGAACTTATGGATTTCAGTGCAGAGGTCATCCACCTGTCAACGAATCCCCAAGTAGTTATGAAAAACCTACTATGTGCCAGTCTCTGTGTTAGGTGCTGGACCAACAAAGACAAAAATGAAGCATTTATCTCCATAGAGATGAAGTGCATACAGAGTAGTAAGTGAAAAATTCATGTCAGTAACATTTGGTTGCATGAAATGACTGACCCAACTTCTTTTCAAGTTCTGCATGGTGTACATGATGGCTCATGCCATCGTTATCATCCTGTACATTACTATATTGTTTTAAGGATGACAAACCCTTTTCTCCCAACAACCCAAGAAGATGTAGGGTAGTCCCAAATTCCTGTTGATTTATTTAAGTATGGGGTTCACAACTGAACCCCACTTTTGCTCTTCTGTAACAGAGAAGGTGTCTATATCGGGTCACAAGATAATTCTACCATGAATTATCACACTCAGAAATATGGCAGCAGGACAGAGGGAAATACTTAGAACAAAATAAGTATCAAATTAGAGTGAGAAATGACTTGAGAGGTTTTTCTAGTCTTAATTCCTTCATTTTCTGTATCAGGAAACTGAGCCTTAAGTGACTTGCCCAAAGTCACACAAGTAGGAAGTGGCAGTGTTGGAATTTGGACCTATAGCTCTTGATTCCAAATCTAGTAAGTATTTTTTTCAGTTTTCTGATTCATCAAAAGGCAGAAAAGTACTCTTTGTATCATAGATATTTTGTATATATTTGTTGAAAGTGAGGGAAAAGATGTGATTCCTGTAATTCTTAATATTACTGAACCTGATATATGTAGCCAAGTCTCATTAATTCAACTGTACGAATTCAGAATTTGTGACAATTTGGACATGGACTGGGAGGCAATTTTCTTTTGAACTTTCTATGTTGGGAAAGGGTTTTACTAAACAAATTAACTGTGTGAATAAGATTGCAAGGGGAATGTTTAACCACTCTAGAGAACAAGTTGTTTCAGAGTCCATTTTCATACAAATAATATGCTAATCACATTAACACTCATTTATATACAAACAACTTCTAATTATAATCATTCTGAACCTTTCATTAAGTAGGCTTTCTACTTGGAAACACTTTATTTGCCTAGTTGAGTTACTGTATACATTTGCAAGTAATAAAGCTGGATTTCCTCAAAAATTAAAAATCATGAGCCTTTCTTTTGCAATAAAGATAGTTCATAAGTCACTTGGCCTTTAATAAATAGACTGGAGAAATGAAAAAAGTCCCAGATACACATAGGGTGGGCGAATTTGATTAGGTTGTGACCAGGGCTCTTTTTCAAATTTCTGTGAAGATTGCTTCAGGTGGTGAACTCTCATTGGAAAGATATTTGTCTGGATTCATTATTGTGACAAGTTTGGAGATTAATTTCAATTCAGAGGCTTATTCAAACCTCACTTGGTTGATATGACTGTCCTGGAAGGTTTTTTAGAATGAGTTTTGTTATGACTATTTCAAAAGATATTGCCTTTGATTCCTCTGAGAAAGAAGAAAGAGAGAGGGAGAGAGGATGAGGAATAGAAGGAGAGAGAGGAGAAAGGGAAAGGAAGAAAGAGGAAGGGGCAAGGGAGAGAGAAGGGAAAGGGAGACAAAGGGAAAGGGAGCAAAAGAAATAAATATGAGAGAAGGAAAGGGAGAGGAAGGGAAAAAGTAAAGGAAGGAAAAAAGTGAGGGAGAGGGGAAAGAGAAATGAAAATAGTGAGGCAGAAAGATAGAGAGACAGAGACAAAGTCAGAGGGAGAGACAGAAAGTGGGACAGAGACAGAGAGGCAGTGTGTGTGAGACAGAGAGTAACACTGAGAGATAAAGAGTGAGAAGAAAAAGATGGAGAAAAAAGAAAGAAAAAAAATTGAGAAGAGAATGAAAAAGACAGAAATAAGTGACGGTGATGACAGTGATAGCAATGATATTAGACGATACATTCACGTGGTACTTTGGCCATTTTCATTGGACTTTTACAGACATTATCTCATTCAAACTAAAACAACTAAGAAGTGGTATAGATATTTTTATTTCCTATGAGACTATCTTTGTATATACTTGTATGTACATAATTGTTTGCAGGTTGCCTTTCCTATTAAACTATGAGCTCCTTGAGATCAGGGAACTCCCCTCCCCCATCATCTGTGCTTAGCACAGTACTTGGTACATTACATAGTCAGCATTTACTAAATACTTGTTGAGTATTCGCATTTTACATATGAGGAAACTGACTCAGGAGGATTGAATGACTTACTGAAGGAAAGACAGAAACTAACAAAAAACAGAAGGTAAGAATATTCAGGAGTTGTACCGTGACATGGAGTTGTATTTTTAAAGTTGAAGAAATTGAGACGCTCATGTTGAACGCAACTTTGACTTAGCAAATTGAGCTGGACTTCTTCTAGTCTGACATGTTATCACTGTAATAGACATTATGCAGGTTGGGTAGGAAATGGCAGGTTGGGGTTCATGGGAAGGGGAAGACCCCAAATGGTAGCCAGGCTTAAGAGGCCTGATTGTGTTGGCCAGGAGTCTAAGAAAGACTGTGAAACTTGGAATTGAATTCCATGAAAAGAGAGATATAACTGAAGATGGGACAATCAGAATTTTGCCTTAAGGAACCAAAATTTGGAGCATAGAAATATCTTAATTATCAAGAATAATTAGTTAAGCAGCTAGGTATTTCACCTCTGGAGTTAGGAGGACCCAAGTTCAAATCTGGCCTCAGATACCTGACACTTACTAGCTGTGTGACCTTGGGCAAGTCACTTAACCCTATTGACTTGCCAAAAAAATATGTACATACACACACATATATGTGTGTGTATTTATATACATATACATATATATGTATATATGTATATTTAGCTAAAGGAGGAAACTACCAAATAAATGGGGGTTCCTTCTCTCCTTCAGGAGGCTGCATCCCACGTGAGCTCCTTTCTACTCCTGCTGCCCTCCCTCCTCCCACCCCAGCTCTGACCTCTGTAGTGTCCTTGTAGCATCCTGTGGGATCTGCCATTACCATCCACATCTCTTGTCCTAATGGTTCACTCCCTGGTCTTCTTTGTATTAGCCACCGAGGTACTGTACCTGAAACCTTTCCCTGAAAGATTTAAGTCTTTTATCCCTAAAACTGACCCTCTGGGACCCAGGACAGTTCCCAACTGGTCATTGTCCTAGTTGCTCCCTACTTCTTGACTTAGCCCCAGTGATGTTTCACTTTACTCTCTGGGCATCTCTTCCCTTGCTAGATGCTGTGCTGGGTGGGTCAACCTTGCTCCCTTTCCTCTCTTCTGTTTCTAAAAGCACAATCAAATCAAATCTGTCATTGCTTCTGGAAAGAGTTTCCATATAGTCCCATCTTGTTGTTCCTGTCACTTACACCACTAAAATGTTCTTCCGTGACTCCCCCATATGTGTTCATTTCTTCATTAGAATATCACAGAATTTAAGAATTTTAAGGGACTTTAGTGCTGACCTGTTTCAACACCTATGTGAAGACGTTGTTAGTGTATCAGGTCACCCAAACCATTATTTGTCAACCTAATTTTGAAGACTTCTCTGCAGGTAGAGACTGTCTTTGTTTTTGCATTTTAGCACAGTGCTTGGCACCAGCAAGTGCTTAATAAATGCATATTCACTCATTCAGTCATTCACAGCTCTACATGGAATTTAGCTTCCTAACATCACAACATGGTCTATTCTTCTGGTTTTACATTTATGCCTTGTTCTGTTGGGAAGAGTCAAGGGTGGCAGATAGTGAACATGAAGATTGGCAGCCGTTACCATCCCTGAAAAGGGCACTGATTTCACCTGTTTTCTCATCAGGAAGAGCTGACTGGGAATTTCTTATTAGAAACAACTCAATCTCTGGAAATGTTTTCTCCAGCTCAAGAGGAATGAATGTAGTTTAGATGGTAATTGCTGGAGTCTTAGAGACGCCCATCCTTGTCATAGCACAGGAGAGATTATCCAGTCATGTCCCTGTCAGCCTAACCTTGCCTTGTATGCAGAAGGAAAGGGAAGCTAGTATTTGGATAACTTGGGCTCTGTCACGCCTTGTGTAAGCAAGAGAGATATTTTCCACCATTCTCCTGGTTCTGGTAGAAGCACTTGCCACAGGCACCTCTCCTAGTGGATGGCTTTTGTGATTTATGTAAGTCTAAAATAAACCCAAGATCATTTATCTTCAAACCAGGAGAGAGATGAAAGAGGCCAGCTTGAAAAATTTCCTTTGGCACCAGATGAGTGCATCAAAGCAGGGTGGGGGACCCCACACCATTGTTTTGCCAGAAACTAACTAGGACATGAGTACATTTTTGTTGTGATAGATTTTCTCCCTGAATTTAAAAAGCCAGCAAGACATTAAAAAAGTAACCCCAAACTAGGGTAGCATTAGCATGATTAAAATAAAAATTAAAAAATGGCCACATTTCCAAAGATTGATGTGAAGTTCTATTGTACGTCTTGGAGACTTCCATTGGCTTCCTCCATTTATCACAATATTTCTCCAGTAATGGAATCTAATTTCCTTCATTGGCTTAATTCTCAGAGTGCTCCACTCCCTCCTACTTGAAACATGTGCCCTTGGAGCCAGACTAAGCTTTGATTTTTTCCTATTTTTCATACTTCTCTGCTCAGAGAGCAGCGATGCGCTGGATACAAACAGTGCAGTTCCAGCTGTTGGATACTCTGTATTCATCACCGACTGTAGTTAGGAAACCCTACTGTTGAATAGGTGCCACTGGTTCATGGATATTGAAAACCCTCATTCTTCTTAAAAAAATATCACTAGAATCAAGTCATTTGTCATGATGCAAAGGAATGTTTTTTCTTTCCTTCCTTCCTATCCCCTTTGACAGAAAAGGTATTAAAATTTCCTTTCTGGCTGTTGCTGTACCTTTATTTCCCTCTCCCCACCATTTTCTTCAGCAGTATGGGGGAAACTCCTGGTCTGGAAACTCCCTCCACTGGTACAGATGGGCAACTGATCTTTAATCTGTAATCTTAGAGAGCTGCCTGCAGGTGCTGACTGCTTATGTGACTTTCTCATGGTCCCAAAGATAGCCTCAGAGGCCAGATTTAAGAGCAAGTCTTCCTGATTTTCACATGAGCCTTTAGTGGAAGCAGAGCAAAAGAGTATTGGCTTTAGAGTCTGGGTTTGAATCATGAGTCTGCCAGTTCCTATTGTATGGCATTGAGTAAGGCTCTTAACTTCCCTGGGTCTTCAACTTCCTCATATTTAAAATGAGGAGGTTGAAACAGATTAGGGTTTCTTACCCCTCCCTTTTTTTTAAATGTCAGGGACCATTTTGTCTATTTAGTGAAACCTTATTTTAAATGCCTAAAATAAAACAGATGGTACTACACAGATTAGGATTGTGACCTTGGGCAAATCACTCTCTCTGTCTTCCTCAGTTTCCTTGTCTGTAAAATGAGAATAATTAATAGCACTTGCCTCCTAGAGTTGTTGTAAGGATGAGAGATAATATTTCGAAAGTGCTTTATAAACCTTGAAGAACTATGGAAATACCAGCTACACTTATTACTATGAAGAAAACCAAATACATGGAAATATAGTTATAAAATTATTTTTTCAAAAGTGAGTTCACAGACATCAGGTTATGAATTTCTGTTCTAGGTGAGTTGTAAGGTCCCCTACAACTCCAAATATAAGATCCTATGGCCCCTTCTCTACCACGGCATTCAGGTACTAGAAGTGGTAAATATCTATATCTATACACACACATATGCATATATATGTGTGTGCATAGGTAAAGATGAACAGACTTTCCATATACAGGACAGGGAATGGAGTTTTCCCATTGCTAATTGATGGAAATCTTGAGAATTTTTCTGCAGCCTTGAATTGGAATATTATCAAATATTGTGTTATTACATTGAATTGCGTGAATTACATTGTTATTAAATAATGCTTTGTTCTTGGGATGCCTCTCCCTCATTGTATAGTGGTCTCCCTGGAGCATCTATTTACAGTCACTGTCTTTGTTTTTCAAATTTTAAAGTTTGATTAATATCTTTTGTTTTTGTATGACCCTAGTTCCCAAATATATTCCCCTCCTCTCCCTTACCTGTTGAACCTGGATGGCCTATTTGGATTCACATATTTCTAAATGATGCTTTGCAAGGCAGTGCAGGACTGCTAAGATGTCTTTGTGTTAGAGATTGTTTGCTGGGATATCAGTGATAGAACGAACTTTCTTGTCGCTTTTGGCTCTGTATCACCCACTTTCATTTCCTAGCTACTTCCTGTATCCCAGATTCCTCTTTCCTGGTTAGAAGAATCTGGCTGGCCTTTTTCTAAAGGGTGGAATTCACTTTGGGGATGAAGTCATTACTTGGGAAATGATATTATATTGTTGGAGAGGGAAAGGTACCTATCAAGAAGAATTCTCTCTAAACAGAAGCATGCTCGGTGAGTAGATACATCTTTGAAACTGAACAGGGGCTGTAAGAACTGAGTGAAAGGGGAAAATGTAAGCAGAAGTCTTAGCCTAGTGTCCCCTAACTTCAACTAGCTTTATTAGTTTGGGGAACAAAGGACAGATGAGGGAAGGGAGGCCTAGAGAGGTCAAGGAAATTACCCTAGCTCACTGGCAAAATCAAGCCTAGAACAAAAAGTTCTTGACTCTAGCCCTCTAACAATATCTCCGTAGTTATGGAATCCTGGCTGTCCTCCATACAGAACAAATTCTTCCTAGTTAATCTAGGTTAGTGAAAATAAACATAAACCCACCCATATTTAATAAGGTATTAAACTGGGGTGTATTTTCACTTGAATTGTTGACGTCCTTGATGTCTTCAAACATTTTAAAGGTGTTCATGTGGGAGAGGGATTGGAGGGAGACAATGAGTCTTTTGTTAGACAAAATATAATGCCAAAGTCAAGGGATTTTGTCAATGACAGATATACATAATAAAGGCAAGTCTATAAGACTAGAGGGTAATAGAAAATGACCTTTTCCCTTTCAGTTAGCTTTTGTACTGGCTTAAATTCATTTACATGCCAAATTATAGAAGATGTTGGGGGGCAGAGCCAAGATGACAGAGTAGAAAGACTCACATATGCTAGCTCCGAACCCACAGCCCATGGATCTCCTGTAAAAAGAACTCCCAACAAATTCTGGAGAAGGGGAAGTCTTGCAGAAACAGAGTGAAGGAGATTTCCGTTCCACAGAGCCCTGAAAAACCCATCCCAAAGGTCCATCGTGCACTGGATGGGAGCAGAGCCCAGCCCTGCCCTGCCCCGGCCATGGCACTGAGAGGAGCGAGCAGATCCGAGCAGGCTTCAGGGATGGAATCTCTAGCGGCCTTGAAGGTCCCTCCACCCACAGACGCACAGGTCAGTGAGACAGACATCTGGATGGGCTGGGAGGGGAGCAGGGTGTCTCCGTGGCTTGGGCCCCCTCAGGAGGCAGCAGCAGAGGCAGTGGCAGAGGCAGTGGCGGCCAGAGGCTCCCAGAGCAAGCAGGAGCTCTGCAGGAGCTCCATTATGGAAAGTCTCTGCATAAACCCCCTGAGGGAACTGAGCCTGGGAGGCGGCCCTGCCCCAACCTGAGCACCAGAATTTAAGCTCCCTTTGAATAGCAGGCAGGCCTGCTGCCGAAAGCCCTGAGGCTGGGGAGCAGCATTTGAATCTCGGACACCAAGCACTAGCTAGGCAGATCTAGGTGGGGGTGCAGAGGAGTCTCAGAAGTCAAGTAACTGGCTAGGAAAATGCCCAGAAAAGGGAAAAAAAATAAGACCATAGAAGGTTACTTTCTTGGGGAACAGATGATTCTGCCTTTCCCCTTTGATGAGGAAGAAAACTGCTTACCATCAGGTAAAGACATAAGAGTCAAGGTCTCTGTAT